>VZRF01009053.1:830000-918072 GCA_013396875.1 Vireo altiloquus
AAAAAAAAAAGGCAAAAAAAAAGCATTCTTCTTGGGATATCCAGTACAGGCTTCTACATATGTTCAAAGTCCCAGGAAACAGTGAGGGATTTTATTTATATCTTTATTGAAGGTTATGTTGGAGAAATCATGAAATTCCTTTTTGCAGTTTAAATCCTCTTGTGTACTATAACATTTTTTCAGCATTTTTACAGAAGGATAGGTAATTGTCCCAAAGTTAAAAAAAAATCCCTACAAAGAAGTCTTTCTGTCTGTCTGGCCCCCTGGATTTGCTCAGTGTGTGCAGATAAGCAACGGTGGGAAGAAACGGTGGGAAAGTGAGTGACTATGAACAGGAATGAGGAAGGGTACACAGCCTTTTCATTATCTGAGTCAAACCTCTTGCCAACTGTTTTTGTTGGTATAGGTTATGCTAAGTCTAAGAGTGTCACAAAAGATTTTTTTGTTGGTGGTGTTGTTGTTTATGTGTAGCTGCACACAAATTCTAAAGGCTTTTATATTAGAAATAAAAAAGTGGGAGTGAAATTTGAATCCAGGGCAGCTGGTAAATCTGTCTTCAGGAATACCACAATGCTTTGGAGGAGGGGGAAGAAGTGATTCAGTAACAGTGAACAAACACTTAGGAGAAAGCCAGTGAGGACACTGTGTCGGATGGACTTTTTGAGTCCATCAGCTCTTGAGACCCCAGGAGGATAGGAGCTGCAGAGCACAATGCACCTCTAAGCT
The DNA here is from genome assembly GCA_013396875.1 of Vireo altiloquus. Lineage (NCBI taxonomy): Eukaryota > Metazoa > Chordata > Aves > Passeriformes > Vireonidae > Vireo > Vireo altiloquus. The sequence goes on from VZRF01009053.1 coordinate 830,727, forward strand.
TAGAGATATGGGTCCCCATAAACAGTCTAGTTTCTGCATGCCTGGGCTCCTTCACATTGTCTCAAACTACCCTGAGAAAGGAGCTCTTTAGAGTATTTTGTTAACACAAACAATTGCTGTGGAGAATTTTAAGCATGCTAGGGATGGGCTAGGGAAGGAACTGTGAAATGCAGGTCTAACCACCCATCTAATTTAGGCTCCCGGGGCAATATTTTCTTTGAAGAAATCAATAACCCTCCCTCCAAAGCAAACTGTCAAAACAAAAGCCCGTTTGACTCCAAAGTTTCTCCTCCTGGCACTCTAGCTACTGAAAAGTGTCAGTTACATAGAGAAAGTGATTTAGGATATTGTTTTAATAAAATAAAAAATGTGAGACCAGCTCTTCTGTTGGCAATTCTTCAGTAAATGACATCGTTAGGAAGAAATGTTGAAGGATGCTTAACAGAACTTTTCTGGGTGTATTTAACTGAAAATGGAGTCAGAGATTGAAAGGTGACCGATATTGCCAGGTCCTGCAAAGTTTAGGCTGTCATGATTGTAGCAGCTTGTTTAAAGCTTCTTTCATTAGCAAGTGATAATATGGAAGAAGTCTTTACATGGTGACTTAAAACATCTGGACTTGGCTATCTTCCCCCATATCCTGACAAAGATAAGAAGGGAAAACTTCATCTTTTACCTTTATTGTGAAGTCAGTAGAAGCTGAAACAGGTTAGCACATGTAGAACAGAGGCAAATGCATATAAAACTGTGCTGGCAACTGTTGTATATCTGTGGTGTCTTCATTTTTGTAAGATGCTGTATTTCCTTTTGCAAAGTTCCGTTTGGAATACCTGTGAGCTAGGAATGCTAAGTACTGTAAAACCTCTGTCTTCTAAAGAATTACCTTTTGTTTCTAACATTTTATATGTTTTAGGCAGCTGAAAAGAACATTTCCAACATAGAATAATAGCTTTGCATTTCCAATGGTAGGAACAACTGTGTGAGCCATATTTTTATTAAATTTGTCATCTATAAGTGACTGCCTATTCCCACATTTTATTTCCATTTTACTCTGTGTCTTACCCATCCTTTTCCTGTACTTCCTGTCTCCCTGTAACACACATCTACCCTCTTCCCCCTCCCCCTCCAAGTCTTGCAAGTCTCAAGTCTTAATTATTTAGAGCAGGGAAGAAGATATCAGGATAGTATAATTTGACAAGATTCAGATTACATCCCCTGACGAATAGCAAATGTACAATGGTAACTTGTGTGAATTACATAAGAAAACAATGGCATTTTGAGAATGGCCCTGAACTGAATACAGTTCAGGCATGCATACCTAAGAAAGGATCTCTGCCATCAATTACTTTCAGGCACCTGTGTGCAAAGTGCTCGACGTTCTCTGCAGAACAATAGAATCCTTTTAATACTGTAGTCTTAGGATTGTTGAAACCATTGATTTACTGATTCAGAACTAAAGCCACTTATTACCAGGAGTGATCTACAAACCTCCTAAGTGACTGTAAATCTCTAATGTGGTAATGCAGCAGACCACAGCCCTGAAAGAAATAAGGGCAAACCAAAAACCCTTTCAGATGTACAGAGGTTCTTCAAGCGAAAGGCCTTGGAGGACTCCCTTTGTTTTTGTGGACCTTTGTGTGTTGGAGATGCTTAACAAGGAAGCTGGTACTGGAAATCCCGAAGCATTACTTTGTTTAACATGGACAACCAAAAGCCCATCAAAAGTCAGTAGTTTTACCACAAGTTTGCTTTAAGAAATGTCTGGAATCCAACTAAAAGTGTTCTTTCCCCAGTGTTTACCATAGTTATAATTGCTCTAAATTAAAGGGGTAATGGATTGCTGAGTTCTTCTCTATCTTTCATATGGCTTGCTCTATTGCAAGATGAAATGTTGATTCCAAAGTTGTAGAAGAATATTTCTTATGTGAGTATTCTTTTGTTCTTTCAGGAAAATGTGTCTGATTTTTCTCTTCTCTCTGCAGCATTGCAGTTAAACTAACGGCCTGAAGAACTAGATGCTTTAATTGTTATTCAGTTTGTTGATAAGTGGCAACCATTTGAAACTAGAGACCATTAAAACGGTCTTGGTAAACCACAGAGCATGGTGGGTTAGCTGTGTTGCAATATTTTGTTTCCTTTTGTAAAGCCATTTGCAGAGTATTTACCCCTGTGGAAGGAGTGACTTGATACCCAATTGGCTGCTATGTAAAGCACTGTAAAGTCATAAATACTGAAACTACAGGCTGAAGGAAGAGCTGACTTAGATGGAATGCAAGACATCAAGTGGAAACACTTTTAATTAAGGCGCGAATATTTAATGTTCATTCATGGAAGAAGAAAACTGGAAGGTATTCTGAAAGGCCGGAACAACAGCAGGGGTTTTAAATAGTTGGATCTGGAGAGTTTTCTCCTTCCAGTAAGTGAAAATAGAAGCAGTAATTCTGGATTCACTAAAATGTGCCTAGGAGAGAAGTCCTGCTTTCACCTATTGAAAGAAAAAATGCCTTGGTTTTTGTCAAAGCCAAGTGTTACAACAGCAGTAGTCACACACCAGGGAAGAAAAGCTCAGTGTAGATTTTAGACTGATTTTCAAAAACATGTTGCTATGATTCTTTCTGCTTCAATTACACATATAAAATGGGGGGAAAAAAGCAGCTTAAACTAGAAGCTTTATGGATTCAGTGAGTTTCGTAAGTTGAGCTTTGAGGAAAATATTAAATATTAAGAAACCAGTAAATGTCTTGGGACAGTAAGATTTCACAATGAAATCCCAGGTGCAGATTGTAAACTGATGGAGAGACTTTCTTTCTCCTTTATTAAAATTAGTATTGTTATGTTGGTTTGGTGATATAGTAGTATTCCAGGAACTATGTAATACCAGTTATTATAAGATGGCTTTATGTTAATGTTATGTTAATGTTAATGTTGATACACTAACAGTTGTACTGGAGGCAGAGTTGTTACATGATCATACATAAAACTAAACATCAGTATACTATGAAGATATTACAATTCTCCTACTCCAGTGAAATATCAAAACTAGTGAATATCTAGATGTAGTTTTTCAGACCATGGCAGCTTAGATATATACTTAGGAAATTAGGTTAATAAATGTTATTTAGTAGTTTAAGTGGTCAAATACTTATTCCAGAATGACTGAAGCACTCTTTGAATGCCTACTCTTCTGTCTATGCATAGTCTAGAGTTTAAAGTGCTTTAAGACCGGGTTTGAATTAAATAACCAGATTTTCCACTGAAATTGTTCTGGCCCTAAGATGTTCCATCCTATTAAGTTCTGGAAATTAATTTGGGACAGTAGTGAACTGGGGAAAACTGTTGGATACTGGGTCTGTAGAGTTCACAGAATCACAGACTGGTTCATGTTGGAAGGCACAATATCTGGTCCTATGCTCCAGCTCACTCAGGGTGGCCTACAGCTCATTGCCCGGGATCATGTCTAGAAAACTTTGATTATTTTCAAGGATGGAGACTCCTCAATCCTTCTGGGCAACCTGTGCCAGTGTTTGGCCACCCTCACACTGCTGCCAGGTTGCTGCATATGCTGGTGTGGGGTGTCATTCCTCATCAGGTGCAGGATTTTGCACTTCTCTTTGCCAGACTTTACAGGGCTCCTGTCAGCTCATTTCTCCAGCCTGTCTGAGTCCCTCTGGGTAGCAGCCTAACCCTCAGGCCTATCAGCCACTCCTCCCAAATTTGTGCCATCAGCCAAATTGTTGATGGCACAAATTTGGGCCATCTCGGCCTCATCATTCAGATAATTAATGAAGATGTTAAACAGGACTGGGCTCAGTACAGACCCCTGGGGTTCACCTTTGGTTACCAGCCTCCAACTACACTTTGCACCGCTGATGACCATGCTCAAGGTCTCTCCATACATCCTGTTTTCAATCCACCCCATTGTCTGCCCATCCAGCCCCTACAGTAACAGCCTGAGACTGTTTTGGGAGGCAGTGTCAAAGGCCTTATTGACAGCTCGTTAGAAACTCGTCAGACACTGCTCTCCCCTCGTCTTCCAGGTGCATCACTTCGTTGTAGAATGTTATCAGGTTAGTCAAGCACTTTCATGTACTGAACCACGCTTACTTGTCCTGAAAAATTTCTTGTCCTTCATGTGTCTGTTTAGTTGCTCTACCAGTTAGAGCTGCAGATCCGTGGATTAGCAGTGGTCATACATGGATGGACCTTTATCTACATCTTACTCGGTCTAAGAAAGCAACTTTTCTCTGTGTAGTTGGTATACTTTGGTTAGCTAGTACAAAATTGCACACTGCTGAGGAGAGAAGAATGGTGGCTGTATAGTGGCCACAATGGTTATGCCATAATGAATTAAAGAAAGGGATGACAAAGTACCAGCATAAAGTTTATCTCTCCTCTAAGTTATGCAATTTCTGACCAGAGCAGCTTCAGTTTTCTGTTATGAATGGCTTTCAGTCATATGTCACTCACCCTTCTGCCTTCTCTTAGCTAATACAGTGTGAGTTTCATCTCTTATTTTAGCCAAAGCTTTCTCGAGGATGAACTGATACTACTCAGTAGTATTACTTGATAGGAACATGCAGTGAGATCTGTTAACTGGTAGTACCAAGCTCAAGCAGCAGCTAAATGAATCAGCAGGAACATGTGTAAACTCAGAGGTGGTGTTTGTAGTGTACCCTATTTCCTACAAATCTCTTTCCTGCACACAAGCTGTATGCACAAACCACCTTTGTGGGACCCTACCAGGGCCCCCACATGCAACCTCACCTCAGTTTGTCCATTTTTAATGGGATTTTTCTCAAGAAGACTGCCTTTGTCCTTCTAAAAAAAAGAACCCTAAAGTTATGGCCATAATGGTCTTCTATTCCTTCCCAAAATGATACCCATTTGGCTAACTTCATTTCACTTCACTGAAGACTGTGAAAACTGACTCTGGATAGGAGGACATTTCAGCTATTGAATTGGTATTTTGTCAAGAAACATCATTGAATTGCAGACAAAAATATTTTGAACTCAGGTACTTGCTCAGATGAGCTGCCATTGGATTAATGGATGATCATTAGTGGAGGATAGTGTATTTTTTTTTCTAAGTAGATCTACTAATTAAATGCTGTGTTTATTCTCATGTTTCTCCATTGTTTCACTTGCCATGTAGAAAAGCGAACACAAATAACTTTATAGGCAAACAACTAATTTAAGTTGCATGCACAATCTTTCTGGTGTAACAAGCCGAGTTAGATAGTCTATATTAAAAAAAAACTGGTCACTTTTGAATTGAGCAGTGCCCTGATCAATAATGAAAAAGGTAGGATAAAAAGTGTGAGAAGAAGGGCAGGATGGAAGCTACAGATAAGGGTGCTGTAATGTAAGCATAAAAAGGTTGGAATTATATTGTGAAAGAACAAGAAAAAGAGCAGAAAGAATTGCCATATTTATATTCAAAGCCTAACAAATACGTAAATGTATTAATTAATTTCTCAATTTCTGTTGCTTTGTAATCACAAGAAAGATAAGCATTTGAGTATCATTAAAGGTTTTCTATTAAAATATCTTTTAATATTATAAAATTGAATAATCCTTTTATTCATTGAAAGGATTTCATTATAAATGACTGCCTGACAGGTTCTACCAAGATGTCTGTCAACCATAGAGTCTTACCATGAGGTAGCAGTGTAAGATTTTTGGGACTTTGCCCTATAGAGCTTCGAGAGGATTTCTCTTTCTCTTGGGCAACCTGTCCTCAGGAGGACTCATGCAGTAGCTCTACATGCTGCTCCTGTGGAGTACAGTGTATCTGCTGTACAGGCAGCAATTCTTAGACAAGATGAATAGGCAGCATCAATTTTTTCAGTTCAGTGTTATGCTAAGTATTCCTTAAAATGCGGGAGGCACTCTTTTATCTGCTCCCAGTGATTCTATTAATCTTCTGGGCTATTTGAAGTTGGATCTGCCAATTGCTGCATGGAGCAAAGTCTTATGATTCAGAGTAAGAATAAAAGGTTAGTAGCTCACTCAGGCCAGATATCTAAGTGGTTGTGTAGCATCTATAACAGTGCCTGAAAATTGTAGCAGTGAAAACTTACATTGCTTATGCAGTAAAAGTGTCTGGAAAAAGAAGGCCAGTTTTGCTACTCTCTCCTTGGCAAAATTTAGGAAAAAATTCAACACTCCTCCAAAATTTTTATTAGAAATAAAGAACATAGCAAGTTCAGAAACTTCAATTTTTTTTTTCCAATATGTGCTGTATAGATACAGCACTGAAATCAGTGAAAAATAAAATTTTGTAATTATCCTTCCTTCCCCCTCCCCTTCTCAAGTTAATTCAATCAATTTGATTGAATCTGATCTGAGGGTGAGGTTATTACAATTTAAACGAGCTTAAAAAAAAAGGGCTGTCACATTTACCATAGACTTAAGGAGAACAGCAATTCCTTAGTATATAATACATTAATCTTGTTTGAACCTTATGTTCCCTAGCCTTTCAGTAAACAGAAGTACATCTTTTTTTCATGTCTTGAATACTTGTACTGAAGAAAATGGTAATTAAGGGAAAAGCAAAAGCTTTTTTGAGCCAAAATTATTACTTTTGAGCACTCAATAAAGCATCTTAATTCTTCAGCCTTTCTTAAGGACTACAACATAGTTGATCTTACTAAAAACCATAATTTTAAAGGCATGTTCACTTGAATAATGCTGTTTGGTGTTTGAAAGTATGAGGATGTAAAAACAGCAGGAGGAAGTATGAAGTTTCCTTCTGTTTATTGTGATTTATGAGTAAAGATTAAAAGCAGTCCAAGATAAACCTGCCACTGCAAGTGGAAATTCAGCTTGTGTGTGGGTACTGAAGTGCTTGTGTCAGGAAAGACCTACACAAATGTAAGGGGGAATGGTCTTATATTTTCCTCTTGCTGCCTGGTGTCGCATGTGTTGTCTGTTGCATTTTGGAGGACCCCAATGTGCTGAAAGTCAGTAGAATCTTGCCTATATGCCCTTATGTGATAAATGATTTCTGATTATAGAGGGGCGAAGTACTACAGCCAATGGTAGGGTTTCTGCTGTAGTGCCTTAAACACAGAATCCTGGATCCAGCCAGAACAGAGTGAGTTTTCACAGTAGCCAGGAGAAGCATGGCTAGAAGGTGATTCTATAACCCTCATGTAATTTTCTGGGGAGAGTGAGAGGGTTTTGTTGTGAGGCAGAGGGGGTGGGGGTATTGCTGGGGGGTTTCTGTGAGGGGTGGGCAATAATTCATGAATCAGTCGCCTTTTTTTCTTGTACTGCTCTGTCATTAGTATTGTTCCTTGTCTTATTTTATTGCTGTTTCCAGTAAATTGTTCTTATCTCAATCTGTGCTCTCTCCCTTTTGTGCCTCCAACTGTCCTCTCCAGCTTGCCACAGGGGGAAGGAGGACTGGAGAGAGGGAGAGCCAGCAAGTGGCAGCGTGGTTTGGAGAGTCTTGGTGGGAGCACTAAACTGGGAAGTATCACTCCTAAACCAGGATAAGCAGTATCTTTACCTGGGGTTAAAAACAGCTTGGTAAAGAGCCCAATAGGTAGGGAACTGCTTATATGATAGAAATATAGATAAATCATCACATGGATGCAGCTGCTGAAAAACTTAACACTCATAACAGAAATGAAAAGAGTAAAAAATATTGTGTATATCTTACACTTACTTACATGCTAGTAAACATGGCAGAAAGTAGAAAATCCATAAATTTAAAAAAAAAAATTCAGCTGAAACTTGCCTTTTGTCTTGATATTTGTTCATCTCTTTTTGCCTTCAAATCAGGTCTAACAGTATATTCAGGTGCACAATTTCAAGAGATTATTGGAAAAAAGCAATATTAGAAAAAAAATTATGAGGTTTGACCCTTCATAACACTTTCTAGTTCAGAACAAAAGCAGGAGTAATACACTAGCATTTTTAATTTTATAGCTGGTATGAAGCAGTGTTGCTTCAGCTAGGTCTTATAATTTATCTGTGAGAAAATAATATAATTTCCTTTACTGGATGTGGCTTGTCCATGTGCTCTCACAGCCCAGAAAGTCAATCCCTTCCTGGGCTGCACCAAAAGCAGCACGGCCAGCAGGTCGAAGTGGGATGATTCTCCCTCTGTGCTCTGCCCTGGTGAGAGCCCACCTGGAGTACTGTGTCCAGCTCTGAGGTCCTCAGCACAGGAAGGACAGAGACCTGCTGGAGAAGGTCCAGAGGAGGCCACACAGATTACCAGAAGATTGGAGCACCTCTTCTGTTCAGACAGGCTGGGAGCATTCAGGTTGCTCAGCTGGAGAAGAGAAGGCTCTGGGGAGGCCTCACTATTGCCTTTCAGTACTTCAGGGTGCCTGTAACAAAGACTGGGACAGACTTTTTAGCATAGCCTGCTGGGATAGGACAAGGACTAATGTTTATAAACTAAAAGATGCAGGCTACATAGAAGGAAGAAATTTTTTGTGACAGGGGCGGTGGAACAGGTTGCCCAGAGAGGTGATAGATGCCCAGTCTCCAGAAATATTCAAAGCCAGGTTGGATTCTGCTGAAGTTTAATTTCTATATATGGGGTAATAGAAGTCAAAAAGAGGCACTACTGTGGATAGTTTAGTAATATTTTGTTCATACTTAATCCTTACTGCTCCCTAAGTTTAATTTCTGCACAGATATTTTTAGGAATATGTGCAAAATCTTTTTCTCATGTTGGAAGGGATCTGATGATATAAAGCACATATTCTAGTACAAACAAAAGATTCCTATGTTGATATGATTTTGTACTATATATCATACAATAGAATCATGCTTACTCTATGTGTGTGACATTCTGGGATGTTTTTTAGTTTGGAAGGGATTTGTGTCTGGTTTCTACCTTTCTTTGTTATTGAAATAAATAGTTGTCTTAAGTACCCAAAATGTTTGAGTTGTGAGCTGGGCTTCAAATACAGCTTTAGCCAGTTGTTTTGTTCCCTTCCTTTTTATTTCTCCACTGTGGAAAATAATGTTAAACTAATCTCCTTGTGAACTTCCTTTTGCACACTATCCTTTCTCATTCTGCCTGTGCATGCACTACAAAAGACAAATGCATAACTGAAAAAACCCTGCATTACCACTTTCCTACTGCATTTCAAAACATCAAAACTATTTTCCATGTACTACATTTTACAGTATGAGGACACCAATTAAACTACAGTTCGTCCTGCTGCTACCATCGTGTACATCACCTCTCAAATGAGATAATGAAGGCATGAGAGTTAACATGTTACTCAACTGGAGAAACTGTAGGGACAAAAATCAAGTCACGCTAAAGCACATTAAATGATAGCAGTATCTCAGAGCCATTTGCCAGAAAAATTGAGAGTGATATAAACTAAAGTGCACCTTGCTCTTCTTAAGTCTAAGAGAAAATAAATCACCTGGATTTCTGAGAAAATTTACTTTCTTATGGGCAGGAATGAGTGCATTCAATAACAAAGCATGTCATATCTTCTCTTTTCTGCCGCCTAACCCAGAAACTCACAGGCCTGATTGGTGAAAATCGTGTTTTCTTAATAGACAGAGTACTGTGTAACTATTGTAACATGAGAATTGTTGCCTCTTTCTTTCCACTCATCACACTGCTCAATTCCTTACCATTTTCTTTCGTAGTAGCAGTACTAGTGTTAAAAGAGCTATTCTGTCATGAAGTAAATTCCATAATGTATTCTCCATAACAGTATATGGAGACCCAGGTAAGTGACAAGAGATGTCAAGAGCATTCTTAAAGATAGAAGTTTCTACTTGCTTCCCCATTTTCTGACAAAGCTCTGGGATCATAAACCATTCACTGAGATGCTTCCACAGCCGTATAAAATTAGAGAATCATAGAATCATAGAATGATTTGGGTTGGAAGGGAACTTAAACATCATCTTGTCCCAACTCTCCTATGTGGGCAAACACATCTTCCACTAGCCCAGGTTACCCACAGCCCAATCCAGCCTGGTCTTGAACACCTCTAGGGATGGGGAGTCCACAACCTCTCTGGGCAACCTGTTCCAGTGCCTCACAACCCTTATAGTAAAGAATTTCTTCCTAGTATCTACTTTCCTTCAGCTTAAGGCCATTTTCCCCCTGTCCTTTAACTACGTCTCCATGACAAAAGCTCCTCTCCAACCTTCTTGTAGTCCCCCTTTAGGTACTGGAAGGTGCTATAAGGTCTCCTTGGAGCTTTCTCTTCTCCAGGCTGAACAACTCCAACCCTCCCATTTTGTCACCATAGGAAAAGTTCTCCAGCCTTGTGATCAACTTAGCGACCTCCTTCTGGACTGTTCCAATAGGTCCATGACTTTTGTCTGCTGGGGACCCCAGAGCTGGATGCAGAGCTCCAGGTGGGGTCTCACCAGAGAGGGCAGAACATCCTCCCTTGCCCTGCTGCCCACGTTGCTTTGGATGCAGCCTGGGATACAAGTGGATTTCTGGGCTGTGAGCGCACACTGTTGAATCGTGTTGAGTTTGGGAAGACTTCCACCTGTTGTCACTCTGGATGCCTTATGTCAATAGGGAGTGTTTCTCTTAAAAGCATTTCTGACTTTTTGGTTAGAAATATCACCTAGAAAATCTGAGATGACCACATTTCTAGCACATATAAACAAGATATTCGAGTTTCTGAAATTATGTACAAGACATGTGCTCCACCATGAAATTCTTATCAAGCTACTGGAGACTCTCTCCTCCAACATATGACTGGGAAAACTTTGAAGCTTTTCAGGGGGTGCAGTAGTATTTACTTTAAATGGAAACTAACCTGGCATATTTTATTAATTCTATCAAATTAAGTTTATTTTCAGTTTTAAGCAAGAGCTACTTGACATATATGTTTGTTTGTTTGTTCGTTTGGGGTTTTTTTGACTGTGGGCATCGCTAGTGAATTGGAATACCCTAATGCTTATTTAATTTACTGCTATAATCAGGAATACTTCCACTGTAATTCCATGCCATTCCAGTTGTATTAATTAAAATCTTACCAGGGTGGAATGTAAGGGGCAGGAAGCAAGCCAGTCTGCCAGTGCTTGAAAAAAAGTACTTTCCTACCCCATGACTTGGAGCAGCCTACATAGCTATTTGCCATAGCCCTTAGGGTTTAACTGTGTCCCTCATGCCCTTCCTAACAGCAGCAATCCCTACTATGCCTTCCTGGAAGCAGTACAGGGCAAGAAGAGAAAGTCCCTATTGTATAAAGATGTTTTCAGAGCTTCAGCCTACTATTGATATTTATTAAATTACTTCTTCTTCATCTTCTCTTTCTTCATGTACAGTAGACCTCAATGAGGGAGAACTGGTTCTGTTTTTTATTCAGGCTTTGGTAATTCCTTACACAATTTATCATACAACAGAACAACTGCTTCCATACATAACTAGTAACCCATTTCCTCGCAGTTTTTTACCTGTATGAGCAAATGCCAAAACATTCCCATGGGGATGTCTTAGTTTCAATTAATTTATTGTATTAAAAGGGAGGCTGAAAGGAAAAAAAATTCTAAAATTCATAGTGTGAAATTCAGTTCTTGGCATTTCTTTATTTCAGGCATGTTACTGGAAAATAGTTTGGTATTTTAAAAATAAAAAAATGCTTTCACTATCTGTCAATAAATTTCAGTGAATCTTTGAAGACAATTTTAAAGCTGGAGCAGTTGCAATATATTGCAACTTAATTTTAATACCTTTACATAGCGAGTGAAGCAATTTTATGATTCTTTTACTGTCCTGTTTTATATCCTCCACTATACTTCAAGGTGTTTCTAATGTGTACTTTGCTCTCATTTTGAAATATTATTTTTGACTGTTCCCATTTTTCTTTCAGTGCAGTTCAGTTCCATAAGGGCTAAATGCTACCACACTTGCACTGCAGTGGGACTGCTCCTTCAAAAAAGACCTATTTGGCATAATTATGATAAACTGTGCCTGGCTGTTTAAACTTCATTATGTTCTAAGTGCTTATAGAGGTAATAGTTGCTTACTCACACACTTCTTTGAATTTGACTTGGGGCTATCTTATTATGTTATGACCTATCAGCTGGGAACCTTGACCTGTATGTTGGTTACATTTTTAATTGCTAACATATTTTGTTAATTGTTCACTTACAGAGAACAGCTACCTAAAATCTCCTCCTTAATGAGCTCATTACAATGCTGTACACTTTGTAAATGGTGACCATTACATATGTGACAAATAAAGCAAGCTTTCTTGAGCTGGATTAAACCAAACTCAAACCAGTCCTTCCATACGAAGGACTTTTGTGCCTTCCTTAGGAAAAATATGTCCAAGATCAAGTATAAATCATATTAATAGTCATGCTCATGTAGTATATTTTAAGGCAGTAGCAAGATCCAATACCAAAAGTGGCTTTTACCTCTTGTTGTACAATTATGTATATTATATCTCTATGTTTCTTCAGATATAAAATAACTCCAAGTTTTTTTCAATAAATCTCTCAATTTTGTGGTAAAAGCATAAGGTACTGATTAATAAAATTATTTCATGTTTGTCTAAGAATTATTGATAGAAGAAAAATCCTTAAAATCTTTCTCTCTCAAAAGATATTTTTGCCCATTGTGTATAAACAATTCAAAACGGCAATGTCAATTCACAACACTTGTTTTGTTGTTGCAAGGTCCACAGAACAGAATCCAAAGGACTATAAAATATGCTATCAGTCCCCTGACCAGGAAAAAAAGACGTGAACACACTTTGCTGATAAAGATTAGAAAGGCAAATATAGGTAATAATGATCAGCTTCAGTTCTGACGAGTCTGTCCAAACACTTCCTGGACAGACTAGAAATGCAGTTCCCTAATGCTTTGAATCCTTGCTTCAACTGAACCACTCTTAGAACACAATGGAAGATTTCTTTTCTTTGATTTAAGTCTAAATTCATCTGCAAATAAGACAGGGTAAAACAGTTTCTGTGTGGATAAGGAAAAGATGGGATAAAAGTATGAAACTATAAGAAGATTATTTTTCAGCTGCAGGAAGTCACTAGAGTTCAGTTTTTGGACTGGTGTTACGCAGGGCTTTGGTTTTGCTCTGTTTTGATTTACCACTGCACAAAGAGGTGGGCCATCCTACTTGAAGGTTTCTGGTGACACATTTCTGCAGGCATTATCAGTATTCATGTAGGTCTGGCTATTGCACAAGGAAAAATACATAATCTTGAGGACCGGGGAAGGGATGTAATACAGTAACACCAAGGGCAGTTTCACTCTGAGGCCATGACACAAATTGACAAGAGAATGGGACGGGGAAGAGAGCTACATCTGTACAAAGTGAATACAGGGTGACTGTGAGTCACCAGAGTGATAATGAATCCAGGATGTAGCTGAACTATAGATTGTGATAGGAAATTATTAATGCAGTTGGACCCGTTTCTACTATGACTCATGCAGAATGCAGTCTATATTTCTGATGGCTCTGAGTCCACAAAGGTGGACTCAGATTAAAACAGACAGAGCTGAAGACTGAAAATAAGTAGTTTACTTTAAAAAAATTGAGACAAGCAACAAAAAGACAGTATGTTTTTTTTCTCTGCTTATATAAGAGGAAATGAAGGAATTAATATTAAGGCAAGCCAGCCATTTAAGAAAATTGATATCACTCTCACAATGAAAAATGGATATAAAATAGCTGTGAACAAGTTCAGGTTACAAATCAGAATGACATCTCTAACTGTGATGGCTGGTGGTGTGCCTTCACATAGAGTTAACTGGAGGAATAACCCTCTGAAATGAAGATCATTAAATATGATGGTGTGATAATGAAGGTCTGGATACACAACCAAATAGCCCTTCTAGTACTTATGGTTCTTGATGAGAATTCTTAGATGTTCTGTGCAGGCTACATAAGTAGCTGTAATTGGTTGAGAGGTGTGCCTACAGCCATGTGGGCAAGAAATGCTGTGTTTGCTAAAGCAGGAAACTCAGGAAGTCAAGTCATGAAAGAGATCTTAACAAAGAGATCTAGTACAACTGAGGTCAATGCACAAGGATGCAAAACTGGTGCATTTGTGAAAATAATAAAAAATTACAAGGGTAGAGCAGAAAATGAAAGACCTAAGAGTATAAAGAAATCAAGTATAGCATGTGCAGGAAGTTTATTGAGGAACTAGTAGGTAGACATGACTGTTGAGAAGTAAAGGGAGCCATAATAAAAGATAAGAGAATTATAAACAAGTAAAACTTCATTAAACAGGAAATTGTCTCAAAATCCTTTTCTTAGTAACGAGTGGAGTAAGTATAGATTAGACTTATCAGCAAAACTTCTGAAGAAGTTTGAGATTAAAGTGGAAGTATAAATAAATTTGCCCAATAAACAGAAGACAAGGTGACTGTGGAGTCGAAGAGAATGACATATAAAGAACCCCGACACGATTAAAAAGGGAAACACTAACTGTCATTATTTTTAAGCAATTTTCTAAACCATTACAATGGGAAAGTTTGCTAAGGATTTTGTACTGTCCTTTTTATAAGACAAATTCACTGTTAGTCTGGACTAGGTGATGCACAGACTGGAACTGACATACACTGGCCTCAGTATCGTGAGAGGACCACGGCACACATCAAAGGAAGCCAATTAAGCTCAGTGATTATATGAGATTCTTGGTAAACCAAGAGTGAGAAGTGATTTTAAAACAGTGACTGTTTAGCTGCTTTTTAGATGTCAGGGCTCCAACTTACCCAGTTTAATGGGAAAAAAAAAATCTCCAAACAGTCTAATCTAATCTACATTAGTCTTTTAAAGGAGTTTGCAGATAAAAAAACCAAAAAGTGAAAAATAATAGAAAATACCCAATTGTCCCTGTCCCAGCATCTACATGCAGTTCCACATACCATGAAGGCTGCAATCTCTTTCAGGGGCTTGTGTAGGCCCAGGAGCATTTCTACAGCACTGCTGCTTCCTTCTCGGTGTGGCAGGTGCAGCTTGGCTACTCTGAGCTGTGACCTGGCTGCAACTGAAATATGGGGCAAGAGGGTGGCCAGGGATCCATGCTTTTTAGTCATGGGAGAAGCAAAATGATCCTCTCTTGAAAATGCATGCTCTGTGTTATATTTTAGAGGATTTGGCTCTGTCTCAGTCAGGTAGATCAACACAGCAGCAATGGATAAGGAATTTCTAGTGTCTTTTGAACCACATTATTGACCAGCTACAGTTGATATAATTTAGGCCACAAACTGGTATTTAATTATACTTTGAGCTATTATACAGGCAAGATAAAGCAGTAGGTATGCTATTGGAATGTATTTTTTTTTCTTTTTTTTTTAATAATAACATGTATCTGCAGAAGGCATCACTGAAAAAATTGCAAACAGGGTAGAACTAAAGAGTTTTTGAATTGAATTCCTTTATAATGCTAAGGAGAACATCAACTGGTAGATAAGATAAGATAGAAAAATTTCATGCTTGCCAGTCAGTGTCCAACTGGAAGATGTTTAGAGGAAAGAGTTCCCTTTGGGCAGAATATTCTTCTGTGCAATTTATTATGCCTTCTCTTAAGAAGTTTCTTTGTTCTGTTGAAAAAACCCTGATCGTGTGCTGCCTTGGAGATACTATTATTTGCATCTTGGAAAAATAAAGAAGCACAAAGGAGCTTGCAGTGTTTTGCTCTCACTTTGGTCAATGGCAAGGGTTTTCACCAGTTACAGAGAATCAAGTCTTGGAGCTCTAATTAGAAGCACTCATGGCTTGATGAAGTCCCATAACTTCAAATTTATAAGTGAAAATAAAAAGTCAAAACTGGAAAATAGACTAATAAGATAATGTCATTACATATTTGAACCACTAGTAAAAATGCATATGGGACACCTCACTGACCTGCCACTAACCCTGATAGAAGGATCTTAGAAATGTTTGCAGATTCATATCTATGCTTTCATGGAAACTATGGAAATGATAAGGTTGATCATCAATAATTTTCTCAATTATTTTATGAGTTCTTGGATTTTATCCAAAGCTACATGGAAAAAATCCAGCAGAGAATTATTATCATTATTATAGGTCAATTCTTGGTTTCTCTGGATCACATGTTGTGCATTGTACACATGCAGTAGGCTTTGTGATTGACTGGAACAGTGATACTAGCTGCAAAAATAATTTCAGCATTTTTAGAGACTTGATTTTACACTATCAAAGTTAATGGAAATGTAATTGTTCATTTGAAATAATGTTGAAATAACTGCATAAGTCCTGAAATTTAGCAGTATTTTAAATAGGTAGATTCAGATATTCGTCTTTACAGTGCTGTATTTTCAAAAGGTGGTAAATCTATCTTGAATTGTTAATTTTAGCTGGAAATAATGCAAAAAAATCTAGACCTACGGTATTAAAATGTTTCATTTGATAAGAAAAGATCAGTTTTGATTAAAAGTAGGTTTTGTTAGAGATAATTTGAAAAAAAGTGAAAACCCTACTCCGGAAAATTTTTTTAGGTGTCTACAAATATTACAATTTGAAAATTAATTGCACAGTATCTCTTCTTTATTACTTTTAAATTAATTTTTTTCTTTCTTTTAGCCAGTCTTTCTGTCTTCATTTCTCTGAATAACTGAGAAAAAGCTTATTCTGTTGAATCACGTCTTCCAAAGCAGTCACAGATGGCCTTAGTAAAAGGCCATAAACCCCAACTTACTTCTTAAAGTAGGTTTCATTTGAGTCAAAAGAAAGTAGTTCCAGCCACCACATCACAGATTGCTGATTTGTTTTGTCTTTCTCATCAGATAGATTAAATGCTACAGTCCCTGTTCCTGCATCTCAAAGGAAGCATATGAAAAAAATCACAGGATGTTTATACTGTGCACCTGTTTCTTAATTTTGTAGAAAGCTTCTAATTCAGCGATGCTCAGCTTGAGTTTAAACACAGTTTACCTGGCAGCCAGTGCAACCCACTTTCAAACCAGGTGTATCATGTATTGGAAGGGAGATATATGTTTAACTTTTCCTCTAATACTGTTTCTAGACTTAGGGAGACGAATTCCAAATATTAAATGTTAAAATGTTAAATGCTAAAATTTATAGATCACAAAATTGCCCTGTGCACAGTTATTTCTTTTATGCCATGAAATGTCTACAGGTGTTCCTCCTTTACCATTTCCGTCTCATCATCAAAATATATTAATGTACTTTTCCTTATTAACAGCAGTGAAAGTAGACAATTTCATCTCTGGGTCCGTCACAGAGAAGTTTATCTGAGCAGCACTTCATGCTATCCTTTCTGATAGTTGAAATTTCTTTCACATCAGAATCAAATTAAACTCCTTGTCCATTAGGAGTTTACAAACTGTGCTGGATTGTATTTTGCTGCTCAGTCAGGTGAAACATCTAGTCATGCTAGACATTTTCATGTGATTAAAGCTTCCAATTCTGCTTTGCCATTCATTTTGTGGAACAGTTTTTGGATCTCTTTTAGATGAGTAAAGGCGAACTTTATAAAATGGAAGTGCTATCATTATGTGAGTTTGTAATACACTCGTAATGTATTGGGGACATTGCTTCAGAATAATGAATTGTAAAAATAAACATTATTGAGTGAATTTGGAATTAATCTCTATCAATTTCCACAAATGTAATAACTACTCATAATGTACAATCTCGATTAAATATATTTTATACATATAGCCAGAGAAAACCATCAATCTGTATAGGTGCAAATATGAACTCAAATGTTAATCTAAGTTCCAATTGCATCTCAGTCCAAAGCTATTTTATTGAATTTCATCAGCTGGGGTATTTTCCTTTTGCATATTTCTATGTTTCTAGATATATTTTTGCTAATCAGATGGCATGCTATCTGCCCAAAGCGTTAGCTAGGCAGTAATCTTAAAAAAAAAACAGTCTGATGTTCAGATTTTGCTTGGGCCTAATATAAAAATGAAAAGCAGCTTTTCTAGAGCTCATTCATGCAATAACTTTCCTGTCCATGGCCTGTATCCTTAAACTAACAGAGTAGAAGAATTTATTGCTGATAGTATTAAAATCTGGTACAGATAATCAGTGGGTTGGAGTTAAAGGGGACAGAGACAGATAAAACAGAGCTGATTCACTGGGAAAATGAGACTTTTAAGAGGAGACAATGTTCTAACCAAAATCAGATTGATTTCCCAAAACCAACTGGTTTTGGTTGTAAAGGGGAGAATTCTACAGAATATTAATTTTTGGCTGGACATTGGGTTTTTTTTTCCAAATGCCTAGTTCTGAAAAGTCTTCACAGGTTCATTTTAAATTTTTAACTTTGACTTCTTGTAGTCATGGCTTATCTGCTAACATAAGAGTAGGAAAAACAGACTTTGGTTAGTAAGACTAGCTCAGCAACATTCATTTTCAGGGATAAGGAGATAATCCCTTCTCAGTGAGGTGATAAATTAGTTGATAATTCACTGGCTGGAAATTCAAGGAATCAAGAATGACAAGAAGGAAAGACTTTTGAGAAGCTAAGTGCCACAATTTGTACACATGGAATGGTAGCTAGTTTATTTTCCTTCGTTTAATTTCCTCTCTCGTCTTCTTTTTTAATGCAAGCCCAAGGGATTTTATAACAAAGAGAGGAAACTAGCTGAGAAAACCCAGAGTGTTTGTTTTTGTGAAGTGTTATTCATCTCTTGATTACATGACACAGATGACATAGAAAACTGCCATGGTTTAGTCAGCTTCACTGAATGCAGTTTGTTTTCATGTCTGATCGCTTTTGTATTAATCCCAATTTTTAGCTGTGTTCTAACATGTTTTCAAGCCTTGTCTGCAAACACTCAGGAACATCTACATTCATGCTCATTATTGGCATAGGGAGGCTGTGGTCACATTTCCTTTCATGTTTTCTATTCTGACGAGACCCTGAAGGTTCTATAACTTGAGGAACCACATTATTGTGGGGCTGCTGTAATGATGGATGAGGCTTCTAACACTGCCTGTGTAGATGCAGCCAAGGCAAAAGCTCACTGTTCAGGAGTAGGGCCCTTAAAAACACTCTAAAAGGTAACTAGTGAATGTTTGACTAGGACAAATACTTGGATGGGAAGAAAAACAATGGTCTTTGAGTAAAATAACTGGGTCTAAAATCTCTGCATGGTCATAGAAAAGATTCTTCCACTGTGGCTTAAAAGTCTGGAATTCATAATGAACCCATCAGTTCTTGTCCAAGCTAGTTTTGAGCTAAATTGTGTTAGCATTGTAACAACTTCAACACAGCTCATGTTAAAACCAGGAGAAACTTGGTGGCTTTTACTAAAATTTTCTTCCTGAAGTGAAACTCACATTTTCAACACAAAGCTGTGTAAGTAAAGCCACATTTATTGGGTCAGTTTCACAAAGCACCAAGGTTCAGGCCATCTGGGACGCATCATTACTTAAGATAAACTGAAGGACAAGCTCACAGAAATCCCAAGAAAGTCAGTTAAACCACTCGTGCTTACTTATTATCAAACATTTCTGCCTCTTTCTCCTATTTTATGTTCCATCTTTCTTTGTAGACTTAACTGTTGTAACATACAAATTTTATGATACCTTGTACAAAAGAAAGCAACCTGTTGCAGAACCATTCTCCACAAATACATATTTGAAGGAACCACTAAAGCCTCCATTCTTTCAGAAAGCCTCTGAATTATGAGAAATCCTTACCAGGGATGTTTTGAAGAAAAGAGTCCAAAGGGATCTCCCATGATATAAGCTTCGTTCTGTTGCTGCTGCAGGCTACATTATCAGAATATTCTTTATAAATTTAAAAAAAGTTATCTTGAAACTAGTTCTTCTGTCAGCATCCTTTTCACATCTTCCAACAAACCTGTTAGTAAAATGATGATTTTTAAAGACAACTATCAGGAGGCTGGATGTGTACTTTGAGGTACAGAAATAAACCATGGTGTCATACATTGCCAGGACTTCCTCCATTTCTTTTCAGTCTTGCACTTACTGCTTTGCACAAAACACTATTTTTCCCTAAACAGATCTTGTTAAGAGAAGATAATCCTAGGAAGGATATAAATGTCATGGAATATTTGCTTAATGTAAGTTAAAATCTGAAGTGCAACCCTTTTTTTTTGCTAATCTATAAACATCTGTATCCCATGCATCAGGCTGTGGTCTGATCGCAATGAAAGCAAAAAGTTTGTGTGGTGTCAAAACTGCCAGCTAACAACAGTTGTTGCTCAAATTGTTTCTTCATTTCATTTCTGACTCAATGTTTTCCTGTTTCCTTGCAGTTTTCCACTTGTCCCACAAAGTCACTCGTGTGGTTCCAGAAAGTGCTTTGCTGATTGTCCTCGGTCTTTTCCTCGGTGGCATTGTATGGGCAGCAGATCACATTGCCTCCTTCTCCCTGACACCAACTGTGTTTTTCTTCTATTTGCTGCCCCCCATTGTTTTGGATGCTGGATATTTTATGCCAAATAGATTGTTCTTTGGAAATCTTGGCTCCATCCTTCTGTATGCCGTCATTGGGACAGTCTGGAATGCTGCCACAACTGGTTTATCTCTCTATGGTGTCTATCTGACAGGAATAATGGGTAAGTTTGATCTATGACAGCACAATTATGAATGCCACTGTATATGCTATTAGATGGGAGGATAAGTTACAATTTAACAACTCTTTCTGCAGAAAAATTCTATTTTAATGGGAGAAGTTTTTAATATCTTTATCAAATTTAAGAATGACATGAAAAATCTTCCATAAGGAAAGCACAAAAGCTGCTTGAATCCATGTCTCTTATATTGTCCTGCTCAAATGTGTGTGTACACTCTCAGGATAAAGCTCAGGATTCTTTCTGCTAAAGGACCTTTGTATAAAAATACACATTGAAGAGCTGATTTCTTTCTCCTGTGGTAGAAACCTTAAAAGTTACTGTGAAATGAAAGTGTCTTCCTGAAGTCAGCTTTAATATTATGTGTTATATTTAGTGTTATTTAATATTAAGTGTTATTAATGTATTTAATGTTATTAATGTAATTGTTATTTTATAAGTGTTATTTAATATTAAGTGGCTACTGAATGGGCATATATGCACGACACATCTACAATGAGTCCTGAAACTGTAACTGAAGATTCAGAAGTGTTACAGAATGAAGTAGCAGATGTCTTACCAAAAAAAATTAAAAAAAAAAAGAAAAAGAAAAAGAATCCCTTTTACTGGGAGCAGTCTGAATGGGCTTGAAAGGGTGGGTGATGCACAGCTTCCTGTACCACAAATCCAAAAAGTGAGGACTTCCTATTGCTTGTGCTTTTCCCAGAGAAGCTGTGCATGCCCCATCCCTGGAAGTGTTCAAGGCCAGGTTGGATGGGACTCTGGGCAACCTGGGATAGTGGAAGGTGTCCCAGGCAGTGGAACTGGAGGGTGTAAGAGATCCCTTCCAGCACATACAATTCTATGATTCTAAGAGACTCTCTGTCTTAATGACACTGTGATACAAGGGCACAGGGCTGCTAGAAGAGGCACAGAACAGTAGTACTTCATCTTTACAGACTTTTGTTTAAGACTCATGTTATGTAATTGCAGATGTTTGTAATATAGACAGCTACGATAGATACATTTTAGATATTTACTTTATTACAACTCTTATTTTGGAAGGAACAATATTTTCTTTTTAAGATACAAAAATGACAGCTCAGATGCAAACACCCTTGACTTTCATAGGTAGATAAGAGGTTTACTGTGCTTTAAGCAATATGTTTCATCCACAATATCACATTTATAATTAAAATAAGGTTTTCAGGAAGAAAATATATGACAGGGATATTGCTACTGCAAATTGGAAAAGGATTTCTTTATTTAAATATCCAGGATGCTTGGAACAATTTAAAAATAGGACCAAAATTTTTTTCTGAAAATCCTGTTCTGGGAAATATAATGTATGATAACTACTTTTAAAAATATGTTGCTATAAGTCATTATAGGGAAAGGATTGATTTCCTTACAGCATGTGAAATGTAAAAGTTGTCTGTTTTCCAAAAAAATTTTATTTTAGGTGAAAAATTCACCTAAAGTATTCTTCTCAATCTGTAAACAACTCTTGACTAAGTGCAAAAGCTGGATTTGATGATTACATTTTCTGCTTTATTAGTTTGCAAATCTTTTAGTGACAGTGAACTAAACTAGAACCCTGAGCTTACAGCTACACAGGAGAATCAGCCCCTACCACAGGTCACAGATAAAGATCTACAAGAAAAATATGGGGATGTTAATAAAGGTGAAAAACAAATTGACATGTCTGGTGAACTTTAATGTTTAGAAAGTGCATTATTGGTGTACTGTGGGGACCTGTCTTTGCCATGAAGACCTACTAGAGTTCTAATTTCAGCTGTGAAAAAGGCCAGACAAGGCTGTCCCTGATTCAAACTGTGTCATTCTCCAGCAAAGCTGAGTAGGAGTCTAAAATATCTACAAGACACAGACTTACTAATCCACTAAATCTATTGTGTTGACCTCCAACAGGGCAACAAGATCTAACCACCACACTTTGTGAAAAACCTTGCTGTTACTTGCTGAAGATAGGAGGATGCTGAGTTACTCAGTTTCCAGAAGAGTTCATAGTATCTTCTAGTTGAAGTTCTATGGCATATTTTTGTTTCTATCCCACTTATTCTACAACTGAAGTGAATAATGTTAAAAGTAATACCATTAAGATGTAGAAATGTAAATCCACTACAGACTAAGATGAGCCAGAACCAAACAACTTCTACCTTTACCATTTGATGGGCCTGTAGTACTGTCCATCATCGTAAGAGTGCATAATCAAAATGGATTGCATAGATTTCCTACATAAATAAACATAAAAGCAGCTCTTTGTTGGCATTCAATACCCTTGTAGATACTATAATTTGCAGAAGGAAAATGGAGAAGGTGATAATGATGAAGAAATCCTTCATCAGAAGTGAAATGAAAAGATTAGCCCATTAACTGTTAACCATCAGTCATATCAGTCTACTTCCAAAGAACAGGAAGAATTATTTTATACTAGATTCTCTGGGCTGATTACAGTGAACTGTTCACCTGCTGGAAAACTAATACATGCGGTACTGTGGTTGTGACTAATGCCTAGAGCATGTTTTTCTATACAATCTAGGTCATAGTAGCAATGTGCTGAGTGTGACTAAAAGTCTTAAACTGGACCCAGTGGAGTTATCTTGGTCAGGTGTCATTGATGAGCTGGAGGAAGCCATGGTCATGTACCAATTGAAAATAACTTCTGTCATTAGTCTAAACGAAAGTCTGATTTAGAAACCTCAGGCCTCTTGACAGCTTTGTAGGAATTATAGATGTGTCCTAATCTCCCCATAAATATTTGCTTACTAGCTTTGCAAGTCTTCAAAGAATGTACCAATGATTATAATTGGTAACACATAAAAAAGATAAGCAATCTCGGTGAGCCAATTTATTTTCAAACCTTATGTTCTATTATATTCTGATATCTGGTAGTTATTGTCATTGGGCTTGTTCCTTCCTTAGGCCTGCCTGAGAAGGACAACATTTGGTAGAACCATTGCTTAGATTTAGGTTCAAGGCTGTTCTCAGAATTTTTGGCACAGACATAAGGTCACTGCCTCAACCCCATTCTCACACTAAAACTGATAGGCTCAGTCCTTGTTCTTAGCCCAATATGTCCAAGTGTGAACAAGACTACATATCTTCTTGAAAAAATAAGGTAGTTTTATGTCTGTCTTTCCTTAGAATTTCTGTTTTCAGGACTGTACCAAGATCTCTACAAACTATATAGAAAACATTGTAGATATTCTGATTGGCAGATAGCAACTAAGAGAATACACACATCTGCAGATTACTGGGCATTGTCACATTTAACAGGGTGCTGTCCACTCATCTCTCTGACTACCCATATAAGTATCCTTTTCTTGAGTGAATAAGTGTATGTCGTGTTGTATCAAAAATATTTGGAATCCGGTTTCTGTTTCAATTACATTCTAAGCACATTTTGAATTTGGAAAATAACATTTCAGAGTTCTTTCTAGAGGAGTGGCCATGTTGTTCTGGAAGTACCTTACAAGCACTATTGATCTTGTGGCTACAGCTATTGACTGTCATTGTATGACTCATGCTTCTAAACCATTTAATTAGATGAATTTCTCCTTTACCTGTAGAAATCCTGTGTCTTGGAGTGACATCCTGCCTGATAATCTTGGGCATGGGCCTCTGCATTGTGTTTTAATGAATAAATTCTCAACCTGTTCTTTGCTCTTCCTCATATAATTTTTGGCACCATCACCTCTTAATGAACTTTTCTTCCTCCGCCATCCATTAATGAACACAAAGGGAATTTTACTGCTCAGAAATCTTTTCCCCAGAAAAAATGACTGGGTTACCACTCTTGGTTTCATGAAGAAGGTAGATTTTGCAAGGTATTTAGGAAGCTGAGCAAAGCAATTTTTGTGGCTCTGCCTTTTTTGCTACTTTTAAAATGACAGTGAATTCTTGTCTCGGTCTGTTTACATAACTGAACAAAATAACCTTAATAACTAAAAGAAGGTTAAAAAAAATACCAGGTTACACTGTCACCAGAGTTTTGTAGTTTCAAAACTTTTGAAATCATTGCCAAAATTCCTAAGCAGCTACAACACAAACATGTTGAGGTACATTTTGGTCCTTCATCTATTTTATGGTCCACTTGCAGACCATTTAACAGCCTCATGAATCCTAATTTGGGAGCAAGTGGCTTAACCACATCTATCAGTGAGTAAAGAGGCCACAATTGGTGTTCAGCTGCACTGAGTGCAGTTAAACACCACTGTAGCAGGTCTTAGTGACCAAAAGTAAAATTTGACCTGTGACATGAAATATTTTGGAACATCTACCTCAGAAGTGCTGGTATGGTTCTCTTAACATCTTCTGAGTTCTCAGTTATCCTGGGATAATTTAGTCAACTTAGACAAACCATACCACACACAAATAGAAAGCCAATTTAGGTCTGGAACTCTCCTGCCACAAGAACAGGCTGGTACTGGTCCTGTTCCCAGAAACAACTTTGATTCACATGGGCCAATGCTGAATCCAACAAAACTTGTAGGATACATGTAGGACACAAGGATACACTTGTAGGAACACGTGTATTCTGCATTGAACACAAAATGTTCAATGCAGATCCTTTTAAATAATCACTGTAACACACTTCCAGTTGATACCTTGGCATCTCTCTTTTCCAGTATTTGGCATTATCTGTAATATCCCAGTCTGTCATTATTATTGATAATACAGAGATGATTCTGCTTATAATTCGTTTGCTTTGTTTTTGAAGGTGAAATGAAATCTGGGCTTTTGGACTTCCTCCTCTTTGGCAGCTTAATTGCTGCTGTGGATCCTGTAGCTGTTCTGGCAGTGTTTGAAGAAGTCCACGTCAATGAAGTTCTATTCATCATCGTTTTTGGAGAATCACTTCTGAATGATGCTGTAACTGTGGTAAGTAAATTATATATCCCAAAGTCACCCAAACTCTAGGGGATTTCTTCTGAAGTGCATTTTCCCCTTTAAAGAAACACTTTACTCTCTGTATGTATCTACTCATGGGCTGTTGTAGTACAGGTCATGGTGTTTTCTGTCTTGCTTCCAAACACTGTATAGGGAAGATTAGATGTTGGAGCATGAAAGCTATTTGGAGCTGGGAAGTGACACAGAACACACAGTCCTGGGTTAGACACTTCAAATGAAGTTTCATGGGTGCATATTTTATTTGCCTTTGCTGTTTAAGTAGGGCGTTAATGACTTAATGAAATTAGTTCCAGAGATTTTAAGCCTTCTTTTGCTGTTATTTTTTAATGCACATACTTTTTTCTCCATATTTATGTTATGCCCATAATTTATATGCATACCTCAGCCAATGAGAGAGAAGAGTCTTCAAAGTGATTATGCCTGCTCCCTCAGTTTTACTTTGATCAGATGTTTATCAAATTGATATATAACAAAGACCCAATTTGAAAAAAAATTGTGTGACGTTTTAGAAAGTTTCTGGGTTTTTTTTCCCCTAAATATTTTTTTAATTTAGAAAGTCTTTAATAGACTTAAAAGAACCCCAAATTTCTACTGATATTTTAAATTTGATTGAAACAATTTGGCTTTTCACGCAATTTTTTTCCCCAAAACTATTTTTTTCAATAGTTTTGTAGGGCAGTGCTAGTGGTCAGGGACCAGGAAATCCTAAGGCAGAAAGATACTATGCAACCAAGTTGCTGTGCAGCTTCAGTTCACTTTTGCATCATTTCCTCTTCCTGTTCCTGCCTATCTGCAAGGGAGGGTAAGAAATTTTCATTAGGCTCAGTGACTTGACATTTTGCAGCCAAGGAAGCAAAGCACTGCAAGGTCACTGGCAGCAGCCTAACTGTTCACATGAGTTTGAAAATGATTGTATTTTCTCTGGCTCCCAGAGAATTATTAATACTTTTGGGGTATTGCCAGAAACAACTATTAAAATAAACCTCTGATGAACTCAAGTATCAACATCCCTGGATTTCAGAAGGAAAGGAGTTTTTGTTACTGTGAAATGGACACAAACAGTCCACAAATAAAAGAAAGTTGGCTTGTTCATTGAAGGAAAAACAGAAGAGCAAGTATGATCCAGAATTAGAAAGCTCAGCCTTTGAGGAAATTTGAAACAGTGGAGTTACTACCTTGAAAAAGGAAAGTCTGGAAGACAGAAAAAAAGTGGATGGTATAGCATTCTTTAAACTTAAATATGTAAAAGACTACTGTTACAGAAAAAAGTAACCTGTATACCGTGACTGGGTGAATACAATAAGAATTATCAAACTTAGCTACAACAAGGAAAGCTGAGAAAACCATGGTAAAGTTCTCCTTCACCCCTGGAGGAACCAAGAGCATATTAAATTGCCATGTGTCAAAAATGATGCTTTTATAAACCTCCTTAGGCACAAGTATGGATAAGGTGAATTCTTTACTTTCAGCTTTATCACTGTTAGTTATTTTAAAAGTTTTAGCACAACTATTATATTTTCTTTTATGTTCAACTTATATATGTTCAAGATATTTCAATTCAGTATCTTATTATTATCATCTTACTATTGTCTTATAAAGTATCTCATTTATCTTATACATGTGATTAAATGAATCTTTCAAATACCTGGATTTTAGAGTGAGAAGTTAGAAAACACATCTATATGTAACAATGCTTCTTATACGGTTGTGAGGTATTGGGATTTTTTTTTTAATTTTTTCTTTCTTCTTGGCCCACTGCATTTCTTTTATTTTGAGAAAATATAAAATCTCCATAATCTTCTCCCTCCAGACAGAATTTCCCTCAGTCGAACACAATTTCAGACTTCATAATGTTGAGGCCTCTGAGGAGATTATTTTAATAGGCTCAATTCAGGAGCAATTATTAAATCAGTCTACTTTTCTTTCCAGGTGCTGTACAATGTGTTTGAATCTTTTGTTGCAATAGGTGCAGCGAATGTGACGGGGATTGAATGTCTCAAAGGCATAGGTGCGTAGAAGTGAATTCTGTACCACACAATTAATGTATATATGCAGTATTTTAAACAAAATATTATTATTATGCTATTGGCAACTGTTATTTTTCAGCCCTTTCCATTATTAGTCATATTCAAACACTTGTATGGCATAGACAAATGTCTTAAGAAAATAAGTACATAAATATTCCTCAACATTTGGGAAACATAATTGCATTTGTTTTCTTTTGAGGAGATTCAAAATATAGTTTCTTTTTATTTAATAACATTCCCTTAGTTTCAGCCTGTACTCTCCCTGCATTCCATGGAAGTTGAGATTGCACACAGGCATTCTCACTCCTTATCACTGATCACCATCAAGTAATGCTTGCCAGTAACTATCAAGAAATTCTGCCTAAAATTTTAGTCACTATTTCCCATTCCAAGCATTAAATGAAACTAAATTATCTTATGAATAAATGTTTTAATAGTGACTGTCATATTCTACAACACACTTTTGTAAAAACATTTGTTTACAGAACATGGGAAAAAACAGTCAGAGAAATGTAGTGGGTTTTGAGTAAAAGTAAAATGGTGAGGCTTAACAGAAGTAGCCTTGTTTTTCTACGGAATGCTACATTCACGTACCAAGTCCTCAAAAGCCTTGAGCCTAGAAACGAATTTTGACATGTCCTCCAAAATTTTCTGATTCACTGGCCATTTGCTGTTCTCGCTCTGGAGGAGAACTAGTTCAAACTATTATATTTCTACAGTCTAAGCTGTGTTAGGTGTTTTGTTTTTCAGTGTCATTCTTTGTGGTGAGCCTCGGTGGGACACTGGTTGGCATTTTTTTTGCATTCCTGCTGTCATTGGTCAGTCGTTTCACCAAGCATGTGAGGATCATTGAACCTGGATTTGTGTTTATCATTTCCTACCTGTCCTACCTCACAGCAGAGATGCTTTCTCTTTCTGCTATCTTAGCGTAAGTCTCTTTTTATTACTGCCTATGAAGGGGATGAGAAGGGAAATATGGTTTTTAAAAACACGAAAGGAAAACCTAACTTATATGAGACAGCTATAGAATATGATACTCATTAAGTCTATGGTAGATAATACTAAGTTCACACTGCACTAGATTACAGTTTGCAAATACTGTCATATAGCCTTGAAAATGAATGCAAGTTTTCCAGTGTCTGCTGTGCAACATGAGAACTCCTTTGCAAAATACAGACATGACTCTTTCCTCTCTGTTATTAATAATACTTCAAACTTAACAGTTGTGTATTTGTACTGACATCTTTCCCTATAATTTGTAACTAAAGCAATATTTCTCTAGGGCACTGTGTGAAAGCCACTATTCTCTGTTCTCTCTCTCTGTCTTGGCTGGCCATTAAAGTTTGCCTAAATGTTGCCTGTTTTGCCTTGAGTACCTCTGTGGTATTTCTTCTCTTAGTATCCATTGATTCCTGGTATACCTTTCTTCTCAGTTTTACTTGTCATGTTTGTAGATGATACAGTAAGTGTATTCAAGGTCTGAAAATCTTCCTGCAAACAGATCATTAGTTTAAGATTATGTCTAATGGAAACAAGACTTAAAACTTTGCATTGAAAGCAGTACGGTAATCTGAAGAGAATTAAAGTCTGTTATGTTCTAATGAAATGCTGTCTTCAGGCCTCTTGAGGTCACATCAGCATGTATGTTTGAGATATGCTTTTTACCTAGGGTAGACTCTACAAGTGCTCCTGAGTGTATCTTTTCTTAGGAATTAATGGCAGGGTTTTACACTATGTGACAGACAGATGGAAATAGTATTAAATGTTGCAACAGATATTTTCTGAAATATTGCTTCTTTTTCTAGGATAACCTTCTGTGGCATTTGCTGTCAGAAATATGTCAAGGCTAACATATCTGAACAGTCCTCTACAACTGTAAAATATACCATGAAAATGATGGCCAGTGGTGCAGAAACTATTATCTTCATGTTCCTGGGTATTTCAGCTGTGGATCCAAAAATCTGGACTTGGAATACAGCTTTTATTCTGTTGACTCTGGTCTTCATCTCAGTATATAGAGTTATTGGTAAGGGGGTGAACTTTGCTTTCTTTCACTGTACTGCTGACGCAATTGCATATTTTTTAGCCCTCTCCCAAAAAATTATTTGGAGTCTTAGGTTTGTTCCTTTTAAAACATTCTATTTATTTTAGTTGAATTTATTGTTGGGTTTGGGTTAGTGTAGTAGAGTAAGCACTCCTGTAAGTTCCATCATATGCTGAAAATATAGCAGGATTTAATTTTTGATGATGTGTGAGGTTATGAGTAGCCCAGCAGTTAACACAAATCATTCAGTGGCTAACCTTTGTTGACCCAGCAAATGGTATTGGCAAAATCTCCCAGTAAAATGGACTTTGTTCTTTAATTTGCAGCCTAACAAAAGACGTGACTTGTCAGCCATACCTTTCCTTCAGCTCTTTCAATTTGGCACTAAAGAGATTGTGTTAAGTTAATGTTATGGTTGACTTCAGGTTTTAGACCCACGATGATATCAGACCATACATAAGTACACTGCAAGTTCTCTGTCTTAAGAAATAATTCTCAGGGACCGATGAAAAACTGAGTAAATAAGGCTGTGGCAGGTAGGGATTACCTACTGTCAATTTATGGGGTTTATATAAGTTTGCAAACATTTCAAAATACCAATGATGGCTTGCCCAGCTACATAGTTCTGACGTAGTTTTGATAAAACTGCAAAAAAGGTGTAGAATGAAGTACTTGTAGAGAGTAACACGTGGCAATTTGCTGTATGTACTTACAGCTGGGAATAAATTAAACTAGCTTATTTGCCTGTTTGTCTCTACTTAAATTCAAATAATCAGGTCACGCACCTATCTAGCTGGCAGTTTTCCTAGATTCTGTGTTCTTATTCCGTCCTGAGCTCACTCCTGAGCTGAATGAAGTGCCTAGCTCCTTGTCCTCCTTTTCTAAATAGTCTGCAAGGATTGTTCATTTAGCTGCCTCTCAGTAACTGCTATTGCACCTGAGGTGTTTAAAAGAGTTTTCCGTGTCTTGTCTTTGACACTTTTTGTATTCCTGGAATGAGTGGTTAACAATCCTGTAATAGATGCGATCAACAAGTAAATACTCAGCAATAACAATAAGCACCCCTAAAGTAATTGATCTTAGACATTGACAAATTACTTAATACCGGATGATATTGGGCCTTACATAATTGCAGCTCTCATACCCTGGAGGAATCAGATTGGTGGCTTTTCCAAGGTCCCCTCCTCTGGAGGCCCTTCTTACAGTGAAGACACTCTTCTTGGCACAAGTTCAAAGCTCTCTAAAACGAGAAGTATGTGTTTTGCACTGGTTAACAGCCCTGGCCTGCTGCAGTGGGACACACATGCTGTGCCAGTCTCAGGAGTGTTGAAGCTGTTTTCCCTCTGTATAATGGGACTTCTAGATTGAGACAGCTAGAGCTTTAGGTCTCCTGCATCAGACAGCATCTCACCTTTAGGTGACATAACTGGACAACTAATGACATAACTAGACAACCCTTCACAAGACATTGACTTAAATGTCATTTTCAGTGATTTGCAAAGGGCACCACACTAACTCCCCAAATCAGTGCTGTTTTAACCCGTTTCTGTTAACTGACCCTGAGCATATCACCAGTTACAGTGCTAGAAAATCTATTCTTTCTTGACGAATTTCCAAGGTCAGCACATGGCAGAACTTTCCCTGGAGTGCCTGTGCCAGAGGACAGGATTCTCAGAAAAGCTGCTGGCTCACAGAAGCAGCTTCACCTAATTCCTTTGGCTCAATGTAAAGAGAAAGGCACCAAGTGGGCAACGTAGTGATCAAGAGGGGGAAGTAGATGATGTAGATTGTTACAAAGGCAGACTGGTGGCACCATTTCTGTTACACACTGTTGGGATATTGGTGCTCCATAAGGGTGTTTCTAGACATGCTGACATTTGTTTGTTGCAGGTGTCATTATACAGACGTGGATTCTTAACCGCTACAGAACTGTCCAGCTGGAGATAATAGACCAGGTGGTGATGTCCTACGGTGGACTGCGTGGAGCTGTTGCTTTTGCTCTTGTTGCACTTCTGGACGGGAATAAAGTGAAAGATAGAAACCTGTTTGTCAGCACGACTATTATTGTTGTGTTTTTTACTGTCATTTTTCAGGTAATTTAACTTCTTAAGCATGCTTCTTGCAAGGAGAAGGAGTCCCCCAAGAGTACTGAATGTTCAAAGCAGTTCTCAGCTGAAGGTTGCATATTGATTCACTGAACTGAAAGCATAATTGAATTTGTAATTTTAGTAACAAAGATCCTATTTTATGTTTTCATATGGGACCACATGGGGCAAAACACAATTTCCTCTGTGCTAAAAATTGTTCGGTCTTAGCTACTTGGTATTAATAGTGCGAAGTTAATATCTGATTAAACATCCTTCACCTCATGTGAATAACTATAGGGAATAATGCTTTTAATGGGCAGATGCAGTCTTTAAGGTGATCTACCTGATCCTCAGTCCTTTTTTTAAAATATAGCAGTAAGCAGTGGGACAAAAAAGTATTTAACATCCAAATAAAATAGCACTATCTGGATGAAAAAACACTAATTTAAATGAAAATATGTCAACAGACACCAGCTTGCAATTTTTTTCTGAAATGCGTTACAGAAAGTTTAATTGCGTTCACAAAAGACCCCATTCAATGGCGTAAGAAATGCTTCTTCTCTTCCACTACCATTTTTTTCCTATGGATTTTATATTTTTCCACTGCTGTCTTTTCAAACCTTTGTAACAGAAGCTGAGGGTACTGCATTATCTTATCTTCTAGAAGGAATAAAAATCAACTGAGAAAGTATAAGAAACACCAAATAACACACAAATATGCTTTATTTCTGTTTAACCAGCTGGAGGAAAGTCTAAGAGAACTTTCAAGTATTTATTGTCATGTTTCAATCCTTAGGGACTGACTATCAAACCTTTGGTACAGTGGCTGAAAGTGAAGAAAACTGAACACAGAGAACCAAAACTGAATGAGAAACTCCATGGCAGAGTAAGATATTTTAAAAAAACCCTGTGGTATCTTTTTGATTTTTACAGAGCCCCTTAAGAGAAAACAAAATTGTTAGTGAAAATGTCTTTTTTTTGAAGGGAGTGAGCTATCAAATTTCAAGAGCAAAATCCTTCAAGTATTTCAAAAGTTATTTTTGAGTCGTTTTTTGTCTTTGATTTTAGTGCTGTGAAAGGATATTCATATGAAAGTTCTGGTCTTCTACTTGAGAATTCAATGGGGCTGGGAGTACTGGGGAAAGAGCGCAAATGGAATATGCTTCTTTCTCTTCATCTAAAAGAGGAGAATGATTGATGAATGCTAGGGTAACCATGTCAAAGTTAATTTATGTTTTCCTTCTTAAAAACTGCTAATTCTGGAAAAGGTATGAAAGCAGGCTTTGCAGCTAGCATATTACACAGAAATATTATAAATACATAAAATAGAACTGTTTGTTGTCCAGTACAGAATAATTATTAACTGAAATTCCAGATTAATGACAATGGTTTTAATTCAGTGTGACTGTTGTGTGTCCCTAGATTTCTTTACCCTTTTAGAATATTATGAAACACAGTCCTTTCCAATTCACTTTCATATTATAAAGTTTTCATTCGGTAAAGGAAAACATAAGTTTTCAATATAAATATTGGTTAAAGGGTAGAAAACGATAAGACATCACAGAATCATCATGGTTGGAAGAGACCTTCAAGAACATCTTGTCCAACCATCAACACATCACAACCTTAGTCACCCCTAAACCATATCCCCAAGTGCCACATCCAGGCAACTCCTGAACACACTCAGAGACAGTGACTCCACTGCCTCCCTGGGCAACTTATTCCAGTGCCTACCACTCTTTCAGTGAAATTTTTTTTTTCTGATATCTAATCTGAACCTCTCCTGACTCAACTGAGGGTCATTTCCTCTTGTCCTTTCACTTGAGACATGGCAGAAGAGACAAACCCCCACCCTGCTAAAACCTCCTTCCAGGTAGTTGTAGAGAGTGAAAAGGTCTCCCCTGAGCCTCCTTTTCTCCAGGCTTGACAACCTCAGCTCCTCCAGCTTTTCCTCACAGGACTTGTGTTCCAGACCTGTCACCAGCCTTATTGCCCTTCTCTGGACATGCTCCAGCACCTAAATGTCCTTTCTGAAGTGAGGGGCCCAGAACTGGGCACAGGACTAGAGATACAGCCTCACCAGTGCCAAATATCAGCCGTGTTGTTGCAAACCTAACATCTGTATATTCTGCAGTAATCACTCTAATGTTCAGAGCGAAACATTAATAACCATACAGAGAAAAAGGCTAAATTGTATCTGCAGCTGCCTTCGTTTGAATTAAGAGTTATAAACCTCCAGATTTCTATTAGCCATCTAATATACTCAGTATGAAATTTTGCTCTAGATATTAAAAGAATGGGGACTACTTCTACTCTGAGGGGAATATGAACTCCTGAAACATCTGAAAGGAATCACTGGGGAAATTGTTCAACTGAAATAATCACCTGCACTAATAGGGGCAGATGTACTTCATAGGGCAGAAATGGAGATGGTAAAATGAATCCATAAAAAGTTTTAAAATTGAATGTTAAAATGGAGGTTTAAGTACCTTCTCATTGAGACACTTGTAATTCAAGAATACTTAGTGAATTTATACAGAACTGGTTAGAAAGTTCAGGATCTTTGAAGAAAAGCTTATTGTAGCCAGTACTTCTGTAAATAGGAAAAAAAAATTTTTAACAGCCTTAAAATTATTCTTCATAGTCACCTGGTCTAACTCGAAATAAATTGAGCTATTTTCTAATTATGCTTTTTTATTTCTGTAAAGATATTAATTCCACTCTCACTTTCCTAGGCCTTTGATCACATTCTTTCTGCTATAGAAGACATTTCTGGACAAATAGGGCATCATTATCTGAGAGACAAGTAAGTAGTAAATAATTTGGAATCTTGAAATACTGCTAGGAAATATTATCTGTACATTGTAACTTTTTAAGCCTGTAAGATTAGGGAAAGGAAGAATGTTAAATGTAGTTTAATTTTCAGTTTCCATAGTGAAAATACTGGAAATACAGCACATGTCAAAACAGTGAATTTTTGTCTCCTTACAACTAGAATCTTTCCTTTCTCTCCCACAGTTCAAATTATGCCTTTGCAGGTCCCTCAGTTCACGTACAGGGGTTGTTCTCTCAAGATTAGAGAACTGACTGCACATGTTTTCACCTAGAATGTTAATGTTGGCTTTTCTTTGTGATATTACATTTCATGAACACTATTTATGTGTGGAGGCACTAAAACACCTCACCTACAACTATGCTGGCTGTTTATCCTATTTCTAAAAGGATATGTTCAACACCTCTGAAAGTGATGGCAGAGGGTGCTTTGAAATTACTCTGATAGTTTCAGTTTATTAGTCTGAAACCAATAATCAACGATCCCCTCTGTTTATAGTTGTTTCATCTTGAGAGAAGCAGAATTACTCGGCTGAAAGAGACACCATTTCTTTTAAAGTACATGTGAAGGGTTACCCTTGTGATGGCACACTTCCATACCTCGGAATAGATGAATAAATGTGGAAAAAAGGACATTAAATCTGGACATCTTAAAGAGTGTTCTTTGAAGTTAGGCCATTCTCTCCCTGGAGTTAGGTAATTTCATAGGTGCAGACAGTCACAGTTTTGACCTGCTAACCTCTTGCTGACTCAACATGCCAATTCCAATCCAAAAGCCATGTGGTTGAACACAGCTTTCTGCAGAGTACTCCCCTAACCCTTTCTGAGAAGCTGAGTCTATTAGCTTAGGTTTAGCATTATACTCATGCAATACAATACAGCTCCTAGGCTGGACCTAGCTTGTATTGGAACTCAAACAAAATTTCTTGCCTGCATCCAGTTATAGGGACAATCTCCTTCCTTTCCTCTTGCTCTTCATTCATTTATACAGTGAAGAATTTTCCTGAGGCACTCCAGACAGAACATCTTCTTTCTTTTGGTCTAAGTTTGTAGTTTACTTCTGGGGAATAAATTTCAGTAAGCTATATATAATACAGGTGAATACATCTCCCATTTTGATATATTGCCTCAAAGATGGAGCTATATTTTTAAAGTGGCAGATTAGCATGTGACTTCTTGCATGTCAGAAAGTAATCCCCCTGAGTAAGAACAGAAGGAGTAGCTTAATGTAGATTCACGGTTGAGTGTGTGGTTTGATGACAAATGTATTTTGCATGAGACCATCTTAAGCCTGCCTTTTGGACTCTATGTACATGAAAGTGCTGCTTCCATAAAGAAATGGCAGCCCCTAGCATCCTCACTGATGGGTTCAGGTGGCAGCCTGAATTACAGCCTGCTGGTCAGATGTTCTGGCCAGGGAAGAGGAATAGTTATCAATTATGTGAATAACATTTAACACAAAAAGGTTTAAGCAATCTGAATCAAAGTTGTAAACTCAAAATGGCCATTGGGCAAGATGGATAGAGTCACTCTGAGAATAGTCTCCAAAGCTGCCCTATGTGCTTTAGACAAAGTGTTGAGGAAGTTAGAAGAGAGTACAACAGCCTTTATCTTCTGAATCCTAAACATGACTATCAGACAATCTTGGAAGTGTAAATCATTGAAAATACACATGGCCACTATCCCCCAGAGCAGAGTAAATCAGTGGCATGAGTAAGGCCCTCTGGTAGAGCTTCTGGAAAGGCACTGTTATTCTGAACTGATTTTCTAGTCTGGCTGTCCTAAAATACAGCTGGGGAAAAGAAAATTACTTTCCCAAGGAGGGATGAAAATTAAATATAATCAGAAGTGGAAAAATAAGGTAGCATGACCTCCCAAAGTAAAATGTGTGACTGACTCTGAAATGGGATACTGTAATCATAGCACTCTTGTAGTAGTGTTGGGTAAGTGAACTGATTAAATGTTTTGTGACAGCTGCACAAGTCTGTAGCAGGCTTTTCCTTAACTTTCTTTATGCTAATTGGAAAGCTTCAAGACACAAACCCCTCACATTCCTCTGTTCACCTTTTTTTCCAAAGTGTTTAGCTCAAAAAATATCACTTATGCTAAATTAAAAATGCTTTGAAACTAAAATTGCTTGTTGCCATTAACACAGTTTGTTTAAATTATCAGGTGGTCCAATTTTGATAGGAAATTCCTCAGAAAAATACTGATGAGAAGGTCTGCTCAAAAATCAAGAGACCAAATCCTTAATGTTTTCCATGAGCTCAACTTGAAGGATGCAATTAGCTATGTTGCTGAGGTACTTATGAACACTTGTTGACATATTATAGCATCATTTGGAATTTGATTTTTAAAAATTTATACTATAACCTGAAGTTGACATATTGCAGGACATGCCTATAGGAAAACTATTTCCATCTCTGCTCTGCTTTGTTTTTTTTTTAAATGTGTTTTGAGTGCTGATATTGCCTGTTTGAGAAGCTGTAGTTCTCAGTATTGTGCCTGATTGCCAAATGCTAATACATTGTACTTTTGTTAGTGTACATTTCTGTTCGATTTTACAGAATACCTTTGTTTATATATTCATTACATGAACAAAATACTGTAATTCAGGAGGGATGTTCTCTTTCTAAACGTGTCAACAGGGTCTGCCTCCTGCAGGGTAGTGCTTCTATGCGATGATAAATCTGATTTGAAGAAGCTCACTCCCAAATGATGTGCATATGTGGCCAAAAGTATGGGACTGCTAATCTCAATCTGCCAGATGATTGTAACACACATACACACACACACAAATAGTGGGAATAGTAACTTTAATTCAATGGAATCATAACCTGCAGGATTAAATACCTAGAGTTAAATATACTAGAAATATCAAATGCAATCAAAGAATTGTGAAGTTAGGGAATCTTAAGCCTTGCAACAAGAGAAATTTTTAAAGGAGAATGGAAGAAAGTTTCTGACCTTCTGCAGGAGTACCATTCCCAGAGTGGAGCAGTGTTGCCAGACTGTGTAAGAATTCCTAATGTTTTCAGTACGAAAACCTTAGTTCAAAGAGCCACAAATGTGCAGTATTGATACAGTGTAAAGGATAGTTTTAAATGGAGTATTTTTTGAAGAGAACTTTGAAATGATAATCTATCCACGCCCATAATCTCTAGTTGAACTAATCTTCACAATTAGGTGATATATCAGTTAATTCCTTTAATTTAAATAACTATTACTACGATACTACTACTACTACTACTGCTAAAAGCTTCTTTTTTTTTTTTTTGCAAAATGAGCTACAGCCATGTAGTCTTCTTCCTATGAAACATATAAATTTGAAGACTGAATTCAGTAAACAAGATGAAATTCAGAAATTATGTTACTATGAAAGATGGAGAATAGTTCACAAGACAAGCAAATTCTTCCTTTTGAGATTTTTAAAAATTATCCATTTTTTTCCCCAGACCAACTGAGCTCAAGAACTAATTTTCTTTCTTGTGATACTTTCTGGGTCACACCTCAGAGGAAGAAAGCTGGATAATGACTTTGACGTGGATGACCATGAAACTCCTGATCAGATTCATTGCTGAATCCGTTCAGTAGATTTGTTACATTTCTTCTCTCAAACAGATGCAAAAGGCTTTATAGATCACTAACACATGAAGATTTAGGATCAGAATTTTTACCCAATAATGTCTTTGATCCCATATAGTAAAGATAGATTGCGTTAGATTACTAATTATTTAGGAGATGAAACACAAGGAAACTGCCTTTTGTTACCTTATTCCAAATGCTATTTATGTATATTGTTTCTTGCAGATAAATTCTATTGGGTAGATGTCTACTGATCTGATAATAATAGACAAAATTGAAAGTTCCTCAAGTTCTACAGAAATTTTGCCACATATTTTCTTCCAGCAGAAATTAATTATAAGTTGTGAATCCTAAAGTCATTTCACCTTTCTCACTTTATTATTTGCTTCAGTGATACACTGGTTTAACAACTTTTTCTTCACTTCTCAAATATATCTTTGAACTAAATATCTATGAATTACAAGCTGACATTGAAATAGAAGCAGCTTCTTCCAGGACAAGTATAAGACCTGCCTCCTCCAGCTACTCACTCTCTTCTTACTTGCAAGAAACTGAGGAGTTTAAAAATTATTTTATATCTTTTTCTTTGTTCAGCTCTGCTGTTATACTGAATCTGTCTAATAAATAAGAGTTGAGAGAGTGCAGTCTCAATCTAAGTAAATTCTTTACAGTTGAGAAGGGAGAACCTAAGCCAAGAAAAATGAAAATAATCAGGAGCAACTGAACAGAAATTACTTCAAATACTCATGGTTCATAACTTGTTCTGGCTAAAATTCCTTCACTGATGATATGGTATGATGTATGTATGAAACATTAAACTTGATTTGAAAAGAAAGTCAGATTCCCTTAAGAAAATGGATTAGGGTGATCTTCCAGAATTCAATTTTATTAATCTCAATTTTTCTGCCTGCAGAGGCTAGAGTGTATTTCTTAATCCCATTGGCAGCCCACATACTGTGAGACATATGTGGGATACTACAGCAAAAGAAAGCATTTATTTGGTTTGCTTCACAAATATGAAAATGTAAAGGGAACATAGTATAGTTAAAGTTGGAGAAATGTAGATAAAATCTCTGTTCTGCAAGGGAGATAATTTTTCTTGATTATTACTGTTTAAAATGTAGAGGCCTGCTTCGTGATTTCTCTCTGCCATGATTCAAAACCGTAGATGGTTTCAGCCTATGTAACCATGATGTCACTCATCAGACACTCTTTAGCTAAGCAAGAGATTACTTAAGGTGTAGGTAAAACTATGAATACATAAAACTGAGCTTTTCCAGCAGTTCACTAATGTGACACTAGTTTTTGAACTGAAAGAGAATCTCATCTCTTCAATATCTCATCTTGTCGTGCCTTAACCTCTTTCTAATAGTCTTGTAGACTTCTATCACCGCTTAATATTTGCTGCTTCCAGCCTGGTAGACAATGGAAAACTTAATGTTGTGTCTTTGAAAATGCTACTGATAGTGTAGTGATGTGTTGATACATGAACATCTGTATGTATATCCCTATGCACTTCACTTTCAACATTGTACAAAGTAAAATTGCAAATCTATTGAGGCACAAGAAATCATTCACCTTTTCAAAATCAATTTATAAGACTGGAATAGATTTTCTTATTGCTTTGTTTGTTCGGATAACGTCACTCAACATAAAGAAACTATAAAACCAAAAAATGGTTTTTGTCTGTTACCTAGATACAACTCCTCCAATGCTTCTTGTGCCATTTGCATTAAAAAAGTCTCACAAATTACCTGTATTCTGATACACATTCTGCCCTAGGTGTTTACAGCTGTAATATGTCTTGTTTCTTTCCATGACCAGGGAGAACGTAGAGGTTCGCTGGCATTTATACGTTCTCCAAGTACAGACAACATAAATGTGGATTTCAGCACTCCACTCCCAAGCACTGTGGAAAGCTCTGTCTCTTATTTACTGTAAGTAATGTGGACTGACAGGGTGGTATATGAGAGGAAATTTAAACACTGTTAAAAAGTTGAGAAACGCAAATGACAGGGGCTTCAGTCACTACTTTTTGAACTTTAATTAATACTTTTTCTCACAGAAAATGGGTATAAATGGATTTATACTGTTGTATTTCACACATTATTTTTTCAGTAAAGGCTGGTAAGATGAAGCAGACATCCACATTAGAGTTGTTTCATTTGCCTTTGGTTCGCCCACTGTTATATATAGGGCAAGGAAAATAATTGCCACTCCTTAACTTCTTGATGAATCTGTCTCTGAACAGACCATGTGTCATGTAAACTGTGAAAATAATTAATGCTACATCCCCCGAAAGACAAAAACCAATAATCTTTTCACATTTTCCGTAAGGCATTTGCTCACTCATTGCCATTTAGCCAGTTCTTAGTCTTCCTTTTTTTTCTTTTTAAACTTCATTTTATTTTCTCCCTTTAATTCCTCATCCTCCTGTTTTTCCTTCCTCTTCAGCAATCACTGATTTTAAAAACCACTGTTTGTGTTTTTCTTCAGGAGAGAAAAAGCTGGACCTGTTTGCCTTGACATGCAGGCTTTAGAGCAGAGGAGGAAAAGTATCCGGGACACAGAAGATACCCTTGCTCATCACACCCTACAACAGTACCTGTATAAACCCAGGCAGGAGGTGAGTGCAAAAGGCTAGCATTGGATTGTTTTCCAATCTAAAAATAAGAGGAAATAGGAACCCAACTTGCGAGTGAAATTTAAAAGGAGAGAACCCACTGCAAAATCCACATGTTTGAGGAAGATAGGCCGTGTGATTTCTCATTTAAAAACACACTTTTTAAAAAGAACTAGTGCCTTTGAAATCACTGGGGACAGTGGAATGCAGAACTGTGTCCAGCAAAGGTTCTGATCAGGATTAAATGAAGTGTATCAACTGAAGTGATTCAGACACTTACAGAGGCTTACTCTAAATGACAGTCCACTCTTACACACTTAAAATTCCTGGACTTGTTTCATGAAGA
The DNA here is from genome assembly GCA_013396875.1 of Vireo altiloquus. Taxonomy (NCBI): domain Eukaryota; kingdom Metazoa; phylum Chordata; class Aves; order Passeriformes; family Vireonidae; genus Vireo; species Vireo altiloquus. The sequence continues at coordinate 871,706 of VZRF01009053.1, forward strand.
AGAAAGAAAAATAGGAGTTTCATTAATGCCTTCAGACTAGTCTTCAGTTCGTCCTTTTCTATGGAGTTGTTTACATTTTCATGACACTGACTGAATGCATTGATTCAGGGCTTTCATCTGTATTTCTAAATAAATGAATATTGTCTTCCCTTCCTGGCCACAGCACAAACACCTGTACAGTCGACATGAGATCATGCACAGTGAAGATGACAAACAAGACAAGGAGATTTTCCATAGGACAATGAGGAAACGCTTAGAATCTTTCAAGAGTACCAAACTAGGAATAAACCATTCCAAGAAGCTCAATAAAATCCACAAACGAGACCGGGGCAAAAAAAGGGTAAAACACTTTCACAAGGACCCAGATGTAGCCACCTATTCTACAAACTAATGGGTGGGAAGGGCAGGGAGGACTCTGAAGGGTTCTATGTCCTGCATTTATCTCTGTCCTATAGAACTTCATGAGCTTAGAGGACCTAAGCAAGAAGAAATTAAACTAGGAGGTAACTTAAAGGGCTTCTCACATTCTGCACTTCTCTATGCTTTGGGACTCTTCTTCTGTGTGAGAGATTTCTGATCACTTGAAAAACAACAGGCCATGAACCAGGCTACAAAGCTGTGGGGAGATTTTGCAGGATAGAGGTAGCACAGTAGCTCTATAGCATGGAGCATTCAATCAAATTTGTGTGAAATTAAGAGGGAAACACACAGCATAAAAAGAGCCAAAATTTATTTTTTTCACCCTGTACACACTACAAGTGTAGTTGGGAAAGTAGTGGCATCCATATTGAGTCTCAAGCAAAGATTACAATGGATTTCAGGTTTATTTTGCTGGACTCGTCATTTCAAAGGGTGTCACTGCCATTGCTATCTGATGACATTAGAATTTTTGGTCACTTTTTGCTTTCTTTTCAGAGAAACAGCAGTGTCATACCAAATGGAAACATTCCTTCAGAAAATCCAGTACAAGATTTTACTTTGAAGGAAAAAGGTAAAAAGACTCTTAGGCAGTTTTCACTAGCTGAATTCTAGTAGCTACATTGAGAGCAAAGCATGATTAAAAGATTTAGAGATATGCAACAGCAAATCTGATAGTAAAAAGGGACTTCTAGTCATAGTTCAGAATTCAGAATGGTGATCTGTGGAAGAATCATGCTTAAATGCAGTGTTTAGAAGTTGTTTTTGTAGGAATCTAGATAACAAACAAAATTTTAATTGGCCTTTTGGCTCGCATTTTTAAAATATCACTTTTAATTTCTGTAAACAAAACAATGCAGTGGCTACAATATAAATGAACATTCAGCTTCCATGTGGATAAGATACACAGAGCTGCTAACTTTTTTTCATCACAGCAGGATATGTCTACCTAGGACATCAGCCATATAAAATTCAGTAGCTGAGACAACACTCTTACCCGAATGAATACACTGTTTCAGAAGGGTCTGAATCAGAGTTGAGGCTAAGCAAGTACGATATAAATCAAGGAGTGCATAGCTTTGGAAGGAACACATAGTCAGAGGTCAGTTCTAGCAGTGCTTCACCCTTCATGAATGGATCTATCCCATGGGTCAGGTTGGAAGTGTAATTGGAAGTTGACCAGCCTTGGGACTACCCCTAGTGTTGGTTTTGCATATAAAGTCTCAAATTCTTTCCTGTCTTAGCCATTTTTTGGCATTGGTGTCAGGCATGGCAAGATGTGATGGGTGCTAACATGTTTGTTACACAATTATAAAATTGTGTCACTTCAAAACTGAAATGTGGTTGAATGCCACTGAACTCACTTGGATTTGTGTTGTTCCGTCTGTTTATGCCTGCAACTCCTGATCTCAAAGACAAGTCAAGTAAAATAGAGGCGGATTCATCTTTTCTCAGTAGCTCCAAGCAAACATATTTTTCCTTATGTATCTTCCTTCAATCATGTACTGTTATTTTTGTTTGATTGAGAGGGAGAGTACAGGCTGGCTGCCTAAGTGTAATATTCTAGATCTACCTTGCATGGGAAGAGCTTTCAGAATTCTTATTAGTAGGTCATTCAATATTGTCCTATTAAGGGACTCTGCACATAGATGTTATCATCTACTTAAAACCAAAAAAGTTAAATTGCAAGACAGTCCTAATGAGTGGTTTAGCAGCTATTGCAAAACTTACTCTACTTCAGTAAAAGTAGCAATGACCTCATTAAGATTGAAGTTTGTCATGATACTAATGCTGACCTATGTCAAGTGGTGAAAATCTTTGTTAAAGATATCTTTGATAACCATGTCAGCATTAAACCAGCACGTAATAGCATTTTCTATCAGAACTGATACAAATCTCTAATCAAATTGCACTTTCTTTATTTTTTATTTTCTTTTTTTTCTCCCCCCAGATCTGGAGTTTTCTGAATCAGAAGAAAATAATGATTATGAGACTTTGCATCTAGGCAAAGGAGTTGATTTCCTGGCTAATGTGACGAAACAAAATTTCACAGATACTCCTGCTGGTAAAAATATTTATTACTTAGAAAATTTTTTTTCCCCTCAAACACAACAAAATGTACTAGAAATGCTGATGAGTTAGCCTGGGGTTTTTGTTTGTTTGATTGAGTGATTTTATGTGTTCTATCTGGAAATACATTTGCTTAATATTAACGTTAACATAAGGATTTTTGGATATCTGGAGGTATGGAGAGCATCATATTTGAAACTGACAGAAGTTGTGAACATGATTACCTAAACCAGTTTTAAAGGCACTAAGTATTTTTAGCAACAGAAAATAATATTTTAGAATTGTCTTGCCTCACAAGACCAGTCAACACTAGTCCTTTGGAACTGTTTTTCACTTGCACTGGAACTTCAGTGTGATAAATTTTGTTCTTCTTATTTCAGGCAAGATTTCTCCTTTTATATTGACAACTCCATCAGATCCTTACAGGCTTGTAGAAGTCACTGAAAAGGGCAGATTTGCAGCATTTCTGGAGCACTCAATGCCCCTTGATTTTAAACCCTGAAAGGCCCCAAAATTTTAGATTGGAAGTTTATAGCTACATGTAACAGAAACCATATAATATAATTTATGGAGTTATAAAATTTAGTATTTCTCTTCAGCACATCTGTGTCTAAACTTTTCAGCATGCCACTGTATGCTTTGTGTGTAACTTGGTGCCTACAGGGAAGAAAAACACTGTACTGTAAAAACACTGTCTGTACTCTTGAGGCAGACACTCTTAAATGCATTTTACACATGACACCATTTCATGACAAATTCTATGTTTGAGTATGTATAAAGACACCCACAAATAAGTGGATGGCAGGATGTAAAATGTGTATGTAAAAGCTCATCAGACTTGATAACTGTATGAACAGGCTCCTTTATCTTACTTTTGACTATTTTGTGGCCTGCCATAGCTACCTCACATTCATCTGTTTATGGAGTGGTGATGATTTTTTTTTTGCAATTTTTTCCCATCTCTTATTTCTTTTTTATGGATTTCATTTGAATCTTCTGCAGTGATTTTATGTTGTGCTTTTTTTATTTGCTTAACATTTGTGGACTGATTACTTCTTAATTTTATTTTTTGTCTCCAGATATACATAACATAATTGCATATTCAATGTGACCTCCAATTTTTCTCTTTAATTGATAACTGATATATGTCTAGCAATAACCAAGCTATATATGTGTGTTGACTTAGTTACATCTATACCACCATGTACCATTTTTTCTACCAACAGCCCTTCTCCTTTTATAAAGCATCTTGCTGTATTATTAAGAAATTATTTTGATTACTTTTATTTGTCACTCGTGAATTTTTTTTTAGGAATTGATAACCCAGTATTTTCAGCTGATGATGACCAAAGCATCTACACGAAGTTCTCACCATGGTTATCTAGTGAAGACACTGTGGTACCATCTCAGAGGGCTCGAGTGCAGATCCCATATTCTCCAAACAACTTCAGACGGCTCACTCCAATCCGGCTCAGCAATAAATCAACAGATTCCTTCCTGCTAGCAGATGGCCCAGAGGACCGACCCAGATCTTTTCTCCCAGAATCAACACATATGTAATATTTTAAATATTTTTAACCAGACTTCTTATCAATCCTGAGAAGTAAACGTCTTTTTTCTCCTTTCAGAAAATCTCTTTCCTTCCTGATTTCTTTGTACAACTAACATCTTTTCTTTCCTCCAACTTAATTAACCAAACGTCTTTCTATTTTCCTTCTGCAGAAGAACTGTTCAACTATTTGGGGTCCAATGCCTTGCTACTTTTACAGCAGATAAGGGTCCTTCTTTTACTTTTCGAATGAATATTTTACATGCCAAGAAAATAGTATTCCAAGTATCAGAATATTGGGCATATGTTTTCAAGAGGCTTCAGGTTTCCTGGTTAGTCAGTCCTAGACGATAAAATTCCCTGAATTTCTAAAAAAATTCTGAATTCCCTAAAAGGAATAAAATTTTTTGACTCTATTGCTAAGAAGCTACGAGTTAGTTGTGAACATTTGTCCAGATTATTTATCCAGTGTCCAGGAGGAAGAAATGCCCTACCGCTACAATACAACTAATTGGTGACACTACTGATGCACCATTAAATTACATAAAAAGGAGGGTTAAAATGAATCAAGTTTACTAAAATGCATCAGAGTGTCTTTGTGGGGATAATTACACAATAGTATTGTGGAGGAGCAGTATTCCATTTAGAGCTTTATGCTTAAACTGTGAATTTATCTTAATTCATACCTTACTTTGAAACTAGAAAAAGGCTTAGCTTTCTGATGCAGTAAATAACTTGTTGCTTCTAATGCATTAGAGGCTTAACATTAAATTGACTTCTGGGTTTAAGTGAATATCCCAGTTGCCCTTTAACTTCTGCTGTGTGGACATTTTCCACACCATAAAATCCGCCTTCACTTCTACAATCAAGTCAGGCAGTGCTTCAAATGAGGTGGGTCAGGTCCACAGTTCAGATATTATAATTGAATAGAACACAGGGCACTGCAGGGATTGTGCAATAAATTCACGTGTCATCATGAATACACTTACGTGGAATCCTTAGTCACAAATATATACCTTAGTGTCCTCTGTGCATCAAGAAAAAGAGTAAGTTGAAAGTATTCTGTAGCTGGTTGATGAAATTTTGTTCAGACAAACACCTCAGGCTAAGAGTGAATACTGCTAATTGTGACCTAAGAAAAATTTCACAACCTAATGAAAAGAAATAGAAAAGAAAGTTCCATTTTTTTTCTGTTCTGGCTTCTGTCCCTTCAGAATATGTGGTACTTCAAGGGTAATTAGAGGAAGCACATCACCACTGGAGTGGCCTGTAGGTCTTTGGTTGGTTTCAGTTCCTTAATAATGTGCCTTTGTTTATTTTTTAAATTATGTTTTAACATAAACATTGGATTCAAGGACTATGAATTACAGTCCAATATCCTGATTAAAAGTGTGAACAATAAGCAGCATTCCAAAAGGAAAATTTCACCTTGACACTTATCCACACTGAAATTCTCTTCACTTATTTTCCCCACTGAGAACATTGTCAGAGAATATTGACATTTCACCTGCAGAACATTTTCTTGCTAACCTGTGTTCTTTTCCTTCATTTAATTGCTTTATTTATAATTCAATTTATTATTAGGAACTGGTATGTGTAAGTTTGTCTGTGGGTACCTTTGATACATCAAAATCACTGGATTTTTGGGAAATTTTGTGAATTTGTGATTTTTTGGATTCGTGTTTGAAAGTGTTTTGCAAAGTTAGATTTCCCAAGCTAATAAGCATACGACTTGTTTACTCTCTGAAACAGTCCTCTGAATGATCTCCTTAACAAAATTCTCCCGATATGACAATGATACTAAAATTTCAATCAAAAGGTTTTAAAAAACAGTAGAAACTGGAAGCCAAGAGTAGAAATGTTAAGTTTCTCTACATACCTAACGTATACAGAAAACTGATCATAAGTTCTGATCAATAGGAGATTGACTCCCTGGAGTCAAACCCTCTGCTACTTGATTGAAAGAGTACAATTTGTTTCAAAAATTTCTGAAATATTTCCTTGCTGAGAATCAGGACTGTTTCAAGATAAAGATACACCATAGTGACCAGACGATGGCTCCATATCCTAACAATCTGAAACAGGCAGTTGTTCATCCCAAACACAGAGTTGTTCATCCCAAACACAAACTTTGGCCTGACACTCAGCAAGAATAAGAAGTTTAATTAACTCATTCAGGTTGTCCAAAATAGAACAGGATACAGAGCAGAATTCTTCAGGGAAAAAAAAAGTCTTAAACCACTCCCTTCCATAAGATGTTCATAAAAACAGCCAAAAGCAAAGCCCAATAGCCAGCAAACTAATAGATAAATGTGTACAAATAGAAAACAAATGTTTGTATTTAATTGTGCTCTTTAGGTGATATGGACCATGATGTTGAAATGACAGAATACTCCTCTTCAGATGATCAACTAAACCAAAATGGAAGTGTTTCAGTGAATCCCCTCCACTTCTTCCCCTCTTGTCTTCAAATGCCTTGGACACAAAACTATTCTTCATTGGAAAACAGAGGGAATATATCTCTTTCTGCTGTCTCTGAGTACATAGCTTCATGTGATCCAAATGTACCTGATCTCTTCTGGGAATCGGGTACAGATATGAATAACAAAGAGACAGTAAACTCAGGTTATTGTTCTGAAGTTAGCTTCAAGTCAGAGAATTCACAGGAAGAGAATACTCTGCTTATGTTTGAAGGGCTGGAAGACTCTTACATGAAGGAGCCCCAAGAGAAGAAAATGTTGCTTGATGTAGAAGGGAATTACAGGTCTGCTGCAGCCAGACGTGTGCAAAGCCGACGTTCTTTCCACAGGCCAAAACCTCTGCATCACCCTAAGCTTCAGAAGCTGGCATCTCTTCCAGCATCTTGCCATGTCCCTCCACATTCCTTGGAACAGGAGGAAACACAGTTGTGAGCCAGGACTTACTTGAAAGAAGGATGAACAAAGGGCTTTTGTAAAAATAGAGAGCAACCTACTGGTTCATCGGATCTGCTCTAGGATGGCTTCAGATGGAAAGGGAGTGGAGTCCCATGATGTCAGAAACACTGGAGCTTTTCTGCTGCACTTACATTTTAAACTTCTTGTTCGTGATGAAAGAGTGCACAGTGAGGGGGAATTATGACTCCTTGTTATTTTTTCATGTAGACTGTTACAAATAATCTATTATTTTTGGAGGGCTAAACCAAGAATATTTTCAAATGGTAAATCATTGGTGTTTTTTTTACATGGAAATGGTTTATTATGCCATTATGCCACAAATCCATTTAAAGAAATAGGCTGCATTTGCTGCTTTAGTTAATGGAATTAATTATTTATGCTAAATGAAATAAAAGTAGGAGAAGCCAATGGTTAGCCTCTTCCCTGCTAAGTCTACTCTGATTGAGTCAGTGCCTTTTATAAATGCAAGCTAAAGAAAAATACTTTTCTGCTCTTGAATATTTGTGTTACTGAGTAATTGTGGAATATTGACTCTAGTGAATAACTTTCCAGGGAGAGGAAAGTCCTGGCATCTTGAAATTTAATCAAATACACCAGGAGAGCCATTTCCTTCCTTCATCTTCATTCCTTCAACTCAGTAGCACTGGAACAAAAGAACATCCAAAATTAGCTCAGAATTTTAATTTGTGTGGTCACAAGCAACTCATTTCATGTTCTTAATTAAGCTGCTCTATTTTAAATAGCCTCACTCAAGACAGAAGTGTAAATATTTGTCATTTTTACTGCTGCTTTGGAAGACACTTTCCAAATACTGTTAGATTATCCTGTTAATTTATGTATCACTTTGAATAGCTGATCAGGATAGTGGTCTCTTAGTTGGTATTCTGTATTTTGCCACATGGTTTAAGTGCCACAAAGACTCAGGATGTTGATGGTTCAAAGTATTGTGCAGAGGCAGTTTGGCTACTGTGCATGTATATACCTATTTGTGTTAGGAATGTTCTTTTCTTCTGTCCGTGGTTTTCTGTCAAATGATACTTACAATTGCACCAGACACTTAACTGCATATGAATTAGATCTACATCACCTTTAAGACAGCTGGAGACATCAGTGAAAGCCAACTCAGATGAAGGCTAAATAAAAGTGAAAACTCTGAGACGTCTCATAGGTGTATAACACTACATGCCAGTACATAGTCCTCTGGCCATTTTACCTTGGATGATTCCAGTCCGGAAATTTTAGCTTGAAATCTTCAGAGGTATAAATTGTAAAGGTTCTATTATATTAGTAGAAGGTGAGTGCTTAGCCCCTTCTGTGATCTTAATGTGTCCCTACTTTCTATTTGATATCAGTGTAAACCATTTGTAAACGAGCTGTCACTTTCAGGGAGGTATCTGAATTGTTTAAGACTGGATCCTGGACAGAGGCTTCATCTGTAAATTTCACTTTATCTATAGGAATTAATGATTGTTTCACTCTACCTACCCAGATTTTAAATGGGTTTGAGATGATTCTGTGTCAGACAACAAAGCTGAAATTTACCCAGACACCCAAAGAGAGTGGAGCAATGTGTGAAAACTCATGCCCACATCTTTTCTCTGTCTTTGTATGCTAAAACTGTATGTTAGGCTGGTGCAAATTGCAGAGGTGTGATGGCAAATACTACATACAGACCTTGACAGATACAAAACATCTCTAAATCTCTCTCTTTAGAGACTAGATTCAGAGAAGTGGTTTTGGTACCAACCCACAAGCAGCAGCCTGTTAGGCATTCATCTTGGGCAATGATTCAAATCAGTGTCCCTAACTGGAAAGCTTCATCACCCAGAGCGAGACTCATTAACATTCAATAATGTAAATACAATTTTTGAGAACCAAGTACATATGACCACACTATTTTGGTGAAGTAGAGCGTATTAATACTGTTCCAGATATTATAATTGGAACAAGTATTTTAGTAATTGGCATAGATATATAACAGGATCATGACTGATCCCAAATGTTAGGACAAGAAAAGTGCAATGTGCCAAAACCTACCCTTCTGTCTCTTAGTGTAATGCTGAAGTACCAACACCAAATTTGGCAAGATGTTCATCAGGTGTTGGCTTTGAAATAAAACTTTCATTTCTTATTGGTGTCGTAGAGACATCATAGCTGCGCTGCAGTTGGAAAGAGAACTGCACTGTGGACTGTTTTCTGCATGCTTGTTAGACCATTACCAATTTGTTTTTGTACAGGCTACCTCAAGGAAACATTTGTAAATTGTCATCAGCAAATGGGAGTTTTCACCACATAAATGTTGCGCAGACAAGAGTATGCAATTTTGAAAATCACAGGATATAAGTGTTTATTGTTCTTGTAAGCTTTAAGGCTAAAGAAAAGAGGATCAATAGACACCACCCCATTTACAAACACAGCAGCCTCTGTGAAAAGTCAGCAGGATCCTGTATGTTTTTGAGAGTGCTGTGGGCTGTAGTAAACAGAGAGGAACATCACATCATTTCAAACAACGCAAGTGGGAAGACACTATAAACAAAGGGCTTACCTATGTGTTTCAAAGGCCTTGGGCATTTTCTATATGTTGCATCACTACAGCTGAACAAACAAAGGATAAAATGGGCTATTCTGATAGCAAAGAGGCCTTTCCCTGGAATATCTCACATAATTCCTGAAGCTCTAGTGCCCCTGGAAGAGGTTTTCTAGTACAATTGGTTCTTCAGTAAGGTTTTGTTTTTCATGATTTCTCTATTTGAAATGTGATGGAAAAAAGCTTTCATGTCCCCACATTTGAGAACTCATAGCTATAAAATAGCTATATTATAGTTCCCTTTCTTTCCAGGGCAATTGCTGCCAACGTCTATCAGGGTATATACAAAAAAGAAGATTATAACAGTCCATAATTTCTCTTTTTTTTTTTTTNTTTGACTGCACATTCACATTTCCTGTAGTATGTGTACCTGTGGGTGAAAGTCTTTGGTTACATCTTCAGCACACTTTAATCAGTCAAGCGCCACAAATTTCTGTCACACCAATATAAATTCAGAGCTGCTGAGGATATGGCTATAAGTATCAGCTTTTTTTGCCCTTGTTTATTAGATTGGAATAATCAGTTGATAACTAGTTCACTTCTGGTGAGGCCAGTTCAGTTCTTACTTCCCTGAAAACTCTGTCTCTAAATTTTTTTTGTGACATGCTCTGTCAAAAAAAAAAAGGCAAGTTGGGCCTTCCACAGTCGCTATTTATTGAATAAGTAACTATGGCCTCCCTTGGTGCAAAAAGATGAAATGAAGAAGTATTTGATGTTCCTTCTATATATTTTGCTCCATGAATAAAGTTATTTTTAACAATGTTTATCATGCTGCACTATGACCTAGCAATGTTAAAAAAACCCCAGAAGTGTTACCCGCATTGAGATGAATTCTGTCTCTCTCAGCTGTGAACATCATTATTGAAATATATCAAATTATGTTTTACAAATACATGGTCTAGTCAGAGATTTATGTAACAAAGGTTGCAAAATAATCACGTGCCTTAAATTGTCACTCTTTGGAGTGCTGTTGTTTGGAGATACTTGTGTGTACTTTCCAAAAAGTGTCAACTTACTGCATATATTTTTAAACAAGTCAAGTTGTTCTGCTAATGTCTTTATAGAAATGTTTTAATAGTATATCATAATGAGAAGTTTGGCAATAAATTGTATCACTTTGGTGGAATCACACTGCTTTGGCAAGTGATTTAAAGAATTATTTATTTATTACATTTAGAGAAGACTTCCCATTCAAGACTTCTGAGAAGTATGCATTCCTGCTCCCAAATCAACACTAAAAAAGACAATAGATTGCTGCTGATAATTCATGTCGTTTATAAAACAAAAATCATTAAAAGCAGCAATAAAACTTGTTGATCTCCTAAGGCTCATTCTGACAACTATTAACACTTTTTGTATTCTTCTGGCCCCACTGCAGTCAATGACAGAATTCCAATTGACTTTATAAGCCAGTATTTCCACCCACAGAGCAGAAAGGCACATATTTTGTCAAATTATATTTAGCAATGTCATCATAACAATTATTTATAATTTAAATTTTACATAAATGACATATGGCATCTCATTATTATTACGCACCTGGATCAGGGCAATTCAACATCATAGAAGCAAAGATCTGACCAGTTTTAGAAAATTATTTCACCAGTTTCAGCAAAGTTTTAGGAAAGCTACGTGATAAACACAAAAAAGTGATAAACAGAAAAAGTGATAAACACCCTACTGGCTCCAGCAGGTGTTCATAGTTCATTTTAAAGCATGATCCTCCAAGCGTTGCCAACAAGGGAAGAGGCTTTTCAGACCCTTTGCTGAATAGTGCAGTGCTTTCAGGAAGCACATGAGGGCCTGCATGAAAGGCATCCTGGAAGGCAGTACAGCTGTGCTCATGACTGAAAATAGAAATGAAGAAAGCCTGATGCAGAAGGATCAGTTTAGTGCTGCTAAGGTGTAAGTAGCTAAGAATGGGAAAAAAATATATGTAGGCTAAGTATGTGCATGTGAATAGAAACAACGAAAACTGAAATGGGTAAAACTAACCTCAGAGGAAGATAATGTAGAGAGGTGCAAAACACCTGCCTAATAACCAAAGCTTAATTCCTTTCAAAGGATAACTCTATAATGCACAATTGTAGCTGACATCTTAATGCCAACACTTCCTTCAGTGTGAAAGCAGTAGAAATGTCAATTAATGTAGTCACAAGTGATCCTGGATCTACAACCCAAGATATGAGAAAAAAAATTCAGAGAAGCTTTAAGAAGGACACAAAACTCACTTAGCCTGTGACTGCAGTAAGGTACCAAAAAACAACATGATGATTACAAAACTTGTTATCATCCTACACTCACTGTCTTATAACATTACTGTATAGAGAGAGTTTCACCCAGGAAATAGAAATGGATTTTGATAAGGAGACAGGATAGACTGCAGTGCCTGGCCACTAGATAGATTGCAGGGCATGGCCACATGAGCAGACTGACCAGCAACCTGTTCACATGCAACCAGCCCCCTAATACCCTTATCTCTCTATCTTCTTACAGTTGTTCACCCTCAAAACACCTTAATCGCCCTCTTTCCTTCTCTTTGCTTCCTATTCAAAGCATTTTATACAATGTCTTGCAGAATCCCAAGATGTGTGGCATAGGCAGCAACCCTCCTTGGTCTGTAAGGTGATACAGGGAGCCCACACACTTGACTGACCCTGATGGCTTTCACCACGCAGACAATGAGGTTGATTGTCCTCCTGTGACAGCCCTGGAGAAGCCAGATCAGAGCACCCCAGTTTCTCTTCTTCACTTGTAAGGGTTTCCTGGCTATCCCTGTCTATCTGTGCTCCTTTGAGTATGTGAAGATGAACTTCATGTTTCATAATCTAACAGTTACAGGGTAGATTCTGGGGGAAAAAAAAAAGTTCTAAAATGAAAAAATTGTCTCTATTTTTACTTTTACAACACATGATTTAAAATCTGTGACCTGCTCAGGTTTTGTATGTGGTAACAAGTATTTTTTGAGTTGCTGAGATTATCAAGATAAAATAGTTACCTGAACCAAACTGGTTTCTGCTAAAAATGGATAGATTCCATCCATCACCTGACATGCAAAAAGCATAACAGCATCATCACAAGATGGCAATTATAATTTAGTCAACTAGCCTTTCCAGATAAGAGTTTCAGTAATACTACTTATCACTCCAACAAACTCCTACTTCTTAGACATGTTTAAAAGCCAGATCGAACTGACAGGTAATGTACAACCCTAAATTCAATCCACTGAACACTGCCTATGTTTCTTAAGATGATGATGCTCTTCAGACATTCAGACAATCATAGCATCATTTAGGTTAGAAAAGAGCCTTAAGATCAACGAGTCCCACTGTTAATCTAACACTTCCAAGTCCACCACTAAACCATGTCCCTAATCACAGGTTTTTTAAATACCTCCATGAATGGTGACTCAATTTCTTCCCTGAGCAGTCCCCTTCAGGGTTTGTCAACCCTTCCAGTGAAGAAGTATTACCTGTTATTCAATCTAAACCTCCAATCTGCAGCCTCATGGGGCAACTTGGTTCCTCTTGTCCTATCACTGAGGAATGAGGACACAACACTTAGCTTGAAAATGTCTGAGATGTAGTTATGTTGGACAGCATAGAGTGTAGGATGATTGTAAAGTCTCATGCCACAACACAGGTAGGTCTGCTGCAGAAACACCAGTCAAACAGAACACCCAAAAGTGCCAGTGGAAGAAGAACTGCATTAGATTCATCACTGGAGTGATTACTGAACCATGTGGGATAGGTAACCTTTCTGGAGCATTGTAAACTAGATTTTTTGGCTGCATTAGCATATGAATGGTCTAACAGGAGATGTAAATGTGCTGAAGAAACAGCTGAAGTGAAACAGCTTTTATTATACAAGAGTAAGCAAAATTATGAGAATATACATAATGACTACCATATGGATACAAAACCTGACCTAATTTGGACAGAAGATAATACATTTTTCCAGTGCTGCAAGTCCTTTTACTGTTCTTAATCCAATTTTTACATTGCACAATTCCTTCTTGTTTTGGAACAAATATACCTTTTTAAGAAGCACTAATTCTTACACAAATCTTTTATATCTTTAACAGGCTTGCACTGTAAAAAATTTAGACTTTTTTAAATGGCAATTTTGAAATTATCTGAAACTGGTCTTGCTCATTATTTTACTTAATGTTAGAATGGTGCTTAATTCTAACACAAAATAGACAGGAGTACAGAGATAGTTTAACCTATTTTCTCATGTAAACACTGCTCTTCTAGATGACTAATTTCATAAGGTGGAAAAAGAAGAGATGGCTGTCTTCCCTCCATTACCATCTGCTGTACCTTGAAACATGTAGCCAATATTTTCAAGAATTTCCAAATCATTTGGTGATTCCCACCTGAAAAGAAATCTGAATGAATTTGTCTTGCTGTGTATGATCTGGATAGGCTCTGGACAGGCCTAGAAGAAAAAAAAAAATCTATTAGAAGGAAGATAATGGGACTTTTGGTATACATTAGGTGAATATGTGAAGAGACAAGCAGCTACTTTTTTAGAGCAACTAATTGAGTGCTGACCATTTTTGGTAGATTTTACTACGATTTCTAATACCTGTGGCTGTTAGCAACATTATCAGTTTGCAGAAATAGAATAATGCATTTGAATAGCCAATGACCAGCAGATCAGCTGTTGTTACAGTTTGGAATAACCTTTGTACACCAGGGTAGGAAAAGGAAAACAAAAAAGACTGGGACTGAACATTCAGAATTACTTTGTGCAAAATTATCAATTTAAATACCTGTCATGAGAGAATACAGACTGTTGTCTACATGTCTGCCATACCTAATGAGGAAATAGTGGCACATCTCAAGTATTCACCTGACCCACCTGAGCTCTGAGTCCACTTCAGGTTACATTCGTGTTCAAACATCCTCGAATAGGTAAATAAGAAGCAGTTATGCATTAAGAAACTACCTACATCTAGATCATGTAAAGAAATGAATCCTTAGGCTTTTCTTCAAATAATAAACCTAGTTCCACATCCACATTGTTAGTATTTTCTTTCACTTTTATGGACTTTTTGTTAGGCTCACTTTTAATGATGATAAATATGTATTGAGCAATTGGGAGGGCTAGACAGTGAGATCCCTCAACATGGAAACATTGCACAAGCACAGGGTGCAGCATGTGACAGGTGTTAGCAATCCGTGGACAGATAGCATCAGACAAACATTTTTTTAGTAGCTTTACAAGTTTATGTTTTAGTTCGTCTTGCAAACAATTGCAATTTTTATAGAAGAGACTACATGAAAAAAAGCCCATTAGATTAGATTACAAGATTAGATTAGATTACAAGATTTTATTAGATTACAAGATTAGATTAGATTACAAAATAAGATTAGATTAGATTAGATTAGATTAGATTAGATTAGATTAGATTAGAAGAGTTACTGGACCTGGTGCTCACCGATGCAGATGAGCTCTTTACAAGAGGTGAAGCTTTCCAGGCAGCCTGGGCTGCATCCCGGGACCGGCCAGAGAGGTGGGATTGTGTGCAGGCGGAATTGGGCTGGGCTCCGGGAGCGGGGGCAGGGGCAGGGCAGTGCAGGGGTGTTCCGGAGCCCGCGGAGGTGAGCGGCACGGTCCGGGCTCGGTGCCTGCCCCGCGGCTCCCCGGCCCCGCACCCCGGTAAGTCCCGCCTGAGCCCGCTCGGCTCCTCCGCCTGCCCCTCGCCCTTTTCCGCGAGAAAGGCGCTGGAAGGGTTGGGATTAACAAGTTTTAGGAAATTGTCCTCGCTGGCGGGATTTCAGACGTATAAACCCCTGATAGAAAAGGGATGGCAGGGCTCAACCCGGCCCTGTGTTCCGCAGTTTCCCTAGAGAGTGTTCTCCAGGGGCTTTCCAAAGATCAGCGGCTGTTTAAACCGCGCCCACAGTTGTGCTCACACCGAATTGCTAGGCTTTGGCGGCGTCTTCTTTCACTGGCATGAACATAACCTCTCTGACAGCTGCAGTTTCATGTGGAGTATTTAGGAAGCCATTTGCACTATGGTATGATGGCCTTTTGTTTGGGAGAAAAAAAATAAGGCACACCTTTCTCCCATGCTCCAGGTGCTTGATGGAGAAATGGACTCCAATTATAATATTCAAGTACAGCCACATGCTATGATTATGATACCACTGATGCCTTAGGTTTTAACTTTTATATTTTTCAAATCCTTTACTGCTAGTTAACTGAAGTTTCCTGTAGCTTGTTAAGTGCTGTTCTCTCATGCTAAGGTAGACATAACAAAACCTCTGTAACTTGCTCTCCAAGGACACCCAGAACATGAACTGTAAACCATCATCTTGACGAGGAAGGGAAGGCTTGGGGGAATTCCATCATTGGCTGGGTTCTGGTTGGTGAATTTATGCTGATATAAAAGTGTGAAGAACTCATGACCTGTTGTCCCTTTCGGGATCCACTGAGGCAGGACCCTCTGGAGACCAAAGTGTGCATCTGAAGGCCTTTCAAATAAATACCACCTCTTTTTCCTTTATTCCTGTCTGGTCTCGGTTTCTGGGTAGCCATCTAAGGCATCACCACATACATGTACAAACAACGTGACCTCCAATCTTTATGCTGCCATCACTTTAGGAAACAAAGTTCTCCTTATACCATAAGCCCCTGAAAGGTATACTTTGGGGAATTAGCATTCTGTATTCTACAAAAAACATTGGTCACCAACTGTTAGTTAATAACATCAACTTTTTCTCCCCTTAGAATGATAGAATCATTTAGAGTGAAAAAGATTTTTAAGATTGAGTACAGCCATAAACCTAATACTGCCAAGTCCTCCACTAAAACAAGTCCCAAATCACCACACCTACAGGTCTTGGAAACCAGAGACAGCAACTCAACCACTGACTTCCCCGGGGAGCCTGTTCCAGGACTTGACAACCCTTTCAGTGAGGAAATTTTTCCTAATATCCAATCTAAACCTCCCTGGTGCAACTTGATGCTGTTTCTTGTCATCATACAATTTCTTATTTGGAAAAAGAGACCTACACCTGCCTTTCTCAATAGTTTCAGAGTGATAAGATCTTCCCTGAGCCTCCTTTTCTCCAGGCTGAACAACCCCAGCTCCCTCACCTGCTCATCAGACTTGCTCTCAAGACCTTTAAACAGTTTAATTGCTCTTCTTTGGATGTCCCTCCTCAGCTTTAACATAAAGATTCAAGGCTAATAGCCCATATGTTTAAACTGTGAAAATCAAGAAATCAGAGGTTGCCATATCTTGATTTTTCTATATTCAATAACCCAGCTATTTTCATTTTACTCTCTCTTCCCCTTTGGCAGATTACCTGTTCTTTACATCTCATGCCTACAGGTTTGAGTTGAATCAGAGATATCTCTTCTGAAGCTGCAGACCACACCCTTCAGCCAGTATAAATAGATAATATATTTTTAAGCAGCAGACCAGGGCGTTAATAATTTACTAAGCTGTCAGTAAAACTCCATAGCTCCTTCTGACACACAAGACTTTTCTGCACTGCAAGAATTCCTGCTCTGCCAGAAGCTTTTCCATTCCATGGCTCCTTCAAAACTCTCCTTGTCTTGCTGAAACTTGATAACAATGAAGTTTATTGATCACAGCGCTTCATTCTGTATATTGAAGTGATGCAGGCATGAGATAATCACTTTCCTCCTGTCGTTTACACCCTTTTTCATTTGGATTTTTCAGTTTTTATAACCTCTTTCCAGGTAATAAGGGATCCGATGTATGTGATTACTTTCATTCAAATAAATCTTTCATTTTTAGTGTCTTCTAGTTACTTGGAAAGTGCCTATAGAATAAGCTTTTAAAAACAATCTAAAAGTTTGAACAGTTAAATTACAACAGAGCTTTAATATTTAGTATATGGAGATTAACTCAAAGGACTAACCCAAATCTGTCAGAATTTATAGATTTTGTATTGCAAAACAAGTATGTCCAGTGGCTGACAAACAAATGGGTATGATCAGAAAAACCTGAAACATTTTGTGCCTTGAAGTAATCTTAAGTGGTAAGTAGTGGCAAAAGCATGAAAGGCCACACAGAAGTATCCATATTGTGAAAAATCAAATTAATGGAATGAGATACCAGGCTAGGAACTGTAAGAGGTAATTATATATTACTCAGTCGTTCACACACTTGATGTGGAGAAGGAGTATCTTAATTTTAGTATAATAGAAGATAATTCCATGTGCTAGTTTGCAATAGGGTTTTTTACAATTTACATTTACTTCTTACATGATAAGGTACCTTTGGTTCCTGAATGGTAACCTTGAATCCTGGTTTTCCCAACAGGTTTGACTTTGTTGCTGAATTCTTAAAAAAAAAAATACTGTAAACAGGATGAATAGTCTAAAATAATATTTTCATTTCTTTCTCTAAAATGTAAAACTTCATAGACTAATTCGATGTATATTTTTAGAATGAGTCTATGTTGTAATGCAAATGTGTTTCTGTTCCATATTTTAATATTTAAAGAGGCTGTTCCATGTTTGGTACTTTTGGGTCATAAAATAGGAAAAATTTTGATAAAGGGTGAAATTTAGCTGTCCCTGACCAAATGAAAATGTGATACATGTAGATGTAACATGTTACACAGTTTAAACAGTTTGAAAGTGCAGTTACCTTTGTCACTTAGCTATGCCAGGGAAGGAAACCAGTCTTCTGTGCAGTGTTTGTTGAGATTGTAGAGGAAGACTAACAGAATTTTAGAATAACTAAATTTTCAGTGATGTGGATTTACTTTATTTCTGTGTTCTAATATCAAGCTTCTAGCTAAAAAAACTGTAAAGTAAATTTGATTAGCTTTGGTGCCTTCACATAAAAGAAAAAAATGTAACTGATGTATAGCCACATTGCTCAGATTATAGACTGGGTAACTGGTTTATAAGGCTGGACAATTTTCTCAGCTGAAAGTTTGTCATATTTTGATAGTATAAAGTGCAACTTGCCACCTCGTGCCTTATAACAGTCATCATTGTAAAGTGGACAAAATCCCAGGCTAAGTGATAGTGAAAACCATTATCTTCCATTTTCTGACTGGTAACTCTTAGATCATGTAAAGATTTTTGTATGGTTCTCACCTGAGGCCATGTGTAATGCATGTGGGTATCAAAGGTCCCAGCAGCAAATTCCTGCACATCTGCACCCCACTGGTGCATGGGCAGATGCATTCGAGGCCAAACTGTTTCTTTTACTCTTCCCATTCCCCTCACCTTTTCCCTACCCTTTCTCTTGCACACTCCCCGTTCTCTATCCCTTTGCCTTTAGCCTTCCCCTGCCTTCCCCGATGGATCTTTTAGCTCCTGGCAAAGCAGTGGAACAGACATTGTATTGTTATTGCTATCTTGTTTTTGTTTGTCTGTGGTGGTTTTGATGGTGTGGTGTTTTTTTTTTTTTTTTTTTTTTTGTTGTTTTTGGGGGGTTTTTGGGTTTTTTTTTTTTGATTGTTGGTTTGTATTTTTTTTTGGTTGTTGGTGTGAGTTTTTCTATAATTGAGAAAGTTACCTCAGCATGCATCATGAAGCAATAGAAGAACATTTTGCAGTATTTGGAAGCTGTTACTCTAATCTAGTGGAGGTGTGTGTGATTGGTGGTGAGGAATGTTTCCTGGGAGCACTTAGTGTTTACAAACTTACATAAAGAAGGGTGGTGTAAGCTGAAAGATATGTCAAGTGAAATTTAGAGTGACATGGATGTCAGTGCTTTGCATTGTCTTGACAAAATGCCATTTATGCAATTTTTTTTGCATTGAAATCAGGATGGAGGAAGTCTCAACACACATCACCAAACCCAAGCTCCAAAGACAAGTGTTGATAGCTGTCGAAGCACAAAGGTGTGTGGAATGTAAGAGCAGTCAGGGAAGTGATAGCAGATGTGTGTGCCCATAAAAAAGAGCTTGAGACAAAAAAAAGTGTTTTGATAGATGTTGGTGATAATTTTATGATTATGGTAAGTAATCAAGAGCTAGCATTTGATAAAACACCATCCTTCCTTCTGCCGTTTTTCCTCAGCTTTAAAACTGAGTACATTCAACAGGCTTCTCACTTTCAAAAGAGAAAACAGAGATTTTTCACACTTCAGTTATAGCCATCGGGTTTTATTATTTAGGGAACTTTGCATTTGGCTTAACAAACAGGTATGACTTAATGAAGCAGAACAATACAAGAGTGTTGAGAAAGGCTTGGATTGGGTGACATTGTGGTAAATGAAGATTGCTAATCAACAATATTTTATATGCATACCAAATTTGGAATAGAAGAACAGATGCATTTACAGATGTTTGTTGGAGAAAAGCATATGCTTTTTTTTCCCCTAAAATTTGTACATAAAGTGTTCAAGCAAAATAATGCCAGAAAAATGCTTGAAAGGAAAAGAAAGTGCTGTTAGTATAGAAAAACATTGCTTTTATTAAAGAGGAAGTTTTAAAGAACAAATTTGTTGGTTGGTGAGGTGGTTTGAGTTGCCTTGTAGTGCATCTTTATTGCTATATTCCCATAATTGACAAAACATTATTAGTGTTCAGTGCTTATAACTTGTCAGATAAGTAGTGAATTCAAGCCTGATTCAGTGTATGTTTTTGCTATACAATATTTGCCATGAGGAAAATTCAGGCTCTTCTTTTATGCATAAGCAAATTTCTATTAAATAAAAATGGAAAGAATATCTGTAGTGCTCTCCTGTGGGGTCACAGGGAAGCTCAGCGGCTTTGAGGAAGACAATGGGGAAGACAACATTTAGCAAGTTTAACAAATCAGTCTGTCATGCCTGTTGAGAAACATTCTAGGTATAGCAACACTGAGTTCAGTGGTTAAACTCTGCAAGCCCTCTGTTTAAAATCAGTTCAGCGTAGGGGACAAGTTAAAGTTCAGTAGATCAAGACAGAATAGGAACATTTTGAACTTTTTTTTTTTTGAGTTCAACAGCCTCTTGCTGTGAAGACTGAACTTACCACCTTATTTGTCTTACTTGTCTTTGAGCTTTAATCAGCAGGTGAACCAAGTTTACTTCCTACTGCTTTGTCACATAAAGACTTCTTGAGGCAGTAAGTGACTCTTTAAATTGTATTTGATAGAGCATTTTTCTGCATTTTGGTGCTAGCAGGTAGAAACAACTAGGCATCCTTGTAGAAGGCAGAGTAAGTAGATAAAAAAAGTCAGGCAATCAAAATCTAATTTTGTCTCTCAAATATCATTTCAATTTTGTGCATTTTCAGAATTCAAAATATGTGCTAAATAGCTGTAAAAAACTTAAGACTTAACTCTAGAAAACAGATCAAACTATTTCTTTTGCCTCAAAGGACCTCTTCTTTGGAAAATAATATGTCAAGATCAAGCCTGGTTTTAGGGTTCAAAAATAACTTTGTTGCTAGCCAATACACAGAATTACAATTAACTCTGAGATAAATGCAGGCTCTAAGATGCAGCTGATGAGGAGATGAATCCAAAATGTTGGAAGTACCTGAAGCACTGTGCTTAGAGAAAGGCTAAGTCTATGTAGCAACAGGAACAAGTGTTTCCCAGACTAGTACTTGGTATATGTCTATAAAGGTTTTTACTGAAATATGAGGCTGGCATAATCTTGTATCATTATCTCCAATCCATACACTCCAATTGTGTCTGGAATTCTTTGGCATGCATGCCAATGAAAATAAGTACAATGTGCCAAAAGGAATTGGGAGGTCTGTGATTGTCTCCTTTTTCTTCCTGCTTCCAGATGAGTGAGCTGGTGGGAAAGTGAGTTGAAGAAATTCTTCTCTTTTCCCATGTACGCTGTGTGAGGCAGGCACCACTCTCAGGATCTCTGTTTGCTCCTCTTTAAGGGAGAGAGATCCTGAAGCTTAGCAACTGCTTAGATATAATTGCTTCCTGAACAGGTGCCCTTTATGCTCTGTGTTTTCACATGAATAACACCATCCATCCATTTATATTTTACACCAGAAATGATGACTATAGAAACAGATTCTGGAATACTCTGTGTGCTGTAAAGTATTCCAGGGGACACAACCCTGGGTCACTCTGCTTCCTGTGGTCCAGTTTTCTGGCTTTAAAACAGGACTTGTAAAACTTATCAGATCATTACAGTGCCAGACCAAGCTCACTCTTCTGTGAAACATCTGTAAGGCTGTGCTGGAGATTTCATTACTTCTAGCCTGATCTGGAAGTGATGAATTCATTACTGGCTGAACAGCAATCTTTGAGGGTCATGATCAGTGGCACAGGGACTAGTTGGAGGCCTGTCATTAGTGGTGTCCCCCAGGGTTCCATACTGGGACCAGTGTTGTTTAACTTGTTCGCCAATGACTTAGATGAAAGGGAAGATGCCTCCTCAACAAGTTCACTGATGACCCAAAGCTGTGAGGAGTGTTCAGCACCCCAGAGAGCTGTGCAGCCCTTCAGAGGGACCTCGACAGGCTGGAGAGATGGGCAGAGAATAACCTTCTGAATTTCAGCAAGGGCAAGTGCAGGGTCCTGCATCTGTGGAGGAATAATCCTGACCACCAGTACAGGCTGGGGACTGACCTGCTGGAAAGCAGCTCTATGGAGAAGGACCTGGGAGTNGCTGATCAAGGGTCTGGAGAATCTCTCTTATGAGGCAAGGCTGAGGGAGCTGGGCCTGTTCAGCTTTATAAAGAAGTGATTGAGAGGAGACCTCATCAACATCCATCAGTATCTAAGTGAGGAGTGCCAGAAGATGGAGCCAGGCTCTTGTTAGTGCCAGGTTATAGGACAAGATGCAATGGGTAGAAACTGATGAACAAGAAATTCCACCTGAATATGAGGAAGACCTTCTTTACTATGCAGGTGACCTGCTGAGCCACTTAGACTCATAAGACTATGGGACCAGATAGGATTCATCCAAGGATACTGAAGGAGCTGCTGGAAGAGCTCACCAAACCTCTATCATTTATAATCAGTCCTGATTAACCAGGAGATCCCAGACAACTGGAGGTTGGCCAATGTGATGCTCACCCACAAGAAGGGCCAGAAGGAGAATGCAGGGAACTACAGCCTGACCTTGGTGTCCAGGAAGGCTTTGGAACAGATCATCTTGAGTGCAATCACATGGTACATACAGGACAACCAAGGGCTCAGGCCCAGCCAGCATGGCTTTAGGAGGGGCAGGTCCTTCCTGACCAACCTGATCTCCTTTTATAACCTGGTGACATACCTGGTGAATGAGGGGAAGTGTAGTCTGCTATAGTCTGCCTGAACTTCAGCAATGCCTTTGACACTGTCTCCCACAGCATACTCCTGGAAAAGCTCTTAGGCAATGGCTTAGACAGGTGCACTCTTTGTTGGGTTAAGAATGGGCTGGATGGCCAGGCCAGGAGAGATGTGGTGAGTGGTATTGCATCCAGTTTGTGACTGGTCACTAGTGGGGTTCCCTGAGGCTCGGTATTGGGCCAGTCCTTTTAAATATCTTTATTGATGATCTGGATGAAGGGCTCAAGTGCACCCTCAGTAAGTTCACAAACTACATCAAGTTGGGCAGGAGTGTACGNAAGCCTTTGACACTGTCTCTCACAGCATACTCCTGGAAAAGCTCTTAGGCAGTGGCTTGGACAGGTGCACTCTTTGCTGGGTTAAGAATGGGCTGGATGGCCAGGCCAGGAGAGATGTGGTGAGTGGTGTTGCATCCAGTTTGTGACTGGTCACTAGTGGGGTTCCCTGAGGCTCAGTATTGGGCCAGTCCTTTTAAATATCTTCATTGATGATCTGGATGAAGGGATCAAGTGCACCCTCAGTAAGTTCACAAATTACATCAGGTTGGGCAGGAGTGCACGATCTGCTGGAGGGTAGGAAGGCTCTACAGAGGGATTTGGATGGGCTGGATTGATGGACTGAGGCCAATTTGATGAGGTTCAACAAGTCCAAATGCTGGGTCTTGTTGCAATGCAACTCCATGCAGTTCTACAGGCTGGGTGAAGAGTGACTGGAAAGCTGCCCAGTGGAAAAGGACCTGGGGGTGCTGGCTGGCAGCAGGCTGAACGTGAGCCAGTGCATGCCTAGGTGGCCAGGAAGGTCAATAGGGTGTGGCATGTATCAGAAATAGTGGCATGTATCAGAATAGCAGGACCAGGACAGGGATAGTTCTCCTGTACCTTGCACTGGTGAGGTTGCACCTCAAATTATGTGTCCAGTTTTGGGCCCTTCACTCCAAGAAAGACATTGAGGTGCTGGAGCATCTCCAGAGAAAGACAGTGGAGGTGTTGAAGAGTCTGGAGGGTAAGTCATATGAGTAGCATCTGATGGAGCTGTGGTTGTTCAGTCTGGAGAAAAGGAAGCTCAGGGGTACCTTACTGCTCTCTACAATTGCCTGAAAGGAGGTTGTAGCCAGATGTGGGTCAGTCTCTTCTCCCAGGCAACCAACAACAGGACAAGAGGACGTAGCTTCAAGATGCACCACTGGAGGTTTGGGTTGGACATCAGGAGGAAGTTATTCCTTGAAAGAGTTGTTAAATATTGGAATGGACTGCCCAGGGAGGTGGTGGAATCACCATCCCTGGAGGTGTTCAAGAAACACCTGGACATGGCTCTTAGTCCTATGGTCCTTTCCACCTTAAATGATTCTGTGACTTGTTGCTCTCACTTGGATGCAAAGAGCATTAGGAGATGCCATAAATGTGCAACATTACAAACAAACTTTTAAACTCTCTGGATAAATTATTATGTTATTTTAAGGTTTATTTTAAGATTCATTTCCCAATACAATGAAGCAATGAAGTAAATGGAAATAGGTGTTAACAAATCACGTGTATGTCAAATGACAGGAAAAATAATGGTATGTTTATAAATTATAAATTAAATTTAACTACATAAATTATATTAGGAAAGTTGTGGGGAGCTCTTCAAACTGTATATTGTTTGTCATGCAGAACAAAGCCATATACAGGTGTTACCTTTAAAAGCAGAATCTTATTGAAGTGAACTTTTTTAACTTGACATGTCATTGGACCTCTTTTTCTGACAGTGTAAGTGGGAATGGAGATTTTTTAGTAAGTTGGTGGCAAGACTTGGTGTCTATAAACATGCATTAATAGCTTGAGCCTAGACCATATGCTTTTGGACAAAATAAAAGACATGGATGATGAACTACTTTAAAACTTTCAGAGTTTTTTCTCCTGCAAATGTTTTCACCATTTGTTTTTGGGCTTGCCACCAGGCCTGAGCCTGGGAACCTTGTGAGTCTGCACAACCTATCTGTTCTTTCTCTCTTTGATCCTTGGGACATGAAATGGAACAAGTTTTTCTGGCCAAATTAGTTCAAGGTAATCAGCCAGAGTATCAGGTTATTCCATATCTGTCCCACTGCCTAGATGAGAAGACAGTTCATTCTGCTGGTTCCCAAAAACACCCCAGAGACAGCAAAACATTGCATTCAGGGAGGAGCTGTGATTCTTTGTGTACTTCGCTTTGCCTTATTAATGATGCCTTAGGTTTTAACTTTTATATTTTTTTCAAATCCTGTACTGCTAGTGTAACTCTGAAGTTTCCTGTAGCTTTTTAAGTGCTGTTCTCTTATGCTAAGGTAGACATAACAAAACCTCTGTAACTTGCTCTCCAAGGACACCCAGAACATGAACTGTAATCCATCATCTTAGGGAGAAAAGGGCAAGCTTGGGGGAAATTACATCATTGGTTGGGTTCTGGTTGGTGAATTTATGCTGATATAAAAGTGTGAAGAACTCGTGACCTGTTGACCATTTTGGGATCCACTGAGGCAGGACCCTCTGGAGCCCAAAAGTGTACATCTGAAGGCCTTTCAGATAAATCCCTCCTTTATTCCTTTATTCCTTTATTCCTTGATTCCTTGATTCCTTGATTCCTTTATTCCTTTATTCCTGTCTAGTCTCTGTTTCTAGGTAGCCATATAAGGCATCACTAACATTTGCCATATTAACATCCTGGAAAAAACTCTTTCAGTCCTTCGTCTGTCCTCTGTTGCTCAGTGTCACTTTTGCTTCTATTTCATACACGATCCAAAAAGAAGCAGGGTGTGGAAGTGCACATTCTCATGTAAGCTCAAAACAGGACAGAAGGTAGCGGTCAGAGATACATTATGAGACTCTTGTCCTGAACTCTTTGAAGAGTTACAGACTGTTGTGCTCAGCTTCCCTTTGTTGCAGAAGACTTATCTCTGACAGGATAAGACTGTAGAGCATCAGTTAAGTATAGCTGCTTTGCTGACTGGGACAGAAGCAGAACCCCAGACCATCTAGTAACTTGGACATGGAGCACTGTGCACTGCTCGGAGAAGTTACTACGTCCACTGAATATGGAAAAGCATTTTTTCCTGAGTTTGAAAACCACACCCACTCACATATTCCTGTGCCAGCAAAAATACACAGCTGTACATCAGGAAAGATGGGCACTCTCTCTGTCAGTTCATTTACTGTAAGGGAGCCACATCCTGTTGTGCAGGTAAGCCAAGTCAACCAACTTAAATAAATGTTAGAGAAAAAGATTAGTTAACAAATACAAAGATGTAACTGAGGGATACGTGGTCATTGAAAAAAAAAAAAAGAAATGAAGTAAAATACTGCAGATCTAGATTTTGGCTCTAGTTAGTGCATAAGAGACTATTGTTGGAATTAAAATGTTCAGAAATGTGACATCTTTGTGAGACCTGATTAGATATCTTATTTCTGCACAGCTTCTAGGTTTTTCAGAGCAGCTGCCTATGCTCACCCAGCATAAACAGTAGGAGCAATGCTTCATTAGGAATTAAGGTTCTGTCTAGCTTCTCAGTTTTCATTGTTTCTTTCTATGGATGGACACGGTATGAAGTGCCATTATTTCTTCTTTGGTATTTCAGCTTACCACGAAAGTGGTTTTCTGGTTATCTTTGCCAAGATTTCCATGAAGGATTCTATGGCCTGGTTTTCTACAGGTGCTGCTTATAACATGTATTTTAGCTAATCTGTCTCTTGGCTGTAGAAACATGGCAGGATTCCTCAGCTGTGGTGGGAGTTGTATGCTGTCAGTGCAATCTGAAGTATTTATTGCCTTACACCGAGATACTGACTTTAGAACTGCAGAGCTGCAGGCAGATTTCAGTCTCTTCCTTCTCTGTGAAAACTGGGTTAACTTTGTCTCTCTGTGTTCAGAGATCAAAAAGAGACTTGTGCTGATGATGGAATGTAACTGTTTTTACAAAACATTCTTCTCGTCCTTATTCAGTAGCTTATTTTGATTTACAAATATCTTGGTGTCATCACAGACTGCTTGGAGTGGCCAGAGTTATCTACGATTATGCCACATGTATCTGCCACCCTCTAGTGTCAGCATGTATTGCAACAGGGCCATCAAGATTGATACAGGATCTAGAAACTATTGAATTAACCTGGTAAGAAAGAAGGATGCTGGTGCACGTTGAGAAAGATGGATTTTAAAGGGCATGTTTCTTCTGGAAGCCTGCTGCATCAGTGATGAGTGACATTGTGAAAACAACCAGTAAAGTTCCCAGTAGATGGTCAGGCCAAATGAAGAGGCAGTACATGGGAACAAGAAAAACTCAAAGCCTTGGCTCAGCAGTTTAAGTCTCCCGAGCAGTGAACTCCCTGCCCCCTACTTCCCACTAGTTAATGTGTGGCTGGATCAATGTCAGAGCAACAGACTCTTTCAGAGACTCTTCACTGATTTATACAACCAGCATGTGAGGAGATTCACTTAAGCTTAGAATGCTTACAGAATCAGAAACATTTGAAATACACAAGTAATTGGTGTTGACATGAAGAGCATGAATTAATTGGAGTCTTGTTGCTAATATACAAAATGAAATTCCTGCATTTATACCTTTTTTTCCTTTTCTTTTTTAAGGAAGAAAGAGTATTCTCTCCTGATATGAAATGGAATTTGTCTGTTCTTGTGCCATAAGCATAGGTCATAGTCTAACGCATAAATTGGCTCTAAAGCAACAAGCAGGAGTAGGTGAATATGTAACTATGTAACAGAATCCCAGAATGACTGCCTGGGTAAGGTTGAAAGGGAGCACTGGTAGTCACCTAGTCCAACCTCCCTGCTCAAGCAGAGCACAATATTCAGGATTGTGTCCAGATGGCTGTATAATTGGTAGGTGAAAAGATAAATAAGATCTTGGAGATATTAATGAAATTATTAGTTTACAATCTTTATTTTACATTTTGCATTTTATTAAAATACTTACTTTCAAAATCCAGGAGTGGCTTCCTAGAGAGGCTTATGAACACTGGGTACTGCAAATATTCAGTATAGCTTTTCATATCACAGTATGGGAGTGTGTGGCATTGAAAAACCCAGACATGATATACGCAGAGAAGAATTGCTGCATATTTTGTTGAAGAACAATTTTTAACATCCCTTGTATTACTAATTGCATTATATGGCATCTGTGTGTTATTAAATGCATGTAGGACTGGGAGAAAGTGTTGGTTATTAATATCTGTTATTTCAAGAGAAGTAAAGTACTTACTAAAGTGTCAGTAACAGTGGTGTTTACAGAAATCTAGTATTAAAAGTAGTATTGATAGTGATAAGTAAGGTGCATCTTAAGAGACATCTGTAGTTCTTAATGACATTTTTTCGTTATGTTGACTAGTATTTAGGTTCAGCTAAAGAGTGCAGGAAGAAATTGTAATTATTATTTTCTAACTTGTCAGAAGAGATATTCTGAGGTACTTTGAAATAATAACTATTAATCATGCTTTGGAATGAATGGATTTATGTGAAACTTAAATTTGCTTCCATAAATTGGCATTAATTTTAGTAGGAATTATTTTAGCATCATGAAATTTACTTGAACTTTATGGGTTGAGGTGGTATACTGAACAGACCAGGACGTTTCAGGTGAACCAAGTTGCTTTCTTGATTTTATTCTGAGTGACAATTAGACAGAGGAACTTCTTTCTGTTGCATCTTAGGAAATGAAAGAGAGTGTGATGTTCGCAGTAGTGAATGTACTGTAACAGTATTTTGTCATTCCTACCAGAATGCAATTCCTTATTCCATTCACAGTGAGTTAGTATTGATAAGGAGGGTGCTTTTAGACCTGACTGAGACACATCAATTCAGATAAATTAAAACTGCTCAGAGTTGTCAAAACATTTATGTCAACTCTGGCTACATTAAACCTTATGTACTTCACTGTGATGCAGTATTTTTAATCTCAAGAGATTTGGTGTAACTAATGACTCCTTGTCTAACACAAATACGAGTATTTCCAGATTTGACTCTTAGCTGGCAGATTTACTCTAGTTTTGAGTCTATGTTGAAGTTTTCATAGAAGTGCAGTATTCTCTTCTGTACAGATCAGTGGACATGTCATAATTTGTTTGCCAAGAGGGTGAGGAAAACCTGGAAGAGGGTTCCTAGAGAGGTGATCCATGCCCCAAGTCAGTACACGACTTTAAAACGCAGTTGGACAATGCCCTTAATGACATGCTTGACTTTCGGTCAGTCCTGAACTGGTCAAGATCCAATGATCACTGTAGATCCATTCCAGAAACAGCCTATTCTATTCTATTCTATTCTATTNTTGGTCAAGAGTTGGACCCAATGATCACTGTAGATCCATTCCAGAAACAGCCTATTCTATTCTATTCTATTCTATTCTATTCTATTCTATTCTATTCTATTCTATTCTATTCTATTCTATTCTATTCTATTCTATTCTATTCTATTCTGTGGAGAAGTAGAAATAGATGTTTATTTCTTTTGCAAGTTGACATTGTCTTTTGGTCAGTCCCTCTAATGCATGGCTGCTGCAGCTTTATTTTTAAAGAAGCTCTAGGGCTCTCCAAAAGTCAGATGTAGCTCACTTTCCTTAAAGACAAAGTATGAAAGTTCTGATTCAGGAAATCTCATTACTTCTAAGCATATAGATTTCAACTTTCATTAGAGCACAGCTGGGGTGAATTGAATTTTAGGCTTAAGTGGGGACAACTTCTTATACAGTCTTAAAAGGTCTTCTATGCTGTGCATTATTTTGTAGCTGGAGTCAGATACACTTAATCTTCACAGACACATTTTAAAAGTGCAGCCATCATGTTAATGTAGTTCTGAGGAGGTATATTTTTATTCGGCAAGTTAAATAAACTGATATATTTTGTAGTTACCAGCTTGTTTTCAGTGACATTCTTTAACAAAATAGGGATTGATGCCTTCTGAAGGATGCAGTTTACCCTCTGACAAAGTCCACATCAGAAAAATTCTGTTGATCCTTCCTCCCCATCTAAAAGAGATACCATGAGGTTTGTAACCAGATTGTATAATCAAGTAGATGAGGAAGTCCATAGACTGTTGCTGTTGTCCAATAAATGTCTTTGGCAACTGGGGAATCTTGGAGAAGTATGAAAATCTGAGGAAGATTGTGACCATCATTACCTTTTAGGAATTGTATTAAATAAACTACAGTTTTAAACTTCTTTTTCTCTGTTTAAATAGCTGAATTTATCTGACATTATGTATATTGCTGTTTACCATATAGTGCTGCTCAGAGATAATATGTGTGCAGTGCTGTTAATATTAACATGAGCAATTTATGAGCATGCAAAACAAATTATAGTCATCAGGTCAATGTGTCAAGCTGGAATAATTCAGTTGTAATATAAAGAGGTAGAATTTCTTAAGAGAGAAATATATGAAGTAATATATGAAGTATATTAACTTATTTCAACAAACCATCTAATTTCTACGCACACATCTGTGAATAGTGTATGTTTGATTTGCTCAATGGGGAAAAAATTTTTTTTGAGCAAGAGAAATATCTTGGCTCTTTAGATCAAAGAGGACTTTCATTGGAAGTAGTGAGAAAGCTGCAAGAAGATTTCCAGGTTTTGATTGACAAGGCAAAGGTGATGTTCTCTTTCCTTCTACACCCAAATCCAAACTAAAAAAACTCAGCACAACAAAGCACTAATTAAAAAACTAGATGCTCAAAAATATGGTTTGTGTTTTTTTCTCTTCCTCCCCTAACATTAATATTACAAGAAAGGAGTGCAACCAGTACCAGATGATTGTTCATTAAATATGGAAGAAAAAGATCAAATCTTTAACAAATACCTGAGCAACATAATTAATACCCGAGTAACATAATTCTGATAGAGAGGAGGAAGACTGAGCTGACAAAACCAATACATTTGTATGAGCAACTGCATGGTACTTAATTGCTCTTTTTATTTTTTTTTTCAGTAGTAAGTTTAATTGCATTTGTTTTATAGTGAAAACTGTTATTTTACTTCATTCTCATGTAAAATAATTGCTATGATGGATCTAGTTTTTATGTTATACCATGTAAAATCTATGATTTTTTTTTTTAATTAGCATTACTTGTCCTGTGCAACTATGCCTGCCATAATAAAATAGCTTCCTTACCTCTTCGTAGATGAAGCTAATGTAAAATCTCATCTACACAGATCAGATTCTAAGACCACAAATGTCACGTATTTCTCAAATTTTTCATGACAGCTTGGAAAAGCAGAATGTTCTGCAGAAAGTAGCAGAGTTCTGAGCTTCATGATAAACACTCATAAGAAGCAGATTAACAATATTATTAATATACTTGCATATGTAAGGCTTATTTGGTCTCAGGATTATTCCCCTTGTTCTCAGAGTTGTGTTATGTAATAGCTATTGCAGTATGTGTTCCCTGATGTGGTGTTCATCATTTTTGGTGGCTAGGCTGAGGTTATAATTTTGTTGTACTTTGTGTTACTGGCTTGTGATGTGACAGAATTCCTGGTCATGAGCCTAATCCTGTCTGCCTGCTTGGCACTGCATCACCTCTGAACCTCGGGAGCCATCTGGTGGGAACTATTAACAATCACATCTATATTCTCCCACATCTTCCCCTTCTCTAGGCTAGTTACAGCGGCATTAAGGAATTTTGAAAAATTTGAATACTCTTGGGATGTTGAAACCAGCACGGTCCTATTGCTAGGAACTGTGAATGTGGTTCAGGTCTTGTTTAGAGGTTGGGTTTTAGTTTTATCTTTTGTTTTGGGTTTTGTTTTATTTTTTTTTCTTTTTACTTAATTTCAATTAATAAACTGTTCTTATTAAACCCATGGGTTTCACAATTCCTTTTCCCATCCCCTGGGGAAGGGGGAGTGAGAGAGCAGCCACGTGGGACTTAGTTTCTATCTGCATTTAAACCACAACACAAGGTTAGACAGACTGCTGAAGCTGGATAGTTTTTTGTACAGAAATGCCTGGATAAGGATGTAAGGGCTCCTAGACAGGTAAATACTGGAAGTCTTGACTCCAGGTCACATCTCAGCAGAGGAGAGGGAGACAATCTTCTCCCTTGCCCTGCCAGCCTGGCAGCTTTTGATGGAACCTGGGATATAGTTGGCTTTCTGGGCTGTGAGTGCACCTGGCTGGCACTCCCAAGTTCTTCCCTTCAGGGCTGTTCTCAATCCTCTCATGCCTCAGCCTGATCAGCTGATATCCCTCAGCTGATACAGGGAGGGGCCCCAACCCAAGTGCCACACCACACATTTGGTCTTGTTCAAGCTCATGAAGTTCCCATGAGCCCACTTCCAAGCTTTTCCAAGTCCTTCTGGATGGCATCTCATCCCTCGCACATGTCAACTGTAACACTCAGCATGATGTCACCTGCAGATTTGCTGAGGGTGCACTGGTTGCCACTAGGTTATTGATTGAGACAGTCCTTGCACCAATATGGACCCTGAGGGGCACCACTTGTCACTGATCTCCATTCAGCTGTTGGCCAATACTTTCTGGATACAGCTGTCCAGCCAACTCCTTATCCACAAAACGGTCCACACATCAAATCCATCTCTCTCCAGTTTAAAGAAAAGGATTTTGTCAGGGACCATGTCAAAGGCCTTACAGAAGTCCTGACAAATGACAGTCACAGCCCTTCCCTTTTCCAGTGATGTAGTCACTCCATCATAGAAGTCCACTAGGTTGGAAAAGGCAGGACTTGCCCTTGGTAAATCTTTGCTGGTTGTCCCAAATCAGCTCCCTGATCTCCACGTGCCTTAGCATGGCTTCTCCTAGGACCAGTTCCAGGATTTTCCCAGGGACAGAGGTGAGGCTGATGGGCCAGTAGTTCCCAGGGTCATCTTCTCTACCCTTTTTAAAGATGGGGTAACTTTCCAGTTACCTGGGACTTCACCTGACTTGCATGAATTTTCAAGTATTATGGAGAGTGGCTTGGCAACTGCATCAGCCAGTTCCCTCAGGACTCTGGATTCATCTCATCAGATTCCAAGGACTTACGGACAGTCAGGTTCCTCAGGTGGTCACAAGCCCAATCTTCTTCTACAGTGGGAGGGACTTTGCTCCCCCAATCCCTGTCTTGAGAGGTGTGGGAAGAGAGATTTTTCAGTGGGGACTGAGGCAAACCTACTGGACCTCAGCCTTCTCCTAGTCTGTTATTACCAGTTTCCCAGCTGTGTTCATCAGAGGAGTACACTTTCTTTGACCTCTCTTCTTTGGCTGAAATACCTATGGAAGCTCTTATTGTTCTTACCCTTGCCACGTTCAGCTCCAGCCATGCCTTGGCCTTTCTGACCCGATCCCTACACAACCAGGCAGCATTCCTAATGCTGTATTCTAAGAAAAATCTGGGACAATAGTAGAGTAGTTTACCTTGGAGCTTTTGGACCACTAGTCCAAATATACCAGGTAAGCAAGGTGTCAGAGCCAAGTGTACTAACTAAATAGATAAAAAGTTGTGTATATACCTTACTGGCTATCTTTTTCTGAAAGGCAATAAAATGAAACTGACAAAAGTTTCAATCAGTTTGTAAATTTTTCTTGTCATACAGGGATCAGTTATATGTGGCCATTTTCAGCACTTATAAAATTGCACAAAATTCTGTAATACCTACATCACTATTGTCTGATACACATGAACTGGAGTTGAAAAACAGAGGAAAATACCTGAATACAAGAATGTACCTTGTCACATTCTATTTCACCTTGCATGGTTTTTTACCACTCATCTATTTGAAGGCAGAATTAATACAAACCAAAAGTCTGTAAAAATAAAATGCTTCCTCAGAATAACACAATAAAGATGTCCCTTCCCTGTAATTTAAAGCATTTTGGGATTTTTCTTTTGCTTTTGATAAAATATTCAAATATTCCATAATGAGTTTATTTGAAAAGAAAAAAAAAATTGAATCTTTCAAGTGTGGCATGAATTTTTCACAGCAAAACAGACGTGGAATTATCTGGAAAAACAGGGTCAGCACAGCTTTCAATGGAAGTCTCCATCCCATTGGCTGCCTAGCAGAACACATGAGAAGTAAGGGATGTGTCCATCATTGCTTCCCTTGGGAGGAAGTGCCAGATTGAAAGAAAGAAACATCATTTCTGCTCTTGTGATAGAGGTGTCAGAGGCTTTTCTCCTAGCCTGGATAGATTTTGAATGTTTTCCCATTCATTATCACAATGGAACCATCCTTTCTCAAATGAAAGGAAAGACCATCTGTTGCTCAAAATGAGAGCAGTAAGGTGTTTGCCTGGGAAGTTATGAGTTTTAATAGTGCTCTGTTTTGTTCAGCTTGTCTTGTAATCAACCCTCAGTCTCTTATCACAAGCAAGTGTTCCAGTCACCAAGGCTCTGAGCTCTTCTAGAGTCTAGTCTTTTCCACTGCAGCAACTGTATCAGCTATTACTTGCTGATAGGAAAGGCAAAACAGAGGGACACAGTTGTAGCTCAGTGACTGAAGTGCCTCAGTCTTTCTTTATGGCTGTAGTTTTTAGGAGAAGCACTATGCTAACTCTGGGAAATCATCCCCATTGAAATCAGCATGTGAATCCCCAGCATAGCATCTTTCAAGGAAAAAAAGGGGAATACAGCTCATGTTATGTATTTAAGTGGAACTCTGGGTGCTTTTTTGTATGGCATAAAAAAGATAGAGCAGTATCAGTGCCGCATGTATGTGTGCTGCACTGATTTTAGTATTCCTGCTGGGGAGCAGTCTGTATTTACTTATCTTTGATATAAATATGAGGGCCTAAAAGCTCTCTGACTAAAGATTTCATAGATGTTTACTTCACACTCACAGTATAGCTCTAAAATAGAAAGCAGCATGTGACTGTTCACTCTGGCTTCCCAGGCTTCTGCTAGCAGCAAACAGCAGCTGCAGATAAAAATAGAACATCGTAAGCAACCAGGATATTCAGTTAAATATAGAAGTCACTCTCCATGACAGTAAGGAGTCCAGGACAACAATGAAGTCTCTCCGATTCATTAGTGCCGAAGCATTCGTGTCAAATGCAGAGTTTGCCAGGAAGAGCCTCGGTGCTGTTGCCCATGATCTTTTTCCTCTTCTTTTTAAAGCCAGCTATTTACTGGAGCAAGGGGAAGTGATTCACGACTTGGTAGAGAACTGGCCACTTTTTGACTTTAACATGGGAAAACTTTTGGGAGCTACTCTGGACTACCAGGAAGATCTGAGCCATAGAACATGCTCAGTGTGCTTGGAAAGCTGTCTGACAGGGCTGAGAGACTATGTGCTGAATCAATCGCCTCCCTACATGAAAAAGTTGAAAGTGGTCGACCTGACAGGTATAAAAGATGTTGAAGTTCAGTTCTGTAAGTGCAAGAAGACAATGGGCAGGTGGGCCAGGACGCAGCTGCTCTCTAAGCTTTGTTCAGAACTGCTGGTTTACCTGCAACAAGCACAGTGTAATCCAGGTACCTTTGAAATCAGTGTCAATGTGCTAATTGACTTGTTTGTTACAGAGCGTAACTATGAGCTGGTTGTGCAGGCCCTGTTGAAGAAATGCAGTTGTCCACTGAAAATCTGCTGTGTGGCATTCAGATCTGACAACCTGACCCTGCAGAAATTCTTCTATATCATAAAGCTCACTGATCCCTCCTTGTTGCGCAAACTGGAAATAGTTCATAATGTTCACTTGGAAATGGAACACTTGGAAATACTCCTCAACAGTATCCACTTCCCTCTATTGATGTCCTTGACCTTGCCAGCACGAACGTTTAATGTGCGGAGGTTCACAGCTGAGGATGAACAGATGCTTTCTAACATTGGAGAAAAGATGGGTGAAATGAGGCAGCTCACTGAGCTCAGTATGTCATTTTCTGTACTCACTGGAAGAATACAGAAACTT
The DNA here is from genome assembly GCA_013396875.1 of Vireo altiloquus. Taxonomy (NCBI): domain Eukaryota; kingdom Metazoa; phylum Chordata; class Aves; order Passeriformes; family Vireonidae; genus Vireo; species Vireo altiloquus. The sequence goes on from VZRF01009053.1 coordinate 907,368, forward strand.
CTCAGGTAATGTGGTCATCCTGTTTTCAGTCACACTGTAAAAAAGAGCACTTTGTGCCACCAGCAAGCAAGTGTATCTCGGGGTGTGTGTGGGAAGGGGCAGCAGGAAGCTAGGAAAGATTATTTGTTGGGGAGAATTGGCAGCCAAGGTATACCTGATACACTTTGAAAAACTGACTGTTTTGATTAGTCTTCCAGAGTCCATCTGATGAGAATATACTTTCAGCTACCACATAAGAGAGTGGTATACCCAGACATTTTTTATTTGAGCTTATGTATTAATCAACTTGCATTGGCCTTTGGTGCAAGTCCTGAGTCATATTCCAAGTATTTTTTAGAGTATCTAGTGAATTTTTGTCCTCTAAAGAACAGTCAGTAAATACACTTTTCCACAGATACTGTATTTTAAGGAGGGCAGGGGAATAGTAGATTTTGATTTGAGACTTTGTTTTCAGTTTGTTGTGTCTCTTGATGTCAAGACAAGAGAGATCTGATGTTTTTCTGTATTCATTATGAATTCCTGTGGAAAAATAGCAATTTGCAAAAGGCTAGCAAACTACCAGTGAGGAGTATTCATATTGGAACAGGAAATAAGTTAATTGTAAGCTTTTCAGAACATCTTAAAAAAAACCCCAACAGATAAAAGTTTCATCAAGACAAATCACCTTGGTCTAAAATTCTTCTTTTACAATATGCTGTTTTATTTAAAATTTTTGAATAGCATACTGCTTATATTGATTGATTCAACTGAAATGAGTTGCAAGTTTCTAAGCTTAATCCAGTTGAGCCCTGTGGCAGAAGTCTCACTAAGATGTAGTAAGTATGAAAGTGATCTCTTGATTTTCATTTGTCAGAACTATTTTATATTTAACTAGAATATCTGAGTATAATCTCAGTTACACCTCTTCCAACATCCTTCATCAGAAGGTCTCTTTGCAACTCCCAAGCACTACAATGCTCTGGCATCTAAATCTCTTGGGCATTTAAAAATGTACCAGAAAAAAACCAACTAGAAACAACAGCAGATATCCTGTCAGAATAGTGATTTGCTTTCGTATTGAAATTAACCCTTCCTTAATGAAAATGATTTAAATCTCTGGAATTATAGCAGTTTTCTATAAGAAGCAGCTACCAATGCTCTTATGGTAGTACTGATCTGCTATTAATTCAGCAAGTCAGAGGCACTTGACAACATATAACAAAACAGATATATAAAATGTTAACAATTAATTAATCCCCATTAAAATAGCACAGTGGAGTCATATAAAGAAGGAGATAATTAATGTAACTAATTTCAGGAGGAAAATATACTTATTGTTGGTACATGCTTCTGTTTCTCAAGAGAGATTACAAAAAAAAATGTGGTAGATGGCTGCATTCATAATGTGGCTAGATGCATGAAATTTTGTAAAGGTAGCTTTTGAGCATTTTGTACCATAAAACTTTTTTTCTCTTTAATTCTGCAGCCCACTAAAAACTCCACTGAAGATGCTGGACGTTTCTAACTGCTCCTTGAACCATGCTGATATGGCCTATTTAGCCAATAGCTTCCATGCCAATCACTTGGAAGCCCTGGACCTGAGTGGCCATGATATACCTGAGCTTTACCCATCAACATTCTTTAAGCTCCTCAGCCATTGCTCTTCGGTGCTCAGGAGTCTTACCCTGGAGGACTGTAATATCCAAGACACTCATGTCAACATGTTGATTTTAGGTTTAAGCCCTTGTCAGAAACTACAGGAGTTTAAGTTTATTGGAAACCCTCTGTCATCCCCAGCACTTAAACACCTTTTCACATTTCTCTGTGAATTGCCAATGCTGAAAAACGTGGAGTTCCCAGTTCCAAGGGACTGCTACCCTATTGGCATCACCTACCCCATTGATGATGCTAGTCTTTGCAGATATGATCACCAAAAATATGAAAGGGTAGCAGAGGAGCTTAATCTCATTTTACTCCAAGCAAATAGAGAGGATGTGAAGGCTTCAACACCACTCTTTGGGAGTTATGATGCAGCTGTTCAGGAGACAAACAATGAACTGGGAGCTTACTTGATCAAGTCCTTCAAAGAGACTTTAGAGAAGTTCACTACTTCATTTAACAAAATGAGTTAAAGTTGTAAAATTGTAAACTAGTGGTGAGATGATCTGCCAAATCAGGACTTAATTTAGTCTTTTCTAGAATTGCACCTTCAATCATCAGTTGTGAATTTTCTTTAATATATCGGCTGAATTTAGTATTGTTTGAATAGTCTCTAATCACCTGAGGTATTGTAACTTATGCTATATTGCATACACCTTACACAAGCTCACAAAAAGATGAGAGGACATTGAATAGCTCATCATTTAATACAAATGCACTTTTTCTCAGCAAATCAAATAGGTGTTTAAGCTTGGCTCATTTCGTATACAGGTTCACTTAGATCCCTCAGCTGGTCTTGCAGGCCTGCAGAAAAAACAGCAAAGTCCTTTCCCAAGTCCAGCAGGATGTCCCAAAGATTGTGCATATATTCTCACATTCAGCTCCCTAAACTTCTTTTTTTCCTGCTCATGACCTGAATTCACCAATCTGTGTTTAATCCAGTACAGTCCCAATAATGGGGGATGTGTAACAGCCTCCATGTCCCTGTGTCTCCTTCTTCTCTAGAGGCAAGTGCAATAAACAGAATTTGATCTTATATGTTGTCCTTGGTAAGGAGTAAAACTCCATACTGAGGAGGCAGCAAACCAAATGGTTGGCTGGCAGCAGGGGATCTCACCCCACTTCCCCCAGCAGTATTAAGCAGTCTGTGGGGCCTCTGACAACATCCTTACAAAGTGTATTTTAGAAAGGTGGACAGAACAGTGCTGCACAGCCATGCTTGTCATGCCAGCTGCTCGGTGTCTCAAGCCACTCCCTTCCTGGAATCAGCTCCTTGGCTGGTAGAATGTACCCTGCTCCTTTCAGCTGTTTTAAAGAAAAAAGGACTGTGGTAATACTGAAAAAAAGACTAGTGTTGAAAAGACATGCAAAAAAAAAAATTAATCCAAAGCCAATCTAAAAAATGTGGAAAAGGGACAGGCTGGTTGCTGAGTAACTAGAAGTTCATCCGTGTAAAATACTGCCAGCCTGCTGTCAGGGCTGTGTGTTCTCTACAGACTTGCAACCAGTATCAGGAAAAATCTCATTTATTTGTCAGACTTCAGTGCACAGAAAGTATTAAGAGTGACAGAGTAAACAGAATCCCAGACTCCACACATGCAGCATTGGAGTGTAGGTAAAAAGGCCAACTGGATGTCAGGACAGTAAGGGCAAGACACACATCTGGGGAGAGTACTACAATGGAGAAGGAAGCCCTGAGTGGTAGGTGAGTGCCATAGTCTACTCGGCTTCTCACCTGTAAAACTAGAGACGTGGTTAGCTTCTAGATAATTAAAAAACAAAAAGCTTAGGTTAATGCACAGTATTTTGCCATTAAATACACTTTTAACAGTTCATGAAAACTTGATCAAACAGGAATGATAGTGAATGTTGTAACATTAACTGAGGTGTCATTGTAGTACTGAAGACCATTATTAAGATAACCAGGGTGGTTCATTTGAAATAATACTGGACCTCATCATCTGAGGGTAAGGAGTTTCATTTAGGCAGTGCTGGATTGTCAAGCTTTCTGTTTATCTGGAGTAAGAATATGCAAGCAACTCTTAAACTAATTTACTAAAAAAAAGCCCCAAAACGAAACAAAAATTAATGGACTGAGTACTAAGCAGAGCTTACAGGTTCCATAGCATGCATTTAAATGTGGGTTTTTTATGTCAGCTTATGTTCTAACATGTTTTATTGATTAAACTTATGATGGTAAAATTGAAAGTGAATGATCATGACCTGTTTGTATTTACAGAGCACTTAAAAAATAAAAAGGTAATCTAAGTTGCTAAGATAAGGAGTTGTGAATAGGAGATGATAGAATGGAGTTCCATATGATCTTGCTTATATTTGGACAGAATTCCACGTGGTTCTTTGTCCTTGCCTCTAGTCTACCTTTTCTTCCTTCTGACCTTGCTGTTCTTTCCATCCCAGACTTACATGTCAGCCAGATGTAAGTTACTTGAATTTTGCTATGCCAAATGTCTACTCCTTTGGGATGAGTAGTGGCACTTTTGCTGGGAGAGGGCACTGTACTGCAGCTGCAAATGTGTATGATTCTTCCCCCCTCCAGTCTAACAGGCTGTACCTGGAGGTGAAGGCTGGCCATTTTGGAACATGCTGTGCTACAATAGCCAGTCCTTACCCTTTTCAGTACACACAAAATAGACAGCTCTTTTTTCAGAGTAATTAGATGCCTTATAAAGTCTGCTATCTATGCAGCTCTCCCCCTGCTTTCTTCTTGCCACGGTTCACTCCTTTATTTTATTTCCTCCTTTTTCTGCATCCCACTGTGGAGGCCAGTGAGCCTGCCACACAAGGGTCCCCAAGGATCCCCTGGAAGGATGGACCTCAGCAGAAGAAACACTCTCCAGGTCAGGAAAGAGAGGTTTCTCCCAGGGATACCCTGCTCTGTTATGTCTATGTACCTCAGTTCTGTTTCCCTAGTGGGCCCTGTTGGCCCCTACCCTGCCCCTGTTCCAGAATGTTCTCCCTTCCCTGCTTCCCCGTTAGCCCCTGTCCCTCAGGTACTCCCTCCCTATTTCCCCACTGGCTCCCATACCCTAACCCCGCCTGTGCCCTGCCCCCTACCCTTGAACCATTGGTCCCTGATGCTCTCTCCCTGCCCCTGCTGACCCCATACTTAAACCGGGACCCTCCACTATCTTTTGGTTCTTTGTCACTGTGTGTGTGGCTGTGATAAACCACGGCGTGGAATATCAAACAGAGGACCCTTCCTGCCTCTTTGCTGCCAGTCCATGTAAGAAGCTATCCGGCGTGCATGTGCTTGGTGTGTGTGGCTCTGACCTAGCATCTCCAGCTAGAGGCAATTCTGGACAGCCACAGCATCATGCGCCCCCCACAGCCAGCAGCAACACCCCACAAACTCCTGCCTATCTTCCATTTCCAGTCTCGTGTCCATATGCTGCCTCCTGGGCCAGCAGAAGCATGTAGAGGCCATAGCTTTTGTTTTGGTGCAAAGTGAGGATTGGCACTCTGACTATTTTAGAACTTTAGCTCTCAGATATCCCACCTTTTTCTCTTTAGTTTCTTTCTTAATTATGGTTGTTGTTGTTGATTTTAAATACAAGTCAAGATTTAGCATTTTGGCATTTACACCTGACTTACTGGAACAAGGATTTGTGTCCTCTCTCAGACTGATTCCTGCATCTCTTGTGCCCCAGTAGTGTGATTATGGTTTGGACCTGTTCTTTCTTTCTTCCTTTTTCTATGTGCGTGGGACTTGGAATGCAGCTATTTGAGAAGAAGGGTTAATGCTACAATCACCTAACCACATAAAGTTACCTTATACATTGCAAGTACAGACAGATAGTGATTCAATCCTGTTTGGTGTTCCCTTTTCTTCCCTATGGGACTATGGTCAGCTTCACTGGCTTCAGACCTGAGTGAATCCAAGTCCATTTGTACTGTCTATCCAGAAAGTTCCCTAAAGCCTTAACTACATACCACCTTGAGATGGAGACAGCCTTCTAAGCTGCAGTTAAGGCTGCCCAGACAGAGAGAGGGCAGAAGTTACAACACTGAAACCACGCAGCTGTGAATGGAATGAAGATGTCTGATGTGTGAATGGAGTTGTATTTAGTTCACTGCTACCACATCTGCTCATGATGTTCCTTTAAGTGTCTGAAGAAGAATCCTCAAAGTCCCTTGAGGTTTATTTGTGAAAGACACAGAAGACATGCACGTAGAAAAAAAAACCCTGAAAAACAAAACCAGGATAAAACCAAAACCACTCTTGCCATATTCAAGCAAACATTCGAAACACAAAATGCAATAAAGAATATCACAGAGTTGAATTTTTAGTTCCAATAAAAAGAAAGGGGCTGTTAAATTTGTATTTAATTCACCATGCCTTATTATTAGCATGTATAATTCACCATATTTTCATTTCATCAACTGGGACATATTTTATTCAGCAGCAGTCGCTTGCAAATCCTTCTCTCTTGCAGGGTAAGAATTGCCAGAAGAGCTTCCTGCTGTTGAAATTGCTAAACTCCCCTATTCAGTACCTGTACTGAGTTCAGTGAAATACCTAGGACATAGGAAATAATTACTCTCCTTTGACAAACTTAAAGAAACTGAACAACAGGTAAGAAATCTCTATAAATAATCTTTCATACATCTGATCTCTTTATAATTTAAGTCATATTTTGTTTTGGCCACACACAGAGCAGTTAAAAAAAGCAACAGGAAAAAAGATGATAGTAAGATTTTTACTGTGGAAGAAGCAGCACAGCAGCTATGTATTTGGAGACAGCTACCTGAACAACATAAAAGTCTGTCAATAGAAAAATGCAAATAAACACTAATGTTGCAAGAAAGTTGTCAACATATAAAACTGAAAAAAGCTTCCCAATTTTTAAAAGGCCACACCTTTTAAATTAATATTCTTAAACTCAAAAGTTACGGAGTACAGCTCAATTCTTCTGAACAAGCATCAACTTTGCTTACAAAGCTATTCTTTGTCTCCTTAAAATAGGCATCAGTCAACAACAGAGCAGGAATTCTACCTTGCAAAGAAACAAGGGAACATTGTACCTGATGCTTCCCTCCATATTGCCTTCAAGTAAAAGTATGCTGTGTGAAAATGACTGTGTGTAGGATAAAAATTTATGAGGGAAATTTTAACACCTGTTTCAATGAATGTGTGGCCAAATATTCAAAGCTGCCTCTTAGGTTAATCCTAAAAGCTGCAACTGTAAGCATTATTTTGTAGGGTTTTCTTAAGTAGTCTTATACCTAGACAAAGAAGCTTTACTCGTGAAGAAAACACATTGACCTTGAGTGATGACTGCATTATTTTTTAAAAGTCTCTCAATAGCACCCAGCCTGACCTTCTCTATCATTCTTCCAGCTTAATTTCACCCAATAAATTTTTAAAAAATAATCCTAAAGACAGTTTTAATCTGAAGTAGAATGTGAGGCTTTATGCAACATAGGATCACAGGATTTTAAGGGGAGCACCACTTGTCTGTCCAGAGCAAAGATGAGTTATATCTTTCTGAGGAAGATAAGCAAATCTCTACCTTGTTCAACTTCGAAGTATATTAAATTCCAGAACTGAGAATATTCACACATCTAAAGGCACGTACCTGTTCTGGGAATTCATAATGAAAAGAAGATGGTGGTAATTTTTTTTCTTCCTTCTTAATCTTTAAGTCTGAATTGCTTTTTTTCTCCTATTGCCTCTGCTGTGAACTGTGGGAAATCATGCACTGAGCTGCTGCCTCTTCCTTTTCCATGCTCTTCTTCACAGGGCTGAAGGTTTTTCTTAGCCTGAGATCCACCGTACAACATTGGTTTTACTTGTTAGGTTTTATTTGTTTGCTGTAGAAGTTTTTACAGACTGAAAAACAACCTTAGTTATGCTTCTCATTATTTTACTTTTTGAGTACCATGTACTAGTTTGTACTCTCACAAACTACTGAGAGATCACAAGACAGAATTATAATTTAATAGGAAAATTAAAATAAATGCAATAGTAAAAGAACATTGACAGAGGTAGGATGCAACCTGACACCTCCTTAGTTAGGGTAGTGGTAGCAGTCCAGATGAAGTGGTCCTGTTGAAGCAGTAATCCTGTAGAAAAGGGTCTGGTCTTCACCTGAAGGTCCAGTGGTAGCTCTTGTCCTCTGNTATCTTACATTGGAACCTTGGACAACCAGCTGACCTGCTCCTGATGAAGCAGAACTATAAGCTTCATTAATGCTTAATAAAAGTTGTATTTCTTTTTTTGTTTGTTTGTTTCTTTTTGTTTTCTGCAGTGGTTTGATATTTTGGCTCTCTTGCCCATTGCAAGCTTGGAATGGAAGCAAGCTCTGCTATTCCCTTGGTTCTATTTCCCCAGATGTTCTTCCTAGTGCAAAAGAGCCTGTGCTTGGAAGTGCTCTAGACTTGCTGCACTGTTCACTGCTGCTGCTTCCCAGCTCTCCCTGTGTCCAAAATAAGTGCAGGACAAGCACTAGAGTGCTTTTCATGCATCTCTGGCCAAGACACACAGTGGCAGAGCACATTTTGGAAGGCGAAAAGTGTGCTTGTCATTGATACATGACCTCCTTTGAAAAACGCCCCATGGCATCACACACTTCTTTTGTGTGAGGTCGATATCGATCCTCACTCATTCTTTTAAGTTCTCATTCTCTTTCATACATCAACATAAAGTCGTGTTTCCACTTGGAACCTTTTGTGTCTTTGAAAGTGCTTTTGGAGCTGTTTTGTGTAGAAGTTTGATATTTTGGTATGATGTATATCGGGGCAGCCGTTCACCAGTGTAACATGTACACTGAAGCACACTGATGTGCCCTATATCACAGCTGACTGCTGCATGAAGTTCTTTAATATATTTAAGTCTAGTGCATTCTACTGAATTTTTAGAAGAATATGCAGTGAGGCTTGGCCACTTCTCTATTGTGATATTATACTCTAGAGTAATTCAAGATTAGGTTCATAATGCCTGTATAAGAACAGAACAAGCTCAAAACCTAGCTCCTCAAGAGAGGGGGAAACAAAATTTAACTTGTAACTATTTCCTTACATTATTTCTGGGCTAAATCTATTTGCTCCTTTTTTTTTTTTCTTTTTTTTTTTTTTTTTTTTTTTTTTTTTGCGCAGTAGAGGGAGCCAAAAGTTTAAAATGTGTATTCAGTGTGTAGGTGTTGCGTGAGGTTTTAGCATTGTTGTTCAGGAAGAAAATGGACATTTATTTCAAGCCACTAAGTTAAATGAGTCGGAGGATTTTAAGTCAGTGGTGTTAATGGTCTTACCATGTAGAACATAAGACAGCAGAGGCTGCTCAACCATATGATTTGCAGCTCATTTTATTAAACTACAGCTTACCTTGATGCTGTTTATATTCAGAAATACTCATTTAATGGAAAAATTTAAATACATATTTTTCGGTTACCTTTCAGTTACCTTTTTAATCCTTTGAGAATTAAATAATCTTTCCAGATTCTTCAAGTGTTGAGGTTTTTTCCTCTTTGCATTTCAGTTGCCATCAAATTGGTTTCAGTTGAGCCTTAGATTCAGTCCAGTGGAGCTCCCAATATAAAGGCACATGTACTTGTCCTTCAGCCTTTTTCTGTGAACACAGTCCAGGTTAACCTCTTCTTCTTCTATCTCCATTAAACTATTTATGCTAAGCCTATTTTGATAAAACCAGGCAAGGGAGTGGCTGCAGGTTTAGGTGACCTGGTAGATTTGAAAAAAAATGTAAACCTGTGTTATCTTTTGCCTTCCCAGAGCTACAGGCACCATGCACGTCCTAATGAGAAGTTCCTCAATCAGCGTTTATTTCCAACACACATAGGAATCATCAGGAAACTCTCTAAAGAATAAAATGCCCCATTTTCCTCACTGTCGTTTGACAGTATTCGAAAAATCACCGACCTTGCAGCAGCCCCACTTGATCCTCCTGTTTCTGGGGCATCTCTGAAAACCTGCAGAGAAGCATAAAGCAGCACCTCTACTCTGCTGAGGGCAGAACTTCTTTTAAGCAATTTGGCTGGAGCCCAGCTGCTTTCTTAGTTGCAGAGAGGGGCCAGTTAACATGCTGTTTTTTGGGGCTCATCTGCTGCATGGCCTCCCCTGGGTGGGAGTAGCAGAGTAGAGCAGAGGAGCTGAGGAGACCTCAATAGGCAGCTTGGGTACATCATGATACCACACCTGACCAAAGCTGCAGTGTCCTCTGTGGCTGTGCATTCTTTTGGCTCTTACAGTCGGGAAAGCCTTGATTTTCCTCCATATCCTTAGTCTGGGAATTAGAAGATCTAGTGTACAAATGTTAGTGTACACAGGTGTCAGCAAAAGATAGAAGAGGGGAGGACTTCGGAGGTTCTTTTAAGTGAAGACAAGAAATTTGCAAAAAACAACTTCAGGCAGTAGGATTTTCTTAGTGTTACGAGATGGTGGGGGTGCCTGGCACTGATGGCAAAAGCGTTTATTGTGAATTTAGTTAATAGAGGATGTGACAGAATGAGAGCTCCAGCTGCATGGACAGTCACACCTCAGGCAAGGGGAGAGGAAGGCACAAAAATGATCAACACTTTGATTTGTGAGCTTAAAGATGAGCTTAGATTTGTGAGTGGCATTTTGGAAACAGAAATTGCCACTTTAACATCAGATCTTTCCCGTTGTTACCTGTATTATTAAAAGAGATGTTTTTAGAAGCAATTCTTTAATTCCTGTCTTAATTCTGTTGTTTGTTTGCAGGCGGCTGCAGGAATGGCAGTTCAGGCTGTCACCACGGGGTGTCTCTCCCTGGTAGCATATGGCATCCTTTCTGCCATGACCCACATCCTGTCCCCGCCGATAATTACTTTCTCTTATCTGGTGAAGAAAATTCTCTTCAAAGGATTTCTTTGATTAAGGGAATTCATTAATATGATGTCTAGATAATGTTAATGCTTCCCTGCTTAACTCTTGTCATTTACTGTTTGAACAGCACATTATTCCATAGTTTCTTAAGGAAGATCAGCATCTTTGGAGTTTAATGGAAACTCTGCTATCATATATATAAATTATATATAAATATAATTAATATTTTTTAAATTCCAGAAAAAAA
>VZRF01009054.1:0-286724 GCA_013396875.1 Vireo altiloquus
GATGCAAAGGCACATTGCTGGCTGTCCTGGTTTAAGATAAATTAAGGCAATCGCTTTGGAAGGAACATCTCCTCCAAAGAAGGCAGGTTTCAGCTGCCTCTCTCCTACTACGTTCTGAAAAAATTCTCCTCAGAGGAAAAGTGAAAAAAACTGTTCATTTAACAAGTAAAGTGCATGCAAGCACGGAAAAAAGAATAATGCTAGATAACAAAACCTCTCGCTGGGGAGAGAACCTCCAGAGCCCTTTCTGTGGCTGTGGCTTTCTCCTCTCTGGAGCCAGAGTTCGGTCCCCCAAGTGATGTTCTGGTGTTGCTGACCAGTCCAGAAGAGAAGAAGTCCCAGGGCTATGTGCTCTAGCTAACAAACAAAAACTAGCTAAAAACCAAGGGAATGCCACTCTCTTCCCTGCTGCAGAGAGCCAAGGGCTGAGAAAAAAAAACAGGAAGATGCTTTCCTTGGCTCCACAGCAGCAGAACGTGTTATCTCTGTCTTGAACACAAACTGCCAAAATAATTCCACCAGCTCTCTCCCTCTCCCTTAAAGGTACAGAAAGGCACAGGATTTATGTCTAGGCATAGAGCAGGTGATAGGGAATACAGTATCATACAGTTACCCCAGGACTTCCACCAGGATTGCAAAGCTGCTTCCCAGCCAGTCAGTCCCCAGCCAGCACTGGTGCATTTAGCTATTCCTCCCCACGTGCAGGATTTAGTATTTCCCTTTCTTGAATGTTCTGAGACCATTACTGGTTGCCCATTCCTTTAGCCCATTAAGGTTCCTTTGACAGCATAAGCATTTGCTGTGTCAAATATTCTTCCCAAATTTGCAAATCATCTGCAAATTTGCATTCTGTCCCATCATCAAGGTAATTACTGAAGATGTTAAACTGTACTGGCCCCAGCAGTGACCTCTGGGAAGCACCACCACTGCCTGGCCTTCATTTGGACTTCATGCTTCTAACCACTACCCTTTGAGCCCAACAGCTCAGCCACCGTTCATTTCACCTCAGCACCTGCAGATATAATCTGTGCTTCATCAGTTTGTTGAGGACAATATAGAATCATGTAATCACTAAGGTTGGAAAAGACCTCCATGTCCAAAATTTACCCGAATACCACTGTGCCCACTAAACCATGTAATGAAGAGTCATATCTATGTGCTTTTTAAGCTCTTCCAGGGATGGTGGTATTATGGGAGGCATTGCTGATGGCCTTGCTAAATCCAAGATAAGCAGTATCCCCTCATCCACTGAGTACTGTAGTCATTTCACCATAGAATGAATTTAGACTCTAATGGCATTATTTTCTCTTCATGAATCTATGGTGAGCACTCCGACCTTGTCCATCGTGTTTGGAAAGGGTTTTCCAGGATGGTTTTCTCCTCTACCTTCCCAGGGGTCAAGGTTAGTCTGACTGGCTTGTAGTTACCTGGGTCTTTCTTCTTGCAGCCCTCAAATGAAACTATTTTATTTGAAAGATAAATACATTAGCTAGAAGGTTCATTTTAATATATAAATGTAATTATTATATGCAAATACAATATAAAATCAATATGTATATTTATGCTACTTTAGGACTTTTTTCAAATGAGGAAAACAGTTTAGAACACTCTGATTGTGGGTGGGTGTTGAACTAATTAACTTTGCTTCAGAGAATTAAGGTTCTTTGGGATGTGATAATCAAACATTATGAAGTGCCATTTAAATTTTTAAAGATACATGTTTTGAGAAGTTTCTATGAAGACAGCACTTTTAGTAAAAGCTTCAAGTTTTCTTGGCCATTTTTGGAACTAATTGTGGTGCTGTTTCCAGCTGCACTGTAATTTTTCATGTACTAGGGAAGTCCATCTTTGTCTGCCAATTGGAAAAAGCCATTCCCTTAGCCCTGACCCCCTGCAGTATATGTGCATAAGAGAGCTTTGAGTTACTGTGTATCTTCAATACAACATTTTCCACTGAAATGCATCAGATCAGGTAGATGCCAATAGATTTGGTTTAAAAGCAAAAAATCTTGTGTAATTCATGAGTTCACAACAGAGAGACAATTACTTTTGTCCAGTGTAGATAGGAAAAATACTATAATTACTAATTATTTGTTGATAATTTAATATCTTTTGAGACCAGGCCTGAGGAGGACTTTAGAATGTGCTGCCCAGGGAGGTGGTGGAGTCACCATACTTATAGGTGTTTAAGGAAAGACTTGGTGTGACACTTAGTGCCATGGTCTAGTTGACATGGTGGTGTTCTGTCAAAGGTTGGATTTAATGATCTCAGAGGTCTTTTCCCACCTAATTAATTATTTGATTCTGTAATTCTTTGACTTGGGGATGGTCATTGACAGAAAACTCAACATGAGCCCACAATGGGTACTTACTGCCCAGAAGGCCAGCTGCACCCTGGGCTGCCTGCAAAGAAATGTGGGCAGCAGGTTGAGGGAGGTGGTTGTGGCCCTCTACTCACCTGGAGTGCTGCATCCAGCTCTGGGATGCCCAACGTAAGAAGGACAGGGACCTGCTGGAACCAGTACAGAGCAGGACCACGAAGATGATCTGAGGGCTGGAGCACCTCTCCTATGAAGACAGGCCAAGAGAGCTGGGGTTGTTCAGCCTGGAGAACAGAAGGCTCTGGGGACACCTTGGAGCAGCCTTCCAGCCTTCTAAAGGGGGATACAAAGTGAACTGGAGAGAGGCATTTTTACAAGGGCATGCAGTGACAGGACAAGGGAGAATGGCTTTAAACTGAAACAGAGTAGGTTTAGATTAGACATTTGGAAGAAATTTGTTACTCAGAGGATGGTGAGGCACTAGAACTGGTTGCCCAGAGAAGCTGTGGATGCCCCATCCCTGGAAATGTTCAAGGCCAGGCTGGATGGGGCCCTGATCAACATTGTCTAGTGGAAGGTGTCATTGCCAAGGGCAGGGAGGGTGGAACTACATGGTCTTTTGTCCCTTCCAAACCAAAGCATTCTATTAATCTGTAAGATTGGACCCAACTAAAACTATCAGCTGATTCTTTTATCTCTATTAGTAATTTTTCTATTTGCCAAAAAAATAACTTCTAGAAATGTAATATGTTTGCCCTTATTGGCTGCAAGCTGTACACTATCACTTTGTTGTTTGCAGCAGCTATACTGTATTTGTTGTGCTTTAGAACAAGACTAACAGAACTTAATTCCTTAATTTTTTATTCAAAATAGCTCTAGAACAAAGGCAACTCTACTTCAAAAGAATGTCTGATCTCAGTTATGTATTGAAAAAAGTCCTAGAACCTTCAGAATATTTTCTAAATAATGTCATTTCAGAATATGATACAACTTAATGACATCATCTCCATATTTTTAAAAGAAGAGGCTAAAGAGGACTATTCACCTTCCTTACTTGTTTTCTTTTTTTATTTTGTTTGTCATTATCTTGAGAAAGAGGTACAGACGTGTTTGAAAACAATCTCTACCTTAAAAATCCAGTACTGCACAGTAGTCACAGAAGGGCTTTCAAAGCAATTTCAGTTCAAGGGAATTGAATAATTGGGCATCAAATGGTAAAATTTTCCTTTTTATCCTGTCCTAGTCACATTGAACTCAATGTCACAACTTCCACTGAACCTTGGTTTTATCCGGTGCATGAAGATAAGGACATGCAAAAGTCATTGCAAGGCTGAGCATATAGAAAAAGCTTAGGAACGAATTATCTGATTTTAGAAGAAACTGAATACATTATTTTAGTGAAATAAAACTCAGAATATGAAATCCATACATTTCGGTATTTGACTAAAATATCGGGAAAGGAAAAAGTCTTAAGGAATATGTGAAATATTTATGACAGCTGTGAAGATACATTTTCGTGACTAATAAAAATTAAGATTCAAAGTTAAATAATTGCAAGAGAAAACAGTACAGGAAGATTAAACTATAAATCTATTTTTATATTTATTTATTGACTTCTTCAATCACACCTTGAACTGGAAAGGTGAAATTCAGGTTAAGAGAAATACAGTTCTTCTAGCAATGTGGTGATTGGATAGTCTTACTAAAAATTGATAGCTTTGCATGATGTGGAGAGAATTTGAAAGAAATTTAAATGTAATTGTAGGCAAAACAATGTTGCTAATCTTTGTGAACTCACACATTTGCAAATCCCAAAGACTTGGTTTGCCAAAAAACACCCCAAAACATAAAACAAATAAATTGGTTTTGGTAACATGGTGAATTGAGTTTGAACATATGTAAGTCAACAGAGTGACATTTATTTTCACTTTGACATCTCCCACAATATAATCCATTAGTGCAACTAAGTTATAGTGTCTAATTATGACAGTTTTGGAAGCCAATGTAATTTTTTCCCAGCAATGTAATTTTTTCAGCATTAAGTAGCTGAAACAGTATAACTCACTGGGTCCTGTACTACCTGCTGGATACATTTGAATTCTAGAGCAGCCACATCACTGCCATTGTATCAGAAAATTGTTTCATACAACCAGTGGTTGGTCTGCCCCTTCAGGTGCTCCAACATTATTTGATTTCTCTGTCTTCATGGTCAGAATCAAAGCGCATAATGTACAAATGTCAAAGGAGCCAACAATATGGGAGAGTGGTGAAAACACTGACCACCTCCTCCCTGTCTTCAAAGCTTAGGAAAAGGAGGAAAATTACTTAATGCTTAAAAGTCAGAAAGACAGATTCCCAATACAAAAACAAGAGAATAAGAGATAAGCAAAGTAATTTTTTCAATCAAACTTCTTCCATTTTAAAATTGGGTTTGAAACTATTTTATGTGATTCCTATTACTCATAGGAATTTAAACTCTTTCTATAAGGGGAAAATAGGTTATGGAAAGAAGTAGATCTTTTTCATTGGCCATATATAGGTTACATAGTGATATATGCCCAGAGCTAAACATGTCCCACATGGTTGTAAGCAAAAGCTTATATTACTACTTTGAAGTTGAGAGTGTGAGTACCTAAAGCACCTCTGGATGTGCTTCACGCTTCTGAATTAAGTAAAGTACTCCCACAGAATGACAAAAAAAAAAAGAAAGAAAGAAAAAAGGTAAGTTGAACTTTCAATTTTATCATGTGGAATTTAAAATGGTGGATTTAAGACATAAAAGGTTGCACCTGCAGTATATTTAAGAGTTTATAATACATCTTCTAAACTGCAAGCTCAATTAAAAATCTAAGGAAGAAGAGATTTGAGAATGCTGAAGATTCAAACCAGAGCCAAAAATATATTCAACTAATAAACGAATTAAGGACTTTGATGTTAAATATGTGATGCACTCTGTCACATTTATAATTTAGTGTGGTTACAAGCCTGGAAACTCATTCACATTTTAATTTTAGACAGTAGAGAGCATTTTTATGTTCTGTGTTAGAACTCCTTCAGCTTGAGCACAGCTTGTACTGAAGCATACATATAGTGAATTCTTTCAGTACTGAGTACCAAATTCTGTAGGCATATAATAAAGATTGTGAAACAGAAGAACACACTGGGTAATTAGTTTTTGGATTAAGGGTAGTATGAAAAACAGGCAACAAAGTTGTTGGATTTGATTATATGTGACGCCTATTTTATCTCCTACAGTTTGATTTCTAAGACAGAAGTGAATACTTGTGTTTTCGATGGATGAAGAAATAGTATTGTCCAACCCATGAGGAAAAACATTGCTATCAGGAAAGGATAAAAGAGTAATGCATCTCTGAAAAGCAATTACAACATTTCTATATGAATATCAAAACCGTAGTATTAGAGGTTTCATGATGTAAATTTATTTTTATGTCTTCTATCTTTTTTTTTTTTTAAAAAGAAGACCATTCATGCAGTCTTTGAAAGGGAATTAATTATTAACTAATTTTATTTCAGTTAGAGCTCAAAATTGAATTTGAAGAGTTGAAGCAGAAATAAAAGATCTAGGTTTGGTTATGCACATCATGATATTTGTTTCATGGCACAATTTTAAAGTAGCAAAATTGAGCTAATGAGGAAATGTTTCTGCAAATTCCTCTTTGGATTCAGTTAGCTGCAAAAGTTTTTTAAGGTCAGATAAGACCATTGGGATCATTGCATCAGATTTCATATCCGACAAAAGGTAAAGGAGTATTCTGAATTAGTTCTGGTTTAAATTTGGTAGCACGGTATAAGTAGTGCTTCCTATTCTATTTGAAGAGCCATCAGTGAAGTCACAGTCTTTTAATATCTGTTGAAAGGTGTGTGACATTTCTAATATGAATGAAGGAGCTCTTCTCACCAAACTTTAATTTAGATGTCTATCTACAGCTGAGCAAGTTTTCCAGTGGAGAGTGATAGGCTCTTTAGAGCATAGTTCATTTACCTAACATGAAGAAAGTATAATGATAGAGATGTTCTCATCTTGCATAGACTGTAGAGTCAAGGCAAGTTTCACAAGGCATAAAGACTATGGAAGCATGCTGTCAGTGGTGTTGAACATTTGCATTGTGCCTTACAAATATCTGGTGTAGTTTAAGCTGAATTTTACAGAAATTTCAAGTAAGACACTTGGAAAACGTCAGTATTTCACAAAGCTGTCAAATTTGAGATAAAGGAAAGTAGTATTGTGTGCCCTGGATTTGGATTGGATTAACATTGTCCTTGTTAATCCAACAAATTGTGTGCATTGCATATGTAATGGGAGGATGGCATTATGACGAAGGATAGATTTATGTTAGATATTAGGAAGAAATTCTTTGCTGTGAGGATGGTAATTATGAAACATATTGCCCAGAGAAGTTTGGATGCCCCATCCCTGGAGGTGTTCAAAAGTAGGCTAGATGGGGCTTTGAGTAACATGATCTAGTGGAATGTGTCCTTGCCCATGACAGGGAAGTTGAAACTAGAAACTAGGCCTTTAAGGTTCCTTCCACTTGTAATGATTCTATGATACTATGATTCAATGACTGCCAGGTTTTTCACAGTGGAAATTTTCTTGAGTAGAAAATGTGGAATGTAGTTAGCAACTTCAAAGGTGAAGGTACACTTGCTTCTATTTCTTTTAACAGGGCAGATATATCTCTGTTACAGGATGTTTTACTGGGTTGATATGAGATGATATGAAATGAGCTTTACACTTCTCATTTCTAATCACAGTGATGACAGTAAGATTACACCTACTAATAAAGGAAAAGAATTAAGAAGAATTATATTATTTTATGAATTAAGAAAAACATTTAAGAAAAAACTGATGGACCAGATTTGTTTTGGAATTGCATGGATAGAGTATATGTTGGGGTATTTAATTATATATGAACTAAAACAGAGAAGGAAAATGCTGTTACATTAAAGATACTGAATTCTATTTGCATTTATACAAATAAAACCAAAACATTTATTTTTCCTGTGCCTGTTGAAATTGATGTCAAATGTCCTTAGAGCTTACTGGGAGGAGGATTATGGCCAATATCTGATCTAATGGAAAGATGTTAAAGGGAAAGAGGCTTAGGTCAACTTAAACGTTTCAACATTGCAATGTGGAAATGTGTATCAGTGAAAACAATGGTAATTTTATATATTTTTGTTGTTGTTTTTTATTTATTTTTTTGTATATTTATATATTTCTATATATATTTATATATAAATCAAAAATTCTGTTTGTAAGGAAAAGCTTTTGTAATTAAAGAATTACAGAAATAATGGTAATTTAAAGAGAACACATATATTAAAATCACAAAAGAACACTCAGGCTATTCACATTTAATACATTTTTGGCCCTCCAAGAGCATTAAAAATTGAGTTGTGGCATATTCTGTTCTTCTTAACCAGTGAATTTAGCTTCTCCTGCCAAACTCTCAGTTTTCTTTTAGGCAACATGGGAGCTCATAGTAGGAGTTTGGCATTAGGTAGGTGTTTCACCCATCTCATATTCTTTACTTCCTGCCTTTCTGAGCAATTCTATGCAGCTTTCATTTGAGCTTTTGCTTTCAGTGCTCATTGACTCTTCTCTTCTGAGCTGTTCAAGGTTTTTCTAAGCTAAATAGAGAGTCCAATACAATTGCTCTTTTCCTACTTAGGGAATTTCTGGTTTTGCAGTGTATTTCATGCTTGGGACACTGTTTTTTATTTGTTTAAGTGCTTGTTATGATGAGCTGGTATTCAGAACTCTCACCTGCAGAGACCCCTCAGAAATCACCCCAGCTGAAGCTGCTAAACACGTTAGTTCCTAGCAGGTATTTTTGCTCTGGATGAGCTGTCTTGTCTCTGAATTAATTGTTATGAAAAATCTCTCTTTGAGGAATAAATGTTAGGTGAAAATCCATCTCTACTAGTGTGATAATTTTAAAAACAGTAAAAAACAACTATGTGGGTATATATATAACTGCTTCAGTAGAGCTGTATGACAGGATGACTGTCTTGGCTGACCGTACTGATCAGGTACTGAGAAATGTAAGGACTAATAGCTGCACACCTCAGAAAGTGGAAGAAAGGATTTGGTTCATAGGTGAGAGGTAGAAGCTGATCTTTACATCCCCTCCTCTTCCAGAAATTTGAGCTAGATTTGTCATTGAGCTCCAAAGCAAATGATCATGTCACCTCCTCACCCTATGGCCTCACATCTTCACATGATTTAAATGGTCCCAAATACACACTACACAGTTCCACTGTCAGTTCTGAGACTCAACTCTTGTTTGAAAGTCTTGTAGTGCAAGATCTGTGATTGATACCAGACAGTAGAATTGTTGTGGGACACCAGTACTGAAAGCTGTATCTCACCTTTCAGGTGGGGTGTTATAGTCAAACATCTTGTTGAACCAGCAGCAATATTCTGTCTGAATGTATTGACAGGACATTGTGTAGGGCCCTGCTTGAAAGACTGAAGATACCATTTGCCTTTAACCTGATTTTGTTATTGTTAACTAGATAAAGTTTTAGCACATAAGCATGAGATAAAGATACTCATCTAGATCAGCTCTACTATTTTCATTATTGCACCTACAGGCAAGCTGTTTCCTGTCCTTGACAAAGAATTGTTTTCAAGCACCAAACTAGGGCAATTACAAAGTTATGATATATCCAGCACTAACGATCCAGTCTCGCTTGCAATTTTTCCTCAGGCAGACTCTATTGAAAGGAAACAATTCAGTAACAACTGTTTTCTGAAGAAGTAGTGGTAATCAGCTCAAGGCCATCCAGAGTATATTGTCAGAAATATTATCCATTGTACATAATGTGCGGCTCCATTCTGGATGTCAGGCTACAAGAAGATCTTTAACAGAAATGACATTGACACAATGCAAGAGCTTTGCCTCTAGTCATGTGGCATCCCTCCACTCCACTTCAGAGCAGAGAGTAGCTGTTCATATCCAGCTGTCATGCAACAGCAGAGCAAAATAGTGACTGTTACTCTTTGGTGAAATTAGGCAGTTCATGCTTTGCAATGGCTTAAAGTTACAGGTCTGAGGAGACAGCATTTTGTGCCTGTTTTATGGTGCATGTAATTAAAGATTTCATTGGATAAATGTCTTTCCCAAACAAATGTACATTTCCCAGCTTTTTAAGTAAGTGAAAGTGAGACATTTTTTGGCATGGGGAACACCTGCTCATAGATGTCAATTACTCTTTTTCTGCCTTTAAAAAATGAACTATTCTAAATTGAATAGCCATTTGAATGTAGTATTAATTAATATTTCATTGCTTTACACTGGAGAACAGATCAGGAAAAGGGTTTTTTTGTTCATTGACATCTGGTTAAACAAAGCGAAGTGGAACCTTGTGACATTATCAATGGAAAGATCTGAAAAGGAAAGCTGTTCTGTATAATAGCCTCCTTCATGTGTTTCTGCGACTGTTCTGTTCTGGTTTGGTACAAAATAATATAGTTTGTGCTTGTTATTTTTTGTCTTTAGAGACAAGCTGTAGTTAGAGTGTGCATGAGCTATTTTTATTGGTTTTAGAGCCAACTATACTGCATTTGCTTATGTTTACATGATTTCTGAAGCATTTGTGGAGTAAGCTGATCTTGCCTTATCAAACTTATTTTGACCACCGATTAGATCAATCCTATAATTCTTTATTAACTCAATCACAGAAAGTGATAATTTATTTCCATGAAAATCCAGTTACTAACACCACCTACTGCAGCTCAACCACAAATGAGTCTGTGCCTCTCAGATGAACAGCAGAAATTCTTAATTTTGTTAGTAGGTTGTTTTTCTTATGAAAAAAACTACTCAATAAGTATGGAATACAAACCCTCTGATCACTGCATAGTGTATAGCATGAGACTGAGGATGTGTTTTTCCTCAGCTGGTCTATTCTTTGTACGACTTTTCTGCTTTCCCTTTCACCCTAGTTTCCGCCTAATTATTTAGGGACTGCAACTTTGTCTGACGGCAGGAACATCCAAGAAAAGGCCAAGGTCAAGGGCCCAAGCTTAGCTGAAGTTAAAGCTCCTGTTCATAATGCTATCTCCTTCTTACACACAGAGACACTTGCACACATTGCATTTTGCAAAACAGCATTGTATGCTTACTTTTCATTTTATATTCTGAAATCTTAAAAAGCATGAAGGTATTTTAAGCAGCGAAACATCTATCACTAGCACTAATCCTACTAATTAGAATAAACCCAATATAAGATATAAAAAGCTATTTGCAATGAAATATTTCTTGTAGAGTTTAAATGACATTATATATGATAGTGGAGGAGTAAAACACGCAAATATTTGAATCAGTAAAACAAAAAAAATATAGCAAATTGAAAACCTGTCTGTTAAAAAATCTATCATACTGAATAAAAATTTGACTAAATTGAGTTATACTTTGCAAATAATGAAAAGAGTTTCTGATCAGGAAAAGAGTTTTGTGCAGCCTGTAAAGTTGACAAATGTAATGAAATATAGTAAGTTTCACTGAGGTTTTATATTCTCATCGAAGTGAAACATGTAACATGAAGCAAGACAGTAGGTTTTGGTCTTGCACACAGGCAAGAATAATCCTCCCTCCCTGTCTTTGGCCAGGCACTACTTATACAGCTGCAACACTGCCCTTCCCTGAATTAATTTTCAATGGTTTTACAAATTTGAGTGTTTCTTTAAATATTTTAATAGTGTTATAATTGATATGTTTGAGCATGAAAATTCAAATCTTTTTCGCTACATGTTGTTTTAATCACAGAGTTGGTAAATTTATGTCACAGTAATTCCTACAGGAAGTTAAATACTTGAGTGTATTTAATTTAATTAAACATTCAGTTTATCTGTCAATATGTCCACTAATTATTAAACATTGAGCTGTTGTAGCATAATGAAAAAACAAAACCAAATATTAAGAAAACAACATGACAATGAAATTACATTTGCTAAGTCCTTTCATAAACTGGTCCCTGAAAGATTAAAATCCCTGGACACTGTTAATATCTGAAATGACAAAAATGCAAATAGTGTTGATATAATTTTAGAATAATGTAAATCCCCTGTATAAGCCAGGCAGTCAACTCAGATTTTTCTGTCTTCAGCAGATGAACTAAATCAGATTTTCTATTTACCTTGCACCAGGTACAGAACTGAGTAAAATAGCTGCAGTGCTTTATGCTCCATATTGAGAGTGAATGATATGTGCAGCATTTGCTTCACATTCAGAGCCTGTAAAGGGCCACTAGCCTGACCTGCTGTAAGATGGAAGCTGTGGCATTCATACATTGTCATATTGCTCATGACCAGGATTTATGCTGCTGTCACTTCTCTGCGTTGGTCTACACCACATCACTGCTCTGCTAAGGCCTGAACAGCAGCACAGATAAAAGTAACCTCTGCTGACAAACCAGAGGCCTTTCCTGGTGCGTTTTGCACACTTACCTGTCCTTTAGTTCTGCAAATATAGGAAATGTGCCTTGCCAGAATTCCTTTTCTGCTGCTGCAACAGAAGGTCAAAAGCTTTGCTGATATTGCCCATAGAGACAAACCATGAAAATTCACTTTTAGGGCAATAAAGAACTTTGAGGAAAATGGTCATTCAAATCCTACCCTGAAATGCCTACCCTCTAGGCATAACAGAAACACTCTTCATAAAATATAAAATAAAATAATAAAAGCTCCATCTTGGTAGCCCTTTATTTCAACTCAGCTGTGTGTTTGCCTCATTGAATACTGAATGTACACATCACATTTGGCTCAGGGATAACAAAGATTGCTGAATATACCTAAAGAATGAGTCTTCATTTGACTGCAAACATACTTACCCATATAAATTTGCCAGTACTAGATTTCTCTTTTTTTGAGAGAAGCTGAATGTGAGTGGTCTTTCAAGTCAAATATCTGGGTTTAGCAGTAATTCTAGGGAAAAATATCATTTACAATATAATCAGTAGCTGTTTAAAATCTGGTGAGCCTCTTCTTGTACCATACATTGAATAATAGTAATTATATGTTGAATCAAGGATTTTAAAATCTGTCAGGCAGTTCTCTCCCAAGACGTGCTAATCTTTATAAGCTGGCAAAAGTGATAGAGGGATAAATAGATAGATAGATAAATAGATAGATTTACAAAAATGCCTGAGGAACAGTAAACAAGTCACCACAGTTAAACAATTTAGCACAAAATAAACCATTAATTGCAGACATTTTATGGTTTAGAATATTTTTGCTGAAAGAATCTGTCAAAATGGGATAAAGAGTAAGGATTCAGGACTACTTTAAGTCACCTTTCTTTATTTATTGAATTCTGTTTAAAAGGTTGGAAGTACTGTTTTTTTACCATACCACTCTGGAAAATTTACTTGTTATTGCATCCTGGTGCAGAATCTCCTGGATCCCAGCGCTGCACCAGGATAAACTGGGAGGTGTACCTTTATCCCCTTCCTGTTTTGCATTAAATATGATACAAAAAAAGCACCCCATTTGTGTGCGCCGATGAAGGCATTTTTGTCGTAATCAACAAGACATGAGAGAGGACAGAGATACCATTTCAGTTCTCTGAAGGGAGGTGTGTGCTGACTGCTGTGTGTGACACCCTAGAATTTCCAAGGTTTCCACGCAGTGCTCACAGACCAGAGGAGGCCTTGTTTTGGGAGAGCAGATGGGCAGGTCTGATGCCCCAGGCCATCTTACACAGAACTGCTTGCCTAGGTTTGGACAACTGAATCACCTTCAGAGACTCCATAAAGTAAGCTACAGGGCCAGCTGAACTGAGGAATAACAGCAAATGCAGAATGTGTGAAGTTCACACTAAGGTTAATGTCAAGTGCATTAAGTCTGCATTGAAAATGTGAGGGTTCAAACTGGAAATGCAGTTTCCATCTAAACTTGTTAGTACCTGATACAAATACTGCTTTTTTAATATAACATGCTGCTTGTGTATGTTTCTAAGTCTTGTGTTCCAAAGTCAAATTTAAGTATAACAGCCTCCTCCACAGTATATGGCATAACATAATACCTAGTTAGTTAAGAGCAATTAAGTTTAACTTTTAAACTACATTCAACCGTGAGAGTGTAAACATAGTGATGTAAAACATTGTATGTCATTGCCTGTAAATTATGAAAACTAGCAATTATTAAAACTGGAGATTTACTGTATCTTCTTTTGCAGAATCATTTTAAAGTTGCCTTCCTCAATTTGATTAGAAAAACCTACGCATAAATACTCTTTTATAGCCTCTGTTAATCCTTTGTTGAAAACATTGCTCTTGAAATTCTGCTGGGATTATTGGAAGGTTCTGGAACATGTAAATAAAGATATTATTTCTTCTGTGAATAAGATATTTAAGCTGTAATGTTACAGTCGTAGTATTTTGTTCACTTTTAATAAACAGTTCTGGAAAACAAGTGTTTTTACACTGCTACAGGCATACATCCCACAACAAAAAACATGGATAACTTAAAAGTTCACTAGTGAATCCATTGAATTAGCTTTAAAACACCTTCTGATTTTGTCCTTTTAGCTCACTTGAGGTCACCATCACAAATCTGTTAAACCCCCATAATTGTATAAAGGTATCTTTTAGAAATGAAAACTTCAACTAGTGCATATTCAGCAGTGTCATTTTTTCTCAGACATGGAAGTGACTTTTAATAGCCTTTGTCATTCACGGTAATTATCTAGTTTTTTATTTTAAGTCACAGTCCAGAAAAACCTTTGTTTTAGCATTTCAAACTTCTCAGGTACTTAGTCCTTCCTAGAAACTAAAGATTTATATTTAAATAAATCAGTTTTCAAATGTGACCAAGTATAATCCCCATATATTCTATATATTAAAGATAAACCAATGAACTGTCAGCTTTGGAAAGAAACAGTGCTAACATAAAAAGTTTTAGCTGAGAATACACATTTTCCAAAAGCACTAATAAAAAAGCTAGTCACATTAATAGGTGTTCTGCAGAAAATTAAATGAGTCTTCATGATTTATTACAAATAAAAAACCCCACCATCTGAAATCAAGATAGTAAGAAAAACAGAGGAAAACAAAATGATGCAATAAAGAATTTTTAAAAATGAAATTCCCGTTAATGGTAGCAATGGCTGACATTATAGACTGGCTATTTTTATGCAGCTTGTTGGTATAATTCTCTTAATAACATTACGTTTTGGTAGGAAGAACTATAGAATAATTTTTTGCCATGTGATTCTTAAATGATGAGTATCTTTTTGCAAATAAAAATTTATTTTATTCTCTAATAGAAGCTTTCTTCAAAAAAGGAATCTTGCCACATGCTGAACTTGCTAAATTTATCCAGCTGTCACCATGACCTCCCATAAATCTACCTGTTCTGAAGTTTCCCAGCAGTGTACAGCAGTGTAAGCATAATGTTTAGGACTTTCTAAATGAGAGCTCTGACAAGTGTCATTTGCAATGCCCCGCAAGGGTCTAATCTGCTGCACACCAGAAGTATTCTCACTGACATGACCAGGCATTGTTTGGGGCCTGAAAGGAGCTCTATTAGCAGCATCCTTGTTAACAGACAGAGAATTAAGTCTGGTTTTCTAAAACAGGCTTGTATTTTTTCTTAGCAAACAAGTAAATTGTTAGCTTTTGCTTCAGATGGACCAGCTCACCTGACTCAGGAAGAAATAGCACAATGACTCTAACATGAAGTGAATTGAAATGAACTTG
Source organism: Vireo altiloquus (assembly GCA_013396875.1). NCBI lineage: Eukaryota > Metazoa > Chordata > Aves > Passeriformes > Vireonidae > Vireo > Vireo altiloquus. Next base: position 15,051 of record VZRF01009054.1, read on the forward strand.
TGAATTATCAGTGAGCTTGTGTGTGCTGTATTTGTTTTTATATCTTCAATGCTTAAAATTTTCAAATCCTTAAGTCCTCAGACATCAATTCTCATATTCAATATTTTATTTTGAAGTAATGATTCTATTTGAATTTCCTATCTTAAGGTATATAGTCCACTCTGTCTCCAGTGGAATATACCTTTGAACTGGCTTGATTTTTACTACCAAAGTTCAAAATTAGAAGCAATTCCACTTATATTTCAGCACTTCATAAGCTTATTTTCCATGGTGACATCCCCTCTGAAACTGACATTTCCTGACATTTTTTGTTGCTTGTTTGTACTGGGATTTCTGTACTGACAGTAATGATAACACATTTCTTCCCTTTGGCTAACTAGAAATTTGCATTTTATTCTAGTTGATCAGCATTAGAAAATAAGTACGTACTCATGCTAGAATTTTGTTATGTTGGAGAGTGGTATGAATCAATTTTTATGCGGATGTTAATCCTTGCATATGAAGGTATTTGCATTTGTTTTTCAAAGCTGTTTTGGAAACTTGAATCAAAATAGAAATATTCAGAGAAGAAATTTTCACACTGGTTAAAATCTTAGCAGCACGGAAGTCAGTGGGAGTTCTGCTTCACTGGGGCTAGGATTAAATCCTATTAGCATATAATATAATATTTCTACAAGCCTTTTCCATAAAGCTGACTAAAAAACAAACAACAGCCCTCTGGCTTTGGCCTGCAAACCAATAATATACTTGCAATCAATAACTTACATTTATAGTAAATTAGCACTGTTAATTTAGTAAAAATGTAGTTCAGACATGGTTTTTCTAAGCAAGGTTTTCCTATTGTGGATGAACTTCTCTTATTATGTACACACTAATCATTTGGTTAAGAACCATTCAATTTCACAGCCTCTTACTTGAGAAACTTGCGGCCACACTAAGCAAGAGATAGAGACAGTAGGGGGAAAGATGCAATACCTCCCTCCCATTTTGTGGAGAAAAATCTGGGACCTGGAGAGTGTGTTGCTTGCTGGGGTTTGCAGAATTTGTGGCAGGTCTAGAAACTGAATGCAGAGCTCTGGTGATGTTCTTTGGAGGTTATTGTCTCCTTGTCTGGCTGCACACAGGTGCAGCTCTGGGTGACACTCCGTCCTGCCTTCTCAATTGATCTCGTCACTCTCTATAACTGCCTGAAAGAAGGTTGCAGCAAGGTGGGGTGTTGCTCTCTTCTCCCAGGTAGCAAGTGACAGGACAAGAGGAAACAGCCTTAAGTTGTGCCGGGCCAGGTTTGGATTGGATATTAGGAAACCTTTCTTTACCAAAAGAGTTAGTAAGCACTGATGAGGCTGCCCAGGTAAGTGTTTGGGCCACCATCCCTGGAGGTGTTTAAAAGACATGTAGATGTGGCACTTAGGGATATTGTTTAGTGGTGGACCTGGCAGCATTAGTTTGATGATTGGACGTAATGATCTTAGAGGTGTTTCCCAATGTAAATGGTTCTACAAAAATAGGAATGTAGAGTTAGTACTCCTTTACAGTTTTACATCAGACTAAAACATTCCTTTGTTAGAAAAAACCCACAAGTTGAGAAACTTGTAAAAACAAAAAAGAAAACTGTAAACAATAAATACTGCTGTCAGTGAAAGAGACTAGGAGTACTTTCTCAAGATTTACTCTCAGTTACAAAAAACAGACATTGCCATGGCCCTGTTTGGCACTATTTGACCTTCTGCACTTGTTGCTTATTAATGGAGCTTAAAGAAGGTTCTCTTTTGTGCCTACATTCCCCGAAAGAGAGAAATATGTCTTTTATTTGTTGGGAAAAAACCTGACATACAAGGGCTAAATTTTATATTACATTTACAGTTAATTTTTAAGCTTTAACACTTACTGACTCCAGTAGACATCTGTGTTACTCAGTGCTTTGTATTACTGATTCTAGAGATACCACCTTACATGAATGCTTTGTGTAATACACATAATCTCAGTGAATCCATTTCAGCCAAAAAATTGGAGGAAAACATTCCTGAGAGAACAGGTTTTCACACCAGTGATTTTTTTTGATGTGTGTAAATTTTAATGATGTGGAAGATGAAAGTGGGATTTTTCTTCTATTTGTGAAATAGGCTCTTGTACTTGTTTCCTCCAACTCATAAACACAACTCTTATTTTCTGCAAAGCTTAAGTATCACTTTTTCATGCAGCTGTATGGTTAACACCAGTGCTTCTGGAACAAGTCACTTAAGGGCTACTCCACACGATCAAACACTGCAAATTAGGCATGTTTTTATGAAGAACATTGCTTTAAATGCCATTTTGTACACTATTTGTATGCAAGTGAATAAAGAAATCCATCCTCTTTTAGTATGCACAAATGAAGTTTATGTTTTGAGGTGTTGTCTGCTGATGATACCAAAGTTTGAGCGATCACAGCACTGATTGAGGCTAAGAAAAATATGAAAGATTTGGGATAAATTTTATTCTACAAGACTGTAGAATGAAGAACAAGTAAATGAATTATTTTGTCAAAACCTTTGAGTATCTTATCAACAAAATATGTCCAGAGCTTCTCTAAAATATTTCTAAAGAATAATGAGATATCTCTCAGAGAAAGAATAATGTATTTTTTAATTTCTGTTGTTTTTAGATTAGCTTCAGTGTGTGTCTTCTCTCTTCTGGGCCTTGAATATCTGTCTTCTCTCTGTAAGAATATCTGGTTTTACCAATTTTATTATGTTTTTGCAGCTTTGAGTAGGAGGTGCAGTCTATTTTTCATGGTTTGTTTTGAAATGCACATCTTGTTTTCGTGTTGCCTTTAAAATCTCCATGCCCACTTATCTTTAGATGAAAGAACGCTGTTCATTTATGCAATAAGATATAAAATGTATTCGGGGAAGATAATTGCACTTTTTGGAAAGTCTACAAGGGCATAGGACTGAAGGTCATTGTTTTCAATAAAGATATTCTAGCTGCTAGAAAGTGATTCAAACAATTCTCTTGAATCTTGAACAGAGGTTTTCTTTCTTTCATAAACTGAACTGATGTGGGAAAAAAATAATATCCAGTTCTTCTGATGAGTTCCCACTTTTGTGTATGTCTGCATATCCAGATTTTCTAAAGTGTAAGATATCTCTCTCAGCACCCAGTGGGGCGTGTCTAGAAAGAACTACATTCCCCAAAGGCATCACTGCTAGGAATGACAATTTATCAGCAAACATTTGCCTCAAACGCCAGTGTTTTACAAGGTGCTGAGAGTCTAAAGATGTTCTCTGGAGGCACTAGCTTTTTTTCATAGATCTCTCCTATGGACTCTGACTGTCCCGAAAGAACCCTTGGCCCAAGGATCTTCTAACAGAAATTGAGATATAAATCACCTGAATATCTTGCTTTGGAGTAGAAAAAAAAAAAAACAAACCTCTAATCTGAGGTATCTCCAGTAAAACACTTCAAACTCAACATATTGCTGTTTCATTAGTGAAACTGCTTTGCCTTTTTTCATTTATTTGCTTCACTGCCATTCTCCAGATGTAATAATCACGCCTTTGTACTATTTTTTATTCTGTGATGATCTTTGTCCTGGAGGCTGCAGCTGCTGATTCCACCTGTGCTCATGCAAATCACCAGTGCAGCTTAAGAAACCTTTCACCGATGTGATTTACTCTGCTTCTTTTCCCCCTTTTTAAAAAGAGGATTAAATTGCCCTATCACCAGTTTTAGACTACACTCTACCTATCTTGATCCATGTATGCTATAAACCAACCACCTAAACCAAATCGAGGCATGGGAAAGCCAAGCCTATTGAAGATTCTGAGTGGAGAAAAATAGTGATCTCTGAGTATGAGAAATTGAGCACAAAATCTTAGTGACCAGAAATGCCAGGGAAATTTAATATCAGCTAGTGCTGTCAGGCCTGCCCAAGTTGCCCAAATTGCCTAAAGGTGTAAACAGCTGCAGCTGTCACTGAATCTAACAGGAATTGCCTCCACCTAAAGGATTGGATTAGTTTCTCAAAGATAAAGCAATATTACTCCCCCTACTGCCCCATTTGTTTTTTTTCCTATCTGAAAGAACAATAACATAGATTAAAAAATGTTAAAGGCAATGATGTTCAGAGGTAAAGATGATGAAAGATGAAAACATTTTTTTTTAATGAAAAGTTAGCTGAGCCACACAAATTATTGAAATTCTTATCACAGTGCAGTCACTGATTCTATAAATTAATCCAAGAAAAATCTACAAACTTCAGAGGAACTTCACTATGAGAAATCCAGCATTTTAGTTGGCCAACAGCTCTTTGGTTTCCAAACATTACTAAATATGTCAAAAGAGCCACTTGGATTGTGTCTCATTTTCCTCAGCACCGCTGTGTTTCACTTCTGGTGTAGATGAGTCTTATTTTTTCTATTTAGCCAAAAAGTTCTCAGTATACACTGAAAGCAGAAAGAACCCTTTTAGGACTAAGTGTACAAAATAAAATGGAGTTGGGACAACATCATAAAACATTTTTGCTTGTTTTAGGGTAGAAATAGAATGTGAGGAATTATATTTCCTTCTCTTAAGAAACCATTCATTTGGAGTTCTCTAGTTAACAGATCATCTGCAGGCATCATGCTGCACCACCTATTACTAAGATAGTATTAATGTTTAAGAAGATTTTAAAAAACCTTCACTGTCCATCATTTGGTCCATTTACATTTGATTATCTTTGCTTTCTGAACCAATACTTGTTAGTTATTAACTGCCATTATTGTCTGTCAAGTTTTATACTGGACTCATTTCTTGCTTTTAAAAATTCTACCTGTAGCTTCCCTGCCACAAGTATTCCTTTTAAAGCCCAATTAATTTATCCTTTGATTTTTTCCCAGTACAAGAGTCAAATTACTGTGGGTGATTTGTCATCCATAAACGTATTTAATTTACATGAGTTTAAAGGTTGGTATTCTAGAGATTCAAGGTTTTTTGAAACACAAAAGTATGAATTTAGAATGATCAAGAACTATTATGCTATATCCTTCAGGAAGCTCCTGGTAGGATGCAAGATTCACATGCAATGCACTAGCAGACAAAAACAAATTTAAATTTATTACAGCATGTTCATATACATCTATATAAACAGAAAGTATAATATAGATTAAAATGCTTCTCATTTAAAATATGTTCTGAAAATGCTAGTGGAGTTTTTAAACTATTTTTTTATTATTGTAGCACTTTATCATTATATTAATTAAATTAATTAAATATATTGCATTGTCATGTTTGCTACTGGTTCACATTTGATCCTCTTCTTTCAAAAAACCAAAACAAATAGAAGTAAAATTCAATTATTTTTGTAAGCATTTAAGCCAGCATTCTTCTTTGCCTACTCTGCGATATGGAAGTAATTTGATTTTCGAAGAATGTACATGTGCATATCTATTCCATTTGCTTGTGTGTCTAAATGTATATACATAAATAAATAAATGTATATATGTATATATTTATATTTGAAATTAATATTCATTAGTTAACATGATTTGCACTTTGACCCTGCCCTACTCATCATGTAGATGAATCTTTTCATCACAGAGTCCACTGAGTTTACATGGCAGAAGGACGATCAGAGGATTAGAGTCATAGAGATGAAAATGTAGTTCAGAAAGAACACAGTTGTCACTTGGGTGCTTAGATCTCTGATGTTAAAACAGATTTGCAAGGCTGACAAAAGTTGTAAGGCACATTATTAAAGCAAAGGCATTATTTTATGGCCACAGACTCTAGAGAAGCTTTGTATTCATAGTATAGATTGGAAGAGACTAAAATTTAACTGTATTGCTACAAAGGTTATTAATCTCTCAATTGAAACTGCACATAAAACCTTTTACTGTAATTTTTACTAATTACTTGGCATTAAAAAGCACATGTTTTAATGACAATAATGATGAGCAAATAGCCATAACCCTCAGGCAAGAACACTGATTAAGAAAATAGATGACAAACTGTGCAAAAGTTCTGATTAAAATATACCTTAGATGAATATGCAAGGTTCTGTCTATGCAGAGAGCCCCCAATGTACTGAAGGTGTGCATTAATCAGCCCCTTCACGCATTTGATTTAGACTACTACTTTCCATTTTTAAGTCAACATTTTTATGCTTAAATAATAATCTTCCTCATAACTTACAAGTAGGCTCTGGAGACTCTTTTGTTAATGTGTAACATTTTGAAAGAATAGTTTGTTTAAATATTAATGCAATTAACACGATTTGCGAGAGCTTTTTTTGTTTTTTCTCATTTTTTTCTTGTTATATGGTTAGAGGTCTTCTTTTGTTGTCAGGAGATATTTTGTTGTCAAGTCAGCATTTATTTATACTATCAATAGCATGTCAAATCAACTTCATACTAGCAAAATTTAGCCATGTCCTGCTTATGTCATGCGCTGCGAGAAGATACTAATCAGACGTGGGCATAAGTGGCTATGGCCTGTGACTTTCAGAAATCACAAGAAGGAAAATCTTTTCATTACTCATCTCACTGGAACTGTAACAAAGCTCAGCTAATGAACTTAAAGTATTCTGATAGACATTACTGATTTATACTACTTTTATATATCATATTTTTAGGACTGCCTTTTAAGTATACTAGCACATCCATCCTATTTCATAAACCCGACAGAGATTTTTGTCGTGTTTCGTCAAAATGTGCTTTGCCTAGAGTACATATTTTCCATGGGAAACATCTCCAGATTGCAAAGACATTGTTTAGTAATAATTTAGAGAGATGTGTGGGAAGGCGCTATCCCAACCTGCTTTAGATATTGCTCATTTGCTTTGATCATTTGCCTTTGATCATTTGCAAATTTAGGCCCTGTTACTGGTAACGCTCGTGGGTTTAATTCTCCTTTAGATAAAGGCTTGTAGCAATAAGATTTTGAAGGTTTTTTGTCTTTTCATCCAAGATTGAAGGCTCTGATGTTCTTGGATGAGAAATGCTAGATAAATACAAAAGATATTTTCCCCTATGAATTCCACTAGAAATTTCCTTCCCTCTACTCCTCCTCTTCCTTCCTCTTAACACTATTAGGCAACATGCCCAGGCTCTTTGCTACCACCACACACAGTCTGGAGTACATACTTCTCTTGCAATAGCTGTATATGTCCATTCACCTAATCCAAAATGTGGTTTTCATAAATCTGGAATTAGGAGAGACACATAGGAGGAGGTTTCTTACTGTCAGTTTGGTACTTCCCATAAATTATCCCTCAGACAGGCACTTTTAAATTGCACTGAAACTCTGATTAAACCACAGATAATTGTCTGATAGAAATAAACAAGAGATGATAATGCCTTATGTGGCTGAGAAGAAACTGTATCTGCCCCATATCACCCCAAATTCTCAAAAAATTGTTTCCTTATCAGAGGGGTTTTTTGGGGAGGAAAAAAAAGAAAAAGAAGAAAAGAAAGAGGGAAAAAAATGCTTTAAGAGCATTATGTTCTCATTTCAAGGTGGTAACGTGCGAATATCAAAAAGCCCAGGAAGAACTGGAGACATCCTGATCTGATATTCTGTTCTAGGTGCATAAAAGAGCAGTAGGAGCATGTGTGCTACCACAAACCCTGTGCAGATAAAGCAGTGTGCATACCTTTCAGGTTCATCAGAGATCAGACTGAGACTTTAAGTCAATTAATCAGGGTTATTTTTTGGGTAGTTCAGAGGGATACACCCTTGCAAAATTAAGTTGAGGAAAATACATTAAACTTGCCACTTTTGTTTCCACTCTACCAGCTGAACAGACACTCGAGTGAAAAAACAGTTCATATTTGTTTGCCTTGCTAAGGAGAAACAAAGTAAAATCAGATGCAGAAATGACATATGATGCTTCTGACAATTCCTGGCAGTTCTATTGAAGCTTTACAGTCGGAAGTTTAAATATATTTTGTCTGTTGGAGTGCTATTTGAAAGACAGCCACCACAAGGGAAGCCTGACTGGGAAGCAGGTAGTGGCTGCTCTTGTTCGAAGTGATCCCTCCTCCTGGTGCCTGGAGAGCCCTGCTGCAGGTAGGAGGGTTGTCTGCTGACATCTTTCCTTAACCAAAGAAGAAAATCCAATCTGACATTCCAAGACAGTGAACATAGCAGTTAACTCAGAGCATCAAGTCAAAGCTCTGTCAGATTGCAGCAGAGTGCTGCTTCCAAAGTCAGAGGCATACAAGTGGTGAAGCAGTTTGTGTATTTTGGCAGTCACATTCAAACCAATAGTGTGTTTTGAAAGGAGAAGAATATCAACTTGAAAGGTGATCAGTCATCATCTTAAACAAAATTAGGCTTTTGAAAATCTACTATTTAAAGACCAAATTCTGAAATTCGCTGTTCAGACATTATTTTCGTTTTAACATATGGGTGGGAAGGATGTAAAACCTTTAAAGATATAGACTTTCTTCCTAAGGCAAACACCTTTGAAAAGTGCTTGATATTACCTTGAATCAATATGTAAGAAATGTTAATAAGACTGGTGTTCAACAATTTTTTATCTAACTATATCCAAAAAGAAGATGGAAATGCATGGGAACTGTGGTGAGAGTAAAGCTAGAGATCTTTCATGATATTGTGCCGTGGGACACCAGAAGGGTCATGGAAGTGGACAGCACAAAGCATCATTCTTACCATTGAGACCATTCTGACCATTACTGAGACACAAGAAAACTTCTGAGACTGAAAAATGCCCAAATGTAGTGAGTGATTTCTGACAGGCCTTATTTACACAGCAAGCAACATTTAACAATGCAGGAAAGACTCAGCTTCAGGTGTTAGCCACAGTTTCAATTCATATCCCTAAAACAAGTTGTTAAGTGCCATAAAGTTGGTAACATTCCTTTCAATAAAACAAGTAATTTAAAAGCTTGATAAACAACTTTAGAATTCTATTGTAAAATATCAGCTCATTCAGATCATATTCAGTAAATTCACTGCATTTAATACTTTTACAAAATATATCACATCTTTGTATTTTGAATATAAAGGTTTGGAAAATGTAAATATGCATGACTTCTGAGAATTTGTAAAAAATAAAGGAATGAAATTAATTTTCTCTAGAAAATATCTTGTTTATAGTGGATGTTTATATTGATGCTAGGATGATTTTTTGCCTTTTCTTTTATACCCCTCTTACATACCCTTTTATATAATTTTATGTATTCTCAGTGCTTTTAACCTACATACTTGTAACTTTCCAAGTCTGATAATGTAACTGAGACCCACGGCACTGTTAAACCAGAACACCAAACAGTCTGGAAGCCCCAGACACCAAGGTTCTCTCCAGAACATATTTCTGTAAACTAAGATAGGCCCATGCAGGGGGAAGGTTCCTCAGAACAGGGGGTTCACTTGAGCCTCTCATTGGGAAATCTTTGATAAATATGCTAATTTTTAAGGCCTATAATTGTGTGCATTTTGGCATACAGGGGTCAGTGTGTGCATTTTCGGGGCATTCCACCTGGATGAATGCTGTACCCCAAGATCCTGAAATAAATACCAAGGTAAAAACCCCTTTTCCTCATAAACTGTGTTTTGGTTTTAATTTTAAGACCAAGGAAAGGCAACAATATACGTATCCTAAATTTTTTGGTGTTTGGTACCACTTGAAATCTACAAACCTTTATTTTAGTTACAGATAACAAGCTGTTTCTTATATTTCATTTTATCCTAGTGTCTTAATATCTCCTGTTACAAAACACATTATGTCCATCTTCCTCTTGACACACAAAGTAAGTATTTTATTCATCATTTGCAATCCCAAATTCTCTTTTGTGTAAGTTTGAAACATCTAAACTTGCATAAAGTAATAATTATTACTGTAACTAGAAAACTGAGTATTGATTCGGAGATAAATATAGCTACGTTTCCTCTAAACTTTTTGGAAAGATTAATTGGCATACTGGGAATGATCAATATTATACCTCTTAAATAAGATACCTGGGATGAAATGTTATTTGACAAATTTGTTAGAAGGAGGAAAAAATGGCTGTAAAAACTATATTTCAGGTGAGACTCTTTGATTATTCTGTGTGTTGATTTTGAAGTGTTCTTCCATTAGAATTTTTTCAGGAATAAACCTTTGATAGATCATAATTTTAAAGGAAATTATCTTAGTATGGACTTATACTTTATTCACCTCAGACTTAACCTTCACTTAATAAGTATGTATCTGTGGCTGATGGCATTATTCTATTCTGTTAATCAGTTTTGCTAAAAGGAATTAGTGGGAGTTAGTATTTGGTGAGAATGATGATTTGGACTTCTGTAAGGTATTTTGGATGGTATTGCCTTTTCTTTCTCAACTGAAGCAAATGAAGGTCTTCAGAGAAGCAAGTGTCATCCTCCACTTTGTTGTAATGGAATGGTCTGTAAGCATTCAAAATTTAGTAATAGAAACAGCTCAAAGTCAATGTAAAACAGCAACAAGAGCAAAAAATCTGGATGCCATTGATATGAGAAGAGACTTGAAACTTGGGAATAACCAAGGTAGGGCACTGACAGTTCAGTTCAGAAGTTGTAATACTTACAGAGTAGCAGAAATCCTCTTGGCACAGATTTTGAATAATTTTGGCACTGTATAGCTGGAGCACTGAATCAGAAATAGCCATGATAAAGAAATCCATGGAGCATCCTTGCAGGGTGTCTGTAAAAATATTCCTGAAAATTAATGGTGCTGGAAATAGTCATCTTGCCTGGTGCCTGTTGTTACCCTCTAGCATCAGAATGCTTACAAAGGCCACCTCATTGATTGAGTGTATCGTCATGTGAGTTAAACAGAGACCAAATTCTACCTCTTTACGTGATTTCTGAAGTCCCACTTGAGTTTCTTGAGACTCTGAATTGTGTAAAATAAATACATATGCAGTGACAGCGTGGGACATTAATCTCTTAACGTGCTGGGAAATGGACCTGTTTACTTGCCGAGTTAAGCAGGATGTGTAGAAAAGTGTGTGCTTCTTCTTCTGGCTCATCTGTTGTCCTCTTAACCCTAGAGAAAGTAGGAATATATAGGAGAGAAGTGGTGGGAAACAGTTTTACCTGCAACCTGGGGAATTTATGACACAATGAGTATCACCTGCTGGTGAGACGTTTTTCCCTCCTCTATGCCACCTAGTAGGTTTAGACTGAGAGAAGTAGATGAGAAGCCAGACTCCTAACTGCAAAACTATAAAAGGTTCTCATTTCAAACGTGTGCAAAGCATCAGAGAATTGGGCTTTATTTTAAGAAACTGAAGGAATACTGTGTGAAAGGACTGTGTCATTAAATCTGGTGATAATTATAGACTTGAAATGTAAATTGTATTTCTCAAGCATTTTTTTCATTTCATTTCCATTGTAGATACTTCAAACAATGAAGCCTCATTTACTGCAGAGAATGTGTGAAATGACATGCAGTATGCTGTGCAACATCTGTCTGCACACATCACATTTCATTCACTAGCAGTAAAATAAATAGTGTTTTTTTAATTATATTCGTTGACCATAGCCTTCCCCTTCTAGTGAAAAGCATGGCACTAAGCAATGCCCAACTACAAGTTTCAGTTTTTAGTTTACCACTGTGCTGATGGAAATTATGTCCAGTTATACTGAAAAATAATGTTCAAGCCACACACACAGATGACAGAGTACATCACATGTTAATAATTGCATTATATGCCTCTCTATATATTTGTGAGTAGGAATATTTTTTGAGAGAGTAAAGGTCATTTGCTTAACAATATTTGCTTTTATAGTAGATTGAACAGCTTATTCTTTCCATTGTATTCTGAATGTACTGGCATGGGGCAGAGAGCCTCCTGGACTCAACACAGTGTCAAGATTAGCTATTGCAGATGTGGACTAACAGTTATTGTCCAGAAATGAATCTTTGGAAATCTTTAAGGCTAAGCTTTCAGTGCCCATTGTCATGCATTGTATCCATATATGAATATACAAATACAGCGAGCATGACTGTGAACAGTTTTGGCAGGACATGAGATACACACTTGAGATACAAAGAAAACATGGCAACATTTTTCTTGAACATCACTATGACAGAGAAACTCGTGTGTTGTTCTATGCAGAAGCAGCTAGATTCTCAGACAGTTTCTAACCAATATCTCTGCACATTTTGTGCACCATTCTCTGTCCAGTCAGCATTATCTCTAGTTCATTAACTATGAATGCTGGGTCGAAGACCCAAATAAGGATTTCTTGTTGCTTGAATTTTCTTGTTTCTCAAAATACACTTGGGATATATCTCAGGTCTGCCAAGGTATTGCTGAAGCCAGAATCCTTTCCTATATAGAATTGAAATCTTTCAAAAAGATTTCAAGGATCTTGAAAGGATCCAGACTGTATGTTTCAGTATGTAAACTGAAGAATAAACAAATGTAATCTCCTGCCTGCTCCTTGACTCTGGTTAAGCTGTAGAGGACTCATGGCACTAAGTTCAAGAGAAGGAAAGTCTGAACTTTCATCAATATCAGACTCAACATCAAATAACATTTTATTTGTTGCTGAATGGTCTAAAACATAATTGCAAAGTACTCTTCTAATTAGGTATATTTAAAATTTTGCCTTTAGCATGTTACATTCAGCAGCTTTGTGAAGTGTAAAAAATGTAAAATAAGTGGATACTGTCTGGGGAAACAGCTACTTTTTTCTAATCCTAAAAAAAACAACAGCTTGTAAGGGTCAATCTTTTAAAGTGTATGCTTCACTGAATGCAATTATTAATCATTTCCCTTCAGGAAAAATATTAAATTAAGTGTTAAAGTACAGATCTAAATAGTGTTAAGAGCCCAGAGCTACTGAGTTCATCGTTTCAGCTATATTTCAGTGTGAGATAATTGACCTTCCACAATGCAAATGTAGAGCTGGCACTGACTGATACAAAATGACTCATTCTGTCTCAGTATTTTATCTCCTTGCATTTATTTATTTATTTCTGTGTCCATCCTGAGTTGCCATGAAGGTCTCTGTGGGTGTGCTTCAGATTGAGTTCTTAGCTTTCTACAGTTTTAATAAGCACACAGTTTTCAGGATGATTTCCTCTGATATGACACCAAATAATATGATAAAGGCTTTTTTTTTTTCCCTAATGACTTTACTACCTTCTAAGACAGCTGAATTTATTGAGAAATAAAACTGTAAGCTATGTTTAAGATTATTTTTGTAGGTAAATGAATGAAATCCTCAAACTGTATCAGTCTGGCACAAGACCAAAAGAGAAAGATGTACCAGGTTTTTTTCACTGTGCTTATGGTACTGAAAAAGACCTGTAATATTCATTCTAGTGTTTTATTATTAAAGTGCTTTCTGTAATTACATTTTAATAAGCTGACTGACGTCACTAATTACAGATTATGGCTTTTCTGAAGCAATACCCAATTGCAGATGCCTTCTCAAAGTATCATGCTGATAACATCTAAACCAGAAAAGATAATTCTGGTTTGCTGATCAAAAACAGCATATATGAAAAGCTTTTACAGTTGAAAGGAGACAAGACCAGTGCAATGGTAGGATCTAAAGCAATAGGGCCCATTATATTTACCTTAAATGTAGTGTCTTTGTATGTGTGTATATATAAACCTGTGTACATAAACGTGTGAACATAAACACGTATACATATCTATTGCTCTCCAAGTACACATGCACGTGTTTATCTTTGTCCAACTAGTCTGCAAGAGAACTGCTCTGTTACTATCAAAATATGCTAGCATGAATTTGCATTGTTGTCTATCCATGGCAGCATTTCACAGTGGAAGAAGTGTTGCTGAAAAACAGAGAGTTTTAAAAGTATGATTAGGAAAGAAAGACTGCTCTGGTGGGAAAGATTATGTTCTGTGTGATCAGCGCTTACAGGTTGAATTATTACTCTTTCACAAGACAGATAAATTTAGACAAGTCAGTTATCTTATAAAATGGCAAACACATACTTTATGTGAAAAAATCCTTTTATCCCAGCTTGCAAGAAAATTACAAAAATATCTAATATTTTTCCATATACAATTTTTTTGTCAATTTAAAGGCTTCATTCTAAGTATTGGTGTGGATTTTCTACACAGAAATCTCAAGTGTATTCCAGACCAAATTAAAAATATGAAAGGCATGTTTTTACCAGCAAAAACCACTTGCTATACTGCTTTAAAAGGTAGCCACGGGAAGGGAGAGAGGTAGGAACTAAAAACAATTCAGGATCTTTGTTTCTTCGGGTAAGAGCTGATATTTCAAACCCATTTTTTCTGTCTAGATCTCAACCATCTTAGTGAAAACAGATTCTTATGTAATTAGTTATACAGTACAGAAAGTGGCATCTGAAGGGACTGATCACAATTATTTACCTCATCTGCTGCCACATCTCCTTTCATACAACAGCGTAACAGGACAAGTGCTCAATGGAAACATGGGATGTTATTGTCATAACTGTAAGTCAGTGACCTCTCCTGCAGAGAGAGCAGGAGATTCAACATGTGTCTCTGACATCAAAAATTGGATTGTAGGGCTGTAGAATCTCCTTCTCTGATGTAGTCATTTGATGTAGAAGACTTCTAAAAAATGACCTCCTTTAAGTCAATGACTTGAAAATCCATTTTTCTGTTTGTAAGGTGGCTGCACTGGTGACTAGCACAGTTTTCTGTTCTGGACTTATTTTTGCTCTCTGGTACTTACTCAGGTCTAGATACAAGGAACCAGTCCAATGAAACCCAAATCAAATCCAGTAGATTCATGCAGAAAATTCCAGTTTTGACAACAGGCATTCACATATGAGGTGATATTCTGCTGAGGAATAATGTTGAACATATACAACCATTTTAACATTCTTGAATGTTAAATGTGGACAGGCTCCCTAGAAAAACCATAGAACCAGAGAATCATAGAACCTATACTGGCGAAAGCTCAGTCTAGACAAGATGGCCCAGCACCCTGTCGAGCTGAATCTTAAAATGTCCAGTGGTGGAGAATCCACCACTTCTGTGGGGACATTATTCCAATGGCTAATTGTTCTTATTGTGAAAAATTTTCATCCTGTGTTCATTAAGAATCTCTTCATGAGTAACGTATACCAGTTAGCACTCATCTTTTCCATGTGACTCCTTGTGAAAAGGGAGTCTCCATCTTCTTTGTAGCTACCCCTTAAATACAGAAACATGGTACTAAGGCTGCCCTGAAGTCTTCTTATTTCAAGGCTGAACAAACCCAGCTCTCTCACCATTTCCTGTTCTGGCAGGCTTCTTGGTCCTTTCTTCTCCTTTGTGGCCCTTCTCTGGGCCCTCTCCAGCCTATCCACTTCTTTTGTTTTTTTTTCCTGACAAGTGCTGTGCAGAGGGATAATGACTTTATTTCTCTCTGCTGGTGATGCCCTTGTTGATGCAGCCCAGCATCCTGTTAGCTTCTTTGTTGCAGCATCACACTGTTCACTCATATTGAGTGTGTTGTCCACCAGGGTGTCTTCTCTAAACTTTTATCTGCCTTTTAATCCCCAGCTGCTGACATAGTTTTGAGTTTGTGTTACAAGTCTTTGGTAGCTTACTCTGTATATATTTCAAACATATTCTTAAGGGTTTGAACCTTGTTCAGATAATAACACCAACTGTTAAGTGAAGGCTAACCTTCTTTTAGATTTCCACATATTTTTAGCTATTTGAGACTGCTAACCTTCTTTTAGATTTTCACATATTTTTAGCTATTTGAGACTATTTAAGGCAAATTTAGAGCCATGCACCACCTCATATCTGCCAAAATTTGTTAATCACATAAGAAAGCTGTCCTGTACATTTCTAAGTGACCCTTAGAAACCATAATCCATTGTTTCAAGACATGATGAGGCTTGCAGCTCTTCCACCAGTTCTTCGTGTAATTTAGAGAGAGAGAAACAAATGTTTTTCCATGAATACTAGTCTTAGTTGCAGGTTTGTGTCAACTGCTGTCTTCAGGCTTTGCCAAACATTTATTTCAACATTTATTCTGCTTCTTGCTTTACTCCTACCCTCATTCTCTTTTCTAGGATTTTGCAGAAGACACAACTTCTGATGGAAAAGGGGAGCAACTTCTGAGTGTTGGAGCACATGGCTGTTTCTGAGTACCTTGCTCCAAAGTCTCTGCCCCTTGAGCAATTGGAAACTACACAACATGGCCATTGTTCCTGGAATCTCTTCTCCTCAGCTTGTCTTAGCTTCTGCAGTGCATCTGTTTATATTTTTTTCTACTTTGTTTTATGTTAAGACACTCAGGATATATTAATTGTTCTCAGAGAGCAGATCAGAATCTGTCTGACTAAAATACTGAGCTTCTATTTATATTTGACTTCTATAAAATAGGACTGCCAAATTTTTAATGTTAGTGTGTATATGGAGAGCTCATGGAGGAAGTTAATCCTATTTAATTTTACTCACATACCTCACCTTGAGTTCAGACTCTGTGTCCTTGCCTTGAAAGACCCTCAAAGTTTTGCCCCAAGCTATCTCTCTAACCTTATTCCCTATTGCATTCCTCTTCTTTATGCCACCAACACCTGTCTTCATTTGTCCTCGATCACTCTCTCCAGGCTTTTTTCCATGCCTGTACATTCCAGCTTGCACTTCTTTGCCAAGTCATTCTTTGCTACTTTCATTAATGTCCAGTAGCAGAAATAAAAGTAATGCATTTCTTTTACCAGATTTAAAGTGAGTAAACAAAGACAAATGAAAAGCCCACCCAAATCCTGTTCTGAAGTAATAAGCCAGTGTCCCATTTCCTTGAGTCAAAACTATTTGCCCACAAATATGACCAGACAGATAAAACTGCAGGACTTGGGAGAGGATTCTTTTGACCAAAAAATGAAAATTAGAGCAGATTTATTTAAAGTCTTCTACATTGCATAATCAGTATCACACCAGTAAGTAATTTTAGTATTTAAGTGTTTTCCATGGCTGTCTTTTTAATATTATTTCCATGACCCCTACATAAAGATATCAATGCAGCCTGGTGAAATTGCTGTTCAATGAGAACAGTAATTCTCATCTATCTTTAGCAACATCTCATTAACACAGAGCTAATGAGGGCTAGATTCTGCCATGAGGAAAGTTGACAAAGCAGTAAAAACTTCACCAAGAAAATAGAGGTTTTTTATGTGGCCTTAGGTTTACTGTCCTTTAAAAAGGCTGGCAAAGCTCAAGTCTGATCTGTGCTTCTCCCTCACTCCGGGAAGCAGTTGGCACTGCTCCTTTTGCTGGAGTTGCTGGCTCCATTTCTGCTCCATATAAGGTTGCCCAGTGCTCATCCACCACGAATTTAGACATCTTGCAACACTACCTGATGTGGCTAATATCTGTCCCACATGATTCTGTGTCTGATCCAGGCACTGGCGAGGTGTTTCAATTTGTTTGAGTTCTTCCTAAAACATAAACTTAGTAGAAAGAAAAGGAAGAAAAAATAGAAGCCAATCAAGCAAGCATTTCCTAGCTACAACCTTTTGAGCTGCTGAATTTGTGACTTTTACTTGAGGTTAGATGTCGTCTCTGTTCACTCTTTGCCCCTTTTTACTTGAGAAAACATCATCAGGGTTTTCAGAAAGAGCAGGTCTCTACCTACCCCTACCCCACAGACACAGGCACGGTGTGTTCCACCCTCTGCAAAAGCTACCCAGCCACACTGCAGGGCTCACAACCTACTCTTTAAATGTTTAATTTATTTTTTAATTATTTACTTATAAAAGTATCGTGGCATTTAAAAACATGCTTCACTGAAAATCTGTTCTAAACTTTATTCGTTCTGAGATGTGAAAGTGGACACATAATGCATAACTTTTAAAAGATTAAAAAATTTTTGTTGGATTTCACTCAAGAAGACCCTCTTTCTTGCATCTTAATACTTCAAAGTAGGTTGGCAGAGAAACAGAGAAAGCACTGCACCAGAAAGTTTGTTTCCTAATCCTTTGACAGGCCTCTTTTTTTTTTTTTAATCCAGTGTTCTAGAAAATAGACCAAAAAAAATCTCAAACAATGTAAGTGCTAAACTTAGCACTGTCAGACAGTAAAAGATCAGAGCTATGTGTTGTAGTCTGGACCTGGAACTGCTGTCAAGGATCTTCTAACTAACTCTCTGCTTACCAGCATGAAAAGATTCAAGGGGAAAGTAGGGTTTTTTTTCTGTTTGCTTTTTAAAGTTGATTAGTCTAGTGGGCATTAAATCTTTCATTATGAAGTTTCCTTTCAGGATAAAATGTTTATTTTCAATCTCGAAAAAAAACACTTTTAATCTTTAAAAAAATCCCTTGACTTTTCTAGATTTGGATTGCATATGTTATCTTTTAATGATACACAGGAAAGCCCCCTAGGAATTGTAGTGTTGTTTTTCAGTATTCCTTGAGGGATTTACAGGAATCCTCACAGCTATTCCTGCCTCATCAATTATTTTCCTCGCTGATTAAATTTTATTCATATGTATAAAGATTAGTTCTTCTTTCCATGCTATTATCCATTTTCTCATTTGTCCTTATTTCCCTGGTTCATTAAATGATCATGAAGAAAGCAACAGCTGTGCTGAAAGCAGCAGGGTTGGGGGGAAGAAGTACATTCTTGTCCAGGTTTTTTACTAAAAATGGGAAGTAGGGAAAAAAGAAGCTGTCAAAAAAAGAATAAACAGGAATTTTGCATTTCAAATCTGACCTGTTTTGTAAAGACTGAATATTATTGTCTGCACATATATAGAAGAATTTTAACACAAATGACATCACCTTCTGGATTGGTTTCAAGGGCATTTAGAAATGCCACACTTCTTTTAATTTCTCCTTAGTGCTAGAATTTATTTATGATCATTCAGTCTGAGTCTAGCTGAAGTCAAATGACAAAGCACAATTTCTCCTCAACAAAACTTTTCAGCCTTTCATAGATCCAATTCAAACGAAAGCTTGCTAGCAGAGAAGTGCATGTCTCAAGGGAGGCTTAAATGGTGTCTGTAGTCCTGTCAAAATTAACAGAAGTGTATAGCTGAAGTGTAAAGGTAGTGGATGATGGTTGTTAATCAATGTTTTATCATTACATTTATTCACTGTTTTAGTATTTATGTACAGGGAAATTTTACTAATCCATATTAGAGCAGTTCTTGATTATAAGTGAATGCCCTTGCTGTTCCAATTTCTGCTTGTTGCTTCTTTCCCTGTAATTGGAGACCATTCAGAAGAGTCTGTGTCCACGTTCTTAGCTTCTACCCCTACCAAGTATTTATACACATGCATAAGATGCCTGTGATCTGTTATCTCTCCAGGCTGAAGAATACCATCTCTCTCAGCCTCTCTACATAGCTCACATGTTCCAATACCTTCTTTGTCTTTGTGGCTCTTCACTGGATTTGTTCCACTATGTCCAAGTTCTGCTTATACCAGGAAGCTCAGGACTGGACTCAGCATTCCCTTTGTGACCTCTCTAGTGCTGAGGACAGGCAAAGGGACACACTCTCAACCTGCCAGCAATGTGATGCTGTTCCTGATGCAGTCCTGGAGAGGCTGTTTGCCCTCCTTGCCACAAGGGCATGTTGCAGGCTCATTGTCCATTCAAACAACCAGAACCTTCTCTGCAGAGCTGCTTCCCAACCAGTCGGCAATGGTGCAGGTGTACTGCCTGTAGGAGTATGGGCCATCACTTCTTCTCTGTTTCTTCAGGTAACTGCTATCCCTCTGAATGTCAACATAAGCATGTGGTTCATCAACAACTCCCCCTCAGTTTTGTGTTATCTGAAAACTTGCTGAAGGTGCACTCAGTCCTGTGCTCCAGGTCATCAGGGAAGATTATGAATTGTGTTGGCCCCACTATCAGCCACTGAAGAACACCATTAGTGCCTGGGCTTCATCTGGACTTTGTGCTCCTGACCACAACTCTTTGAGCCCAACAGTTTAGCCAGTTTTCAAAACACCTCACCATTCACTTGTCTAGCCTATGTTTCATGAGTTTGTCTCGGAGGATTTTATGGGGTACGCTGCTGTAAACCCTACTGAGGTCAAATCAAACCTCTCTACCTGTATGCACCAACCCAGTCATCTCATTGCAGAGGTATTTCTGACCAGTCAAGAATACTTCACAATTTCCATACTGGCAATTCCCACCCTCCCTCTTGTCCTTCATATGTTTATAGATGGTTTCCTGGCATCACTTTTGCAGGGATGAAGGTGAGGCTAACTGACCTGTAGCTCTGCCAATTGCATTTCTGTTCTTCCGGAAGACAGAAGTGATATTTGCTGTCTTCCAGTCCTCAGAAGTCTCCAGCATTTGCCATGACTTTTCAAAAATCATTGCAAGGGATCCTGCAATGACCAAGTATCCCTCTCACCCTTCCTGGCTGAATCCCATCAGCTTCTATGAATTTTACTTTGTTTAAGTATTTCCTGGGTGGATTCTCCTCCCCTGAGGGTAAGTCTTTGCTGCTAAGTCTTTCCCCTCTCTTCTTAGGGACTTGGAATTCCTGAAGCCTTACCTTTGCTTCAGTAGACACTGAAGGAAAGGCCTTGAGGTGTTGGACTTTTCCATGTCCTTTATTAGCCTGAACCATCCAGCAGTTGGTTTTTTTGCTTCTAGTGTACTTGTAGATGCCATGTGATGCTTACTTAATATTCATTTTTACATTTCTATCTTTCTTTACCTAAAAATCTCAAAACAGGAAAGGGAAAAAAAAGTGAGGGGAAAAAAGAGGAAAAAGAAATAATAAGTGGTATGTATTAAATAAAATACAAAATACTGTAGGGAACCTTGTATTAGCTCTTTTATGCATGATATAATATTACTGCACTGGTTTACTGTGGATAATCTCTTGTATTTGTTAAAATATAGTTCTTTGCCCCACTATAATTTAGCACTGCATGCAAAGACTTCACATATATGTAGATAGAATTCTGGAATTCCTGAAATTATTTTTAAGTTGTTATCCTACACAACCCAATTATATTCTATATTTGGGTGAATAAAAGCATTGTATTGTTGTACTGTAGGCACATAATTTGTCTTACTAGCATCCAGGATCCCAGACACAGAGTCTCACATAGCTTCTTGAAACAAAATGAAAGTGTTACTGACTAGTATAACATGTTGTCTGCTTGGATGATATAATGTAAGCAAGCAAATCACACATTTTGGTATCTCCATTCAGAACTCTAAGGTTCTTGATAGAAGCATTATGAATTTTATCTCAGACACAGTTTTCACAGTCAGTACCCTGTTCCAGTCTCACCAATCTACTTTTCACATCCCCAATACCCTGTACACCATTTATCCATTTCCATCTTTTACCCATATTTCGTACTCAGCATGGTCTCTCTTTCTCTTTTTTCATCTCCACTTTTTCCTTTTCTTTTGCTGTGTTAACCCTTCATTTTCAGAGATAACAGCTCAACTCAAATGGAAATACTTTCTTTCCCTATAGAAAAAGTAGCCAGAGAGATGAACAACATAGGATTTTGACAGAAATGTTTCCATAAAGTTAAAGCAGCTTTATTACCCAGTGTTCTATGTGCACAGTCATCAGTAGTCTGATTTCCAAAAGATCCAGTGATATTTTACTTTGTTATACTTCCCTTGAAATCGAGGGAAGAAGGCTGCTGGAGGTCTCTTTTATGTTATCATTTCCTAGAGTTTACTCTGCTTATGTAGAGATAATTTTTCAGTGAAGTGTAATGGTGTCAATCCAAATGCAATTTCAGCTGGAAATTTGTCCTGATTGAGAGTAGTTTCACTGGCAAATGGGGGGGTTCTGTCTTTTCAGGCCTTTCAGTGACGAAGTTGTTTATGACACAAGCACACCAATTTTTTTCTTCTTTTTTTTTTTCTTTTAATGGGGAGAACTTTTCTCTGTGGTTCACTAAACTACAGAAATATTTGAGTTACATATTGCTAAAGTTTAATGAAATAGGATATTATTTTCTCCCCTGCCTTCTTATACTCCTTGTTGTGCCTCATACAACTATGTTGGTTGTTAGTGTTTTGTATTATACACAGTTGGCAATTCATTTGGCTCAGAAGTTATTTCTGCACAAAAAGCAAGAAATGAAAGATGAAGCTCTGAGTCCAGATTATTTGTTCTCAGAAGATGACAGACTGTTCAGAAGGTTTTCAGAAAATGGATGGTAGAATAGAAACAATTATGTCATCTTTCCTAGAATGACTGAGCTTGCAGTTACAGGGCTAAGCAGTTAGGACTGGCTTGTGAGCAGGTGTAAATCATTAAATCCTCCTGAAGCTATGCTAAAGTGAGGGTCATCCTTCTGACTGGGTGGAAGCATAATAATGAATTTCAACATCAGATTGCACTATTAAAAAAAAGAAATATCAGCTGCATGAAGAGTTTCAATGGCATTTGAACTAACCAGTACCTTTCAAAAGTCACTATCAAGGTGATGTGCCAAACCAGACTATAACAACACATTTATAAATTAACTTGAATATACAGAGCGTGCCAGGACCAAATAAATTAATATCAGTCGATACATTTTCACCTTGACATAATGGCACAGGAAGGAAATAAAACAAAGTTAATCTTAAAATGAATTCAGCCCAGCCTACCAATTAATCAAGTGTAACATCAAGTAGGCTTTTGGCCTCACACAGAGTATCCTGGTTCTTATCTAATTCTAAAAATAAATGTCCAATCACATACCTTCAATATCCAACAAGTGGGTTAAAGGCAGATCCTCTAATTTAGATACAGATTGGAAGGCAAGACTCTAGAAGAAAGCCCAGGGTACCTGAAGGTCCTTTTTAGTACTCATTTTGCATCTTTTTACTCCCCTGTTGCAGTAGCTTCAAGTCCTTTCCTTTCCCTTTTCCCTAACTGCTTCATTCCTTCCTCTGTGTCAGTGTAAGGATTTAGAGATGGGCCCAGACTTCACTGTAAAAGCAAAAAAATTACCTTGTTTCTGAACTTCCCACCTTCCCAAACTAGGAACCCATTCTTGTACCTCAGTATCCCTTCTATCCTCCTGCATACTTCAACTCCCTTAAAGCAAAATCCCAATCCAGTTTCTTGTACCTTTTCCCAACCTTTCTGGTACACTTTTTTACATTCTCTTTGCTCCCTTTCCCCCTCTTTGCATGCAATTACCTTAAACTTCAGAAATTAGCTTGAACTTATTATTGTCCAGGATGATAGCTGAGTTTTTTCTATGAATGGGGACAGCATCAAG
Source organism: Vireo altiloquus (assembly GCA_013396875.1). Classification (NCBI taxonomy): domain Eukaryota; kingdom Metazoa; phylum Chordata; class Aves; order Passeriformes; family Vireonidae; genus Vireo; species Vireo altiloquus. The sequence goes on from VZRF01009054.1 coordinate 38,188, forward strand.
AGGAGGGAGTAAGATGAGAGATACAGGAGTCAAAAGGTGATGCTTAAGCCATCAAAGCATAGCTGTTCTTACTGTAAGAGCAGTGAGAAGATGCCAACTGGAAATATGGGGAGCAAGTACATTACACATTAGAAGAAATTTTCAAGTGTGAGAAAACTGCATGGATCCATAAAAGTCTTATTTTGTCAATGTCGAGACACATTCTTCTGCGGTAATATCTTGCTAATTTTTTTAGTAGTCAAGACTGTGTTATTTAGTGTGCATAACTCATTCCCTTCCACAGCACTTCAGTTTTGAATGCCTAGTTGAAGCATGTATTTTTACAGGAAAGAAAAATTATGAATATTTTACTAAAGATCAAGTGAAGATAAGCTTTAAACCTGGCTGTGCTCTTCCCTGTGATGTGCAGGTCTTGTAGTATTTCTTCATTAAGATACAGGTAAAGAGAACCACCACATCCTCCTTGCTTTTACTAAAGAAAAATTTTAAATCATTTCAATATCAATAAAAGAAAAAAAGTTAAATCATTCATAAAATGTATTCAAAGTTCATTCTTTTATTTTTGCTCTAATGCTCGGCCTAAAAATCCTGTCATCCATATTCAATCTTTCATCTGCAGCTGAATTTTATGAGAGAAATAAGAAAAGAGGCTATTTAAACCATAACCCAAAAATGAGTAAATCTGTTTTACCCAATGCCTTAAGGCTTTATTTTTATAGCTAAGACATCCAACCCTTCAAGTTTTAAATTTTTTTCATTTACCAAATAATTTACAGAATGTCACAGAATCCAGGCTTTGCAGCTGGCAACCTAAAGAGAAACATAGAGAGGTAACACCATTTCTATAAGTAGTCACACCATGTAATATTCTGAAATACTGTTCATAAATCAAGAATCTAAAGAGGGCTTTGGCCATTGGCCAAAAGTGGAAAGGAAAAATGTAGGCCTCATGTGTGCATTCAAAAAGAAATAAACTAAACCCAGAAATAGTTATTTTCTCTACCTAGTAATTATACAAACACATCTTTTATTCATAAAAGTGTTCTCTCCTTGACTCCTTAGAGTGCTACATAAATGCTCAGAACAAAAATGTTGGAAAGAGGCCAGATGGAAAAACAAAATGTCCATCAGAGGTAGAACAAACAAGAATGATGTACTTTAAACTAACATCGCTCTTCAATTCAAAAACTGAATTTGCACTCAAGAGTACAGTTCTGCTTTATATGCCTGTTTGGATTTTCACAGTTTCTTTTGCAACAAGCTGTCTCATATTTGATCACAGAAGGCTAATTCTCAGAACCAGGTTATACTACAAAGTTTGTATCAACTTGTTGTTAAAGGTAAACTGAGTACAAGTAAATAGGAGTTGGGGATAAACTATCCAGGAATTACAGACAGGAAATCTTCACTGTTTTGGGAGTCCTTATTGAATCCATAGGGATTGTTTGCTTTTTAATTAGCAGGGAATAAAGGTGAGAAAAGTTGAGAGGGTTGGAGGCAGCTTTCCATAGTAGAAAACTTTCATTCTGTGCTATGTAAATCACCAGGATCATTAAGTTAGGCTGTCAGTACATTTTCATCCACGGCTGAGAGCTTACCTGGTGCTTCATCCACTGCACAAGCCCCTTTCTAGTAATCCTCTCACCTCAGTGTGTTCCTTCAGGATCCTATTTGGAGTGCTCTGCCTAGGACCATGTGGCTTTACTGTTCTGAGTCCAGTAAATATCACAAGTGGAGAGTCAAGGACTCAGGCCTCCTGAATACCCATAGCATGCCAAACAGCTTCAGCTGGCTGTGATTAAATGCAAATGATAATGATGGAGAGGAAATATGTGTAGCCAAGTCAGATGAGTAAAGCTTCCAGCCTCTCAGCAGCTTCAGCCATGAGTTGTGTTCCTCACAGGCATCATCCTAGCATCTAGAGGAAATCTGCTCTTCCTCTACTTAAAAAGCTATAGTGGGAGGAGTATCTAAAAGAATGTAGGAGACATGAGCTCTTCCCTGATTACCTGACCTAAAGGAGGTTCTTGAAGAAAGATAGTCCAAGCAGGATGCATGTGGCTTGGACTCAACTAACTGTGGTTTATTACTTGATAGAACTGTTCCTTTTTCTGTAAATATTAAAGAGTGGAGGGCAGGCTTATGGCTCATTGGTAGAGGGATAAGCAGCCCTCAGGGAGGGAATGGAGCGTGGAGTGGCAGCCCAAGTTCAAACCTGTGTCAATTGTTAGATAATAACTTAGACAAAACAGAACTGCTCCAGGAAGATAATTCTAAGTGCTTCCTCAAAGAACAGAAAATCAGAGTGGAGAGAATATACAGGAAAAGGCAGGAAATGGGAGTTTAAGACTGCAGCAAAGCAGTTCTGCTGGGATTTAAGGTGACAGTGCCGAAGCCAAGCCGAGTGGCATCACTGACAGGCAGCCTGTCCACCTGCCCCTCCTGCACGGTCCTCAGAGGTGTGAGTGGGGACACCCAGCACCAGCATCAGGGGCAACAGGAATTCACAGACCAGGAGTAGCTGGGTGTCGAGAACAGCTGTCACAGCTGGACAAGAGAGGGGACAAGACAGGCACATTCCTGGATCCAGCCCTTAGGAGCAGATTTCAGTAAAGGCCAGCGTGACTGAGGTTTTGATGACACTGACCTGCAAAGGCACAAGAGGCTCGCCCCGATGTCCTTTAAATTAAGGTAACAGCAGTTCTGTTTTGTCTAAATAGTTCTCTAACAATTTCTTAGAGAATACAGGCTTTAACTACTCTTCCAGCTAGAGCTAGGATGGCTTTGTCAAAACATTTTAAACTGGCTTGCTTGTATTTCTTTTAACAGTGTTTAATGATTATTAATTAAAAATGTCTCTTCTCAAATGTTATTTTTAGGAAGGAGCAAAACAAAAATCATAAAATTCTTTCCAGGATGAATGATTACAAGTAAATTGCATTTAGTTATAGTAATTATTGAAGTTTTGGATTCTTACACTCAAAGACAAAACATTATAAGCTGTCACAATTTCTCACAGAAAATATAGATTTTTTTTTTCTATCACATTATATTTCAGCTAGATCATCAAAATGTTGGCTGTTATTTGAAGTTGTCATAAAACTTCCTAAATTCTATGTTCCCATCTCTTTTCTTTGAAATCACCATTATCAAGTTTAGCGGACATAGCTATATGACCTACTATAAGTCTTTAAGCATCAAGGAATGATTAAACATGTCTTTCAGTTGGTAATGTTAGTTTAAAGTATTATTAAAACACAACATCCATAACACTTTCTGTGAAGTATTGGAACAGAATTGGTGAAAAGAGGTGGGGTTTTTATCCACCCAAACATGGCAGAACAATATTTTGTGTTGGCTAAGATTACCCCCTGTATGACATGGGTAGTTAAAACTAATGAACTCTGAGCTCACATTTGAAAACCCAGTTAAGAAGTTTTTTCCCATGAGAAGATTGCTCATAGTTAATTAAATAATTTTTTTTTTTTTTATTATACACAAACTGGAATTATTTCCATATATTAGACAGACATTTTGCCATATTAGAGTCAATGTGTCATGCTGAGAGATTAATATGTAAAAAGAGGTGGTTATTCACTTAGATGAGTTCACTTCAGATGAAAAGTCTGAGGCAAGTAATGCTATACTTGTTGGACGAACAGTTTCACATAAAAGTCTTTCATATTAATTTTTTTTTTATATCAATTATGTGCTACTGGGTTTTGAAAAAGATTTGCAGGCAATGGTTACAAAGTTTTCACTGATTAATCATTGCTCTATAAAGATGGAGAATAGCCTATGAATTTTTTTCTCTGTGTTTTGTACCATGTACATTGCACAGTATTTAACCAATCCAAGAGTACTGTAACTAGCATTAACTGAGTTATCTACCATTTATAACATAAATTTAGGTCATTGATTTTCAAATCCTCTTTCAAATCCTCCAAGAGGCAATTGTTTTTTCTTATTCTGTGTCTTTTTGCAGGATGGATCTGTATGGTAGACCATGGTCTTCATGTGTGTCCACATCTTCAGATTAGCTTTAAAACATTTGCTTTCATGCAGACATGCTTTACACTTTTTCTTCTTACTTTTTCTACAATTTTTCTTACTTTGCCTTTTTAAAAAACTTTTGCCTGGGAAACAAGGCGATCTACTACAACCACGAACTGTTGAGTGAGGTAGCCATATACCACAGTTTACATATACATAGTATAGATATACACACTGCAATATAATTTTTTTATAAAATGCCTAAGATAAGACCAGAACCATACTGTACTGTATGTGTTGCGGATTGTTACCTTTGTTTTAATGGGAGATTCGTTAAAAATGGGGGCAGAACTGGTTGGACTGTTCTTCATATTAGCTAGGCCGCCCAGGGCTGGGTAAGGCTGAGATGCCGAGGTCATAGGTAGTAAGCTGGCTGGTGAAAATCCACTCAGAAATCCCACAGCTCCTCTTGACAAAAGTGCAAGTTAGCTCTGCCTCTGAAATCTTGATGCATATGAGGTCACTGAAATGGAGAGTTGAAGAAGTGTAGGAGGTTCTACCATAGCAGCTGAAATGAAACAAGAAAGCTTACATTAAAGTAGAAACTACAGAAAGATAAAATCTATATGCCCTAGTAATTATTTCTACTTCAATTCAGTATGTTTTCCAAGTTACTGTGAGGTCTTCATAGGTCTAGATAATGCAAAGTAGAGAGACTATGAAATTGGCTGGCGTGGACCTTATTACACAAAGAATGTCCCCAACATTTTCATCATGTTTCCATAAATTTTACCTTTATAAAAGTTATCTGTTTTTTAAAATTATTTTAGCCATTAGATAATGAAAAAATCCTCATAATTCTGTATTTATTAATATTCAGCACTGAGTTTTGAAACATGCAGAATCCCAGTGCCAACATACAGAATGACTGAACTTGTAAATCTGCATGATCTTCTCACAATAATTGTCTCTATAAAGTTGAACATTTTGTCACAAAAACCCAGCTTGCCTAATTACTTATGGTAATTCTGAGTTCATATCAAGGGCTATGATTTTGCATATCAATTTTAACAGTAATTTCAACATCGAATATTTGGTATTTATTGTACACAGAAAATAGCATTTGTTTTGAGTAAAACATAAAAATAAAATTTAGAACTCACAATACACTTTAAAAAGTCAGTACAACAGTGCTGAAATAGTGCAGTGACCTAACGACTAAACAGAGTGAAAAAAAAAATATCCAAAGTCAATGTCATAGAAAGACCATAACTTAAACCCAATTAAACTAACCACTGGTTATTCTTTTAACCTCTTTAGCAGCTCTAAAATCAGATTTCTTTTTCTTTTCATAACTTCCCTGTTCGTAACAAAACAAAGAACACAAGAGACTCCTAAACAGATCAATGAGTCAGTATCTCTCTGTCATTCTCAAGATCAAATCAAGTTTCAGACTTTAATATCCCTAGCAATCTTGAAGTAAATCTTCACTTGTCTCAAAATAGAAATTGTGATAGAAGTTTCTATCAAAGCCACATCCTTACAAGCAGGCACAGGTTTGTCAATAGAACTGGCATGTGATTCATAGTACATGAATTGGTACATGATTTATGCCTGTAACTCGTTTGAAGTTTGGTTTTTCACTCCATACTTCAGAAACCTATAAAAAAAAATATAAATAAGCTTAGTAATATCCAATTTCATGACATACTTAAGCATTTAGCTTCAGGTCTTATTTTGAGGTTAATCTCAAGATTATAGATAAGGGTGTAGATATTTTACATAAATCATGAAAGTTTTCAATCAGTGAAGAAGGGAAAAGGCATTTTATGAGGATGCATATTGTTTCCATTACCCTCTGGGAATATCTCTTTCTCTCTCTTGTTTATAAGGGGAGAAAAGATAACTGATGTTTATGAAGTAACTAACTTTAGGATGATTAGAATGGTGTGAAATGGATCCAGCCCTTAGGGTGTGATGCCTCTTGCACTGGGGATCAGTAGGCTTACATTGCATTAAATCCCAAGAAAGAAAATAAGAGCTGTCTCACATCATCCTTTTTTCTACTTACCAGCCAGAACTTTGGCCTTTGCGAATTACTGAGTGTTGAATTTAGGAAAACACAATGAAGAAATGAAAGCTGCCCAGACAGTAGAAAAAACCAAAATGGACAGAGAGTCAATTTAAATCTAGATTGTTTTAGTTTTATTTCAGCACTCTAAAAAAAAAATCAAGAATGCAGGAATCAGAGACCAGTGGATGCAAGAATTCTTTATTTGTTCATTTGGTTTTTAATCTACATACTATCATGATTTTACTCTAACATGGAAACAGCTACATTTAAGTTTGATGGGAAAACAGATTTCAGTGCAGGGCTTTCTATTTCAAATCGTTTAAATCTATCAAGAAGGGTTTATTGCATGGTGCAGGTCATTTTAAGATTTCTCTCAGAGTCCTGAAAAATGCAGAGTTATTACTGGTATTGACTATCTTTGTTTTGTATTGCAATGTAAAAGTTCTTCTAAGAATAATCCTTTTTATAGCTTCACACTTCAAGGAGTTTGATTTCCTGATTTTCAAATTTTTTTCCTGATTAACAAATTTTCTTTAGCTCATAAGTCGTATTTCTTATGCTCAGTGAAATACAGCAGATGAACCCATATGTTAGCATTGCCTGAAGATTTCTGGATTGAAAACAGCAAAACTACTTCAGTGCTACACAGGCAAGTAACTAATCTGACTAAGTTCAAGGCCAGCTAACTCAACACCTCTTCATGGTGCAGAAACATACTATGGTTGCTTATTCCAAGCTATGTTCAACTATATTCTTGTGTAGCATTCATCCAATGCAGTACACCTAAAATGGCAGTGTTTTTTAAGATACGCAAGTACATTTAGAAATGCTAAAAAAGTTAACCTGCATCCTGAACTAGGCATTTGCATGGAATTGAAATCCATATCCTGGTAACAAGCACATGGATGTATAAAAGTCTATGATCCATCTTGAGCATGGATAATGGAATCACTCCTTTCTTTTAAAGCATTGGAGCACAAAAAGAATGGATCAGGCTGTATGCTTTTGGCTAATGCTCTGAATTTGGTCATTCAAGGAATAAGGCTTGGACTCCCAAGTTTGAGGACTTTCTCATCCTTTATATCTGGCCTGGCACAGCAGAATAGAGTGCTTCTAAAGCAAAAAAAAACCCAGTGAATTACAGGAATGTCCATCTTCTGAGACATTATCATATATCTTCTGTTGTCAAGTATAGTGAAATTCAAATCAAGTGTACTTCTTTCTGGACAATGCATATTTTCCCCTCTCAAAGACTGGTGTTAGCTGATTGTTGTTTTTATAAACATGTAAAATTAATAATTTTGGCACATTAAAAGGCTTTTTAGAGACTGTCAGGGTGATATAGTCATAGCTGTAATATTACATTTCTCTGAAGTAAATGGTTCATGTCTTCCACTTAGTCTGTGCAGAAAATTTATGTCAGTTTAAGTGAACAGCTCATTTGTAGCTGAAAGTAAAGTGAAGCTGAAATGAATGGCTAGTAAATTGTTATAGTCACTTATAGAAAGTAAAACAGACTCTTCTAAATGGACAATATTTAGTTCCAATAATATTCAGAAGGTTCAGCACCATAAGGTTAAGTGCTTTACCAGGGGCTAAAACAGTCAAGCCAACTCTGTTTCATTGTAAACTGGATCATTGGTGGACTGATTGAGGTGCATGATATGAATGTAGATTTCAGCATTTTCGAACATTCATTATTTCTGGTTAAAGAATTTTTCTTGAGGTCGTGCTGAGTTTTGCAGAACCTTAGCAGAAGAATACAGGCAAAACTATTCCTCTGATTATATAAACATGGACTCAAAATGGATGTGAAGATCACTTGCAGTGAAATCTATCCAGAGTATAGACACTTGTGGTTCTAATTTAAAATGTTGTTCTGAAAACTCTGATGTGAAAGCTACACAACAGCAACAGTCCTAGGTATTCATAAATATACATCTCAGTGGGCAAGTAAAGGTGTTAAATAGTTCTGTAAGAAATGAGTAGCCAGGTATATCATCCATTCCTAATCTGCTATTAGTTTTTTTTTTGTTTTTTTTTTTCTCTCCCACAGGTCATCAAATTTATCCCCTGTTCTATCTTACTGCTACAATCATTTATCAAGTGTAAGTTCTTGGAAAATATCAGACTCTATAGCAAAATTCTATTGATGTTTATGGACCAGAATTTTGTGCTGAGACACGTGCATAGTCAGGTTTTAGCATGTGAAAGGAATACAGAGTTGGACTGTAGAACAAAACCATCTGCTGAATGTTTACATGTTCTCCCACACCCTAGAATCTAACAATATGGTGTGAACCAAATAAATGATAAACTGAAGTTAATAAACATTTCGTTTACTAGTACCACAAAAAATACCTTAAAACCTGTAACTTTCTTATTAGTAAAAACACTAAGCTATAAATATGTCAAACACTTGGTCTAGTGATCTAAATAGCAGAAGATATATAAAATTACACTCTCATTTAAAACATATTAGTGCTTTTTATGGGCATCATTTTTGAATACAAACAAATGTATCTCTTTCAGATTGAAGTTACATCTTGAAGAAAGACATTTTCCTTTAATGAATTAGCAACTCTACAAAGTTAATAATATTGTGAAATTATACATGCAGTGCTGCTGTTTTCAATTTCTATTACTATTTTTATACATATAATTACAGAAAACCTATGTGGTTAACTAACCATGAACTGAGTATGGTTCTTCGAACTGAACAATCAGTACTTTATCAGTAGCTGGCCTGTGGAGACATGTTATCTTGACAGCCCCAAAGTCTGGCTGGCCTAAAAAGCTCCTGATCTGAGCACTATGGTGAGTCAGTGTCTTTCCAGCCTCAGACCTGCTATGGGCTTCACCTGCTTCACAGGCTGCTCCCTGAAGCCAGTGGGTGTGTGCAGGCATGTGCCATCCCACCAGGCTCCGGCTGTGCCTGCCACCTCAATCATAACATAATTATGGGCACTGCAAATCTGGGGAGGTCTCAAGATGGCCCTCGATGCACGGAAATCAGTGAGAGTACTGTAGCCAATAACTCCCAGCTGTGACATTTTCTGAGGTGTTCCAAAATACAGATGAGGGTTTTTCTGCGTCATTTATACTTTTTCCTCTATCAGGATGTAGGTGTTTTCAGGCAATCAAGAAAATATTTTAGGTATCTAAAATGTCTGCATGATGTCCCACCAAAATTTTAAATCTGTCAATATATAAAGCAAAGCTGAAAATGTGATTAACATTTGAAGAATAATCTGAGTCTGGCCTGTTTTAAAGGAAAGAAACAATGTCTCTTAAATATAATACTTTTGTAAAGTGTACAGAAAAGAGCTGTGAATAAAACCAATTTAAAAAATAAAGTTTATTCTCTCACTATTTCCATGTGGGTTTAAAAAAGCCTAGTTTTTAAAAACAATGAGATTTCCAGTGATAACTTTTTTTGTTTTCCAAAGCATGTACACATTTCCTTAATGAGTACCAATGACAGAAATATTCAGGAATAGAGCAGATTTTAAATCAGGCTATTAATGATGAATCAAAATTTAAAGGAACTATGGTGTGGCTCAAGGTTATCTCCAGTCAAACTTATCTCTGATAAAGTGATTAAATCTCTGACATAAACTTTTAAATCTCCTTGAAAATTTAGAGTTGGATTAACATCAAGGTACATAAAAAAACCTTACTTCTTATTTTAAGACAATCAATACATATTGAGTTCAGTTAAAAATGACATTCCACTCTTGAATTTCTGACTTCTCACACTAATGAAGTTTATCATCACAAGAAGTGCTTGGCACAAAATGAATTCCTTGTAGTTTATTACCAAAACTGCAAAAGGAAAAAATATTATTTTCAGCCTTTCTGAAATTTTTATATAACAAAAAAATGGAAGTTTCATTTTGAGTGAGGTTCATATCATCTTTAACTAGTTTTCTTTGTCGTAAAAAAATCACAAGGAATTCCAATAAAATATTTTGGTTAATAACATATCATTAAAAGATATTTACGGTCAACAGGTAATATATAATCAATTGATTGAACATAATCAATAGATTATGGATTTGAAACATTTTGCTCAACTTCATTCACAACCTACTTGAGGGGCAGTTAAAAAAGTAGAGTTCCTTGTTTACAGACAGAGATATGAAATACAAAATAGGATTGTCTTACTCCAAATTTGATAATATGCCAGTTGATATCATCTGAGGTACAGCAGTTGATCATGTTCAAATTTTCAGAATACAGAAAAAATCCAAACAATCCCCACAAAACCAAGATTAAAACACATGAAAACAAACAACAAAACCAAACCAAACTACCCCAACCTTAACACTTATATTTTGGATTTCGTCTTGGCCAATAGAAGTGGGAGGAAAGATCAGCATACCAACATCTGAGAAACTGGCAATTTACTTCCTCTATTAGCAAAAGTTCCAGGTCATAAGAACCTTGAACAAAGCAGAACTGCTTGCTCCTTTTGAGTGTGGCACATGGGGAAAAGGTTCATTGTTCAAAGGTACTCCCCTCCCCTTATATTTTGTCTTAATTAATTTATCCAGTGAGCAAAAAGCTTCTATGCTTGGTGGCCAAGCCTTTTCTGTGCAGGGAGAGCAATGCAAACAGCCAGGCCTTGTGCCCCAGCTGTGGTGCTGTGAAAACCTCCTCCAGCCTCTCCAGGCTGAAGCAGCAACAGCCCTTAATGGCACATATTTGTGCCCTTCTTGGAATTATTCACCTGTCACTACAAAAACACACACACAGGAGACTCATTAAGATTTGCTCTATTTGTCTCAGTAGTTACTGACTTTGTTCCTCTCTATGATGATGTAAATCACTTTTCTGAAGGGAGTTGTATTAGTGTAAAAGAGCCTGAACAGGAAAATCACAGTTGTTCTATTTCTGGAAAATTAACAATATCATGTCTCTCTAAATGTGTAGGAAGGCTTTTTTGCATTTATCCGAACTTCTGTAAGTCTCATCATTCTATATTATTGTAAAAGTAAAGAAAACCAAAAGAAAGGCAATACAGGACTAATCAAAAGAAACTGATGCAGACCTGCCTCTCCAAAGCAGGTTCTGTCCACAAAAAATCCTTTTCTTCAAGGAGTTTGGTGTGAGACAGCCCTATTAGAGAGATACTCAAGGTCCTTTTCTGTCCTAAATGTTTAAATCATGTATGTGCAAGACTACATCATGTAAACAGATTAATCCAGGCGAACCCATACCCCCACTATATAGATTTGTTTATTCAAACTTTATGTACAGTTTCTACATTTCAGCATATGTGAACAGCTGGAAAAGCAGCAGGTGGCCACAGACGTGTGAGGAAAGAACAATTTCATGTTTTTTTTATTCTGTGCGGGTTTCAGCTCAGATGCAATGCTGAATGGGGCGTCTGAACTTTAGGACCAGTAAGACAGAATGGATGTTAGGACTGAGGACTGGCCCCTTTGGGCATGGGCTGTGAAATGTTACTGTCCATTTCATCAGCAACTTCTCACTATTTTCAGTAACCTCGTCTGGGCTATTTATGTGAATAATGTGAGAGGCTATCACCTTAACTTGATTAGTTTGCACCTTCAAGGTAATTAGCTCCTTATGGTCCTGTGCTAGAGGCAATCTGTGTTGTATTCCAGGCAGCTACACAGTTGTCTTCCCTTCTGTCCATATACCCTTTTAGGTTACTCAGGAAGGTAAATTTTGCTGTAGAATTAGTGCTCCTCTGCTCTCTAGAGAAATAGGTTAATCAAAGTATAGTTTTGATGGGGAAAAAGAGGTATCTGAAGTACAAGTAAGAACAGCTGTGAGTCTCTTTGCTCAAGGTTATATTTTTGAGATTTTGTTTGGTTGTTTGTTTTTTGTTTGTTTGTTTGAGTTTTTTGTTTGGGGTTTGGTTTTTTTTTGAGGTCTACTTCTCATTTAAATTAGCTGAGAGACAATAAAATTACGGGTTGGTAAATATTAGAACTCAGTTTCAAGGATTTAGAAAGTTAGGACATTGCTTCTACTTGGGTTTTGACTCTGATAAAAAAAATTAGAAATTCACTTACATAGCTTCATGTTTATTCTACTATACTCTAAAGGGTTTTTCACTTTATATCTTTCAGGTATGGAATGTTCTAATGTAGTGCTGAGGCTATTAAAAATAGTTGTGCTGTGGTTGCTGTGGTGAAGAAGTAGAAAACGTGTTACAATAAAAATTCAGTTTGCTCTCAAGAGTAAGCAATGTGAGTAGGTCACCTATAGATGCATAAAGCAAGCTTTGCAGCAATTATAACAGTCATTGGGTTACAATGTCTCAAAAATTACATTAAGAAGCAAATGAGGGAGTGTCTTCTAAAATGCTGTGATTTAATAAGATATCTCAAAGTGAGGTCATTCACACTGGGAATGATAATACCAGTAAATGAAAGGGAAGGTCACTTTTATGTAATATTAATCATACAAATTCCTCAAATATGGCTGTTACAGTAAGGCATTTTATGAATCTTAGGATTCTGACCTTTATTTGTGTTAGCATTATAACTAAAAATCCATTAATATATGAGAGAAGAAAAAGGTCATCTTCTATCCTTTTATTTTATTATTTAAGGGTTTGAGGGGTAAACCACATGTTATATACCATAGACTCACTGTAAAACATGCTTTACATGTAAAATGTCTTACAGGATATTTTCTTCATGGGATTGGCTTTTATAGTGCAGTCAGGTAAAAAAATGGAATTTCCAGATTTGGTTCTGGAGTAAAAATATTTTTAAGGAAAAATATTCAGTTCTCTGCCTAATTGTTATCCCATATTATTCCAAGTGGGTGTAATATGTTCATTCCTATAAACTGTTTGGAAAAGACCTTAAATCCTTGCAGTAGTTTTTCTGTGGGGTTTTATTATGGATCCAGTTATAAAAACGGCATGAAAGCATAACTGTTTTATAAGGAATGATTGCAGAGCTTTCTTTTCCCCTCAAGATTACTTTGTTGACATGACTACATAAGCACAGATGTTCTTCAAAATTTGTAATAACATGGGAGGGACAAAAGCAATTTTAAACTACACTTTTCACACAATTTTCCTAGAATTTTTTTAATATATCTCTGTGGATTTTTCACAGAGAACAGAAAGTCCGGAACACCATCAAATGTTTTGACAGTAGACTTTTAAATGGGAAGTCTTCTAGGAAAATTGCTCAAGACACACATCTAAACATTGGTAAAGATCAAGTCTAAATTACTGCATGATTTTCACAGTTTTTCAAGAATGCAAAAATATCTCTTTTTATCTTGAGTGAAAAAACAGTATATCTCCACAGTGTAGATTTTTTTCTCTCCTGAACTCTCAATGACAGTCATTGTTGTGGTACCCTGCAGAGTGTTAAGCAGTATATAAAGAACATGACCAGTTATTAGTGGTGTCATTGAAACAGAAGTGCTGCTGGAGTCAAGGGGTTTCCAACATTTTATACTATCTGGAAATCTGACCCCTCAATTTTAGTCCTTAGGGAACTCATACTCTCAAACTAAAAGACCGCAACAGATGAGAGGGATAAATATCCCTACATCACAGAGGAAATTAAGGATTATAATAAGGCATCACAATTTACCACATGGCTTATTTAATAGTCCTGCAAGCTTATGGGAAAAAGTCATGATGGATTTTAAGATGTTTTTCCAAGGATACATTTTTCTTGTCATGGCAAGACATACTGTTTAAATTGGCTTAAATAATTTTTCTTTAGATGTATGCAGTTCCTTTTTTTTCTGTCTGTCCTCTGTTTTTTCTTGTAGTGTCGCTCCAATTCCTTGTCCTCCTGTCTCTTCCTGTGCCCACCATTGTCTCTTTCCTCATAATACCTGAGATGAGCTAGAAGGGTGAGTCAGGGTAGAGAGCATGCCAAGGCTCTGCATTCACAGCCAGGAGAGGCAAGTGCTTCTTGAATACAGTACAAAGAGCTGGCTGTCTCATGTCTGATATAAGCTATTGTAACACTTCATTTTCCTCTTCTTTACATGAGAAAAGATGCGTCAATGGTTTATTACATTATTTAGTCATTAGGCATCATTCCAGATGACCGTGTCTTTTTTTTTTTCCCCTCAAAAGTAATCAGCACAACCTTCTGCTGTAAATAGAGGGTATAAATTGGTGATTATAGCTATTTTCTCTCACAGCAGAACAAATAATAACGCATGAGTATTTTCTACCTCTGTCCCCTTATTGGAACAATAGCAAGATGAGCCTTCAGGCTTTTGAGGTTATAAATCATCTAAATAGGAAACAAGACCCATGTTTTTCCTAATTTATCATATTGTCATTTATTATAGATAACCCTTCATCTAAACTCTCCTAGCACTATATCTTGTTCATCTTCTTAAGGCAGCAGTCTCCATTGCTGTTATGCATCTTACATTTCTGCATTTACTCATGGCTATTCTCACATCTACTTCCCCAGCTTTGTCACTCCCACTACCCCCTCTCACCTCCTGCCTACTGCTCCAGTGTTTCCTTTCTGCCAGTTCCATCTCCATATTCCAGTCGAATAATATCTTAGAATACTTTCAGATACTAAAATTGTTGTGCTGGAATGCATTTCTCAGCAAATTCAGCCTTTCTTATCTTACCTAACATTTAAGCCAGTATTACATTTTTAATAATTGATGCAGGTTACCTGTCACAGTCTGAGTTACTCATCTCTGTTCTTTGTAGCTTTGTTTTCCTCTAGAGATAATTTTTCTTTCATTTTTCACTAGGGTAAAATTTACTTAATCATTTATTTAAAATCTGATTGTGTGAACATCTGAAGATATAAATATAGAAAGTTTCAAGATGATTGCTTGATTTTATTTCAGGCTACTGATAAACTGAGCTACTCCATTTCTTACTGGAATGTTTACAGAAAAATACTAAATGATTGTCTTGTGAATGCACAATCTTCTGTGTTTGATTCTTGAAACAAACTCATCATTCATTTTTTACAACGATGAAAATTTCTAACTAAAAAAATTGATATGGTTAAATAATTTCATAAATGAGCTCGAATTAAAAAAAGAAAACATGAAAGCTAGGACACTGAGTAAATTGATAGGCGTTATCTTTGTCAAGTTTTTTCACTAAGGAATATTAGGAACACCTTGAAATTTTCAACTTTTTTAACAGTGATGGTCATTTCTAGATGCAAGATGAAAATGTGAAAAAGAAGTAAATAAGTAAATTCTCTTTCTCAGTGAAAATAAACAGCACAATCCTTATTGTCGAAAACATACTTCCTAAATATGAAATATAATTAATTACACTTTCTAAAACATTTTACAAATGATAATTCTTACACTATGTAATGTAAAAATTTAAACTCTCTACCTATCTAGAAATAATTAAAAATCACTCTAAGTAGCTTGGTATCAAAATACCCTTTTTAAAATTCAAATATGTTCTCCACGGTGTGTTGTACATTGAGAGCAAATGTTTTCAGGTTTTAGTGTTTGTTCTAATGTAACAAAAAAAATGCATAAATGCTGCAGAACTAGGACAAATATGGGTCTATAAATAGCAATCAGTCTCAGTGAAGCACAGCAACTTAATCTCCATTTGCAGCTATTCTGAGCACAAAGTTAGGTTGAAGGACATGAAACTTGTTTTGGTTCCCACTGTCTTCCCATCACTGTTGTCACTCCAAGCATTGCCCTGTTCTCCACTTGTCTTGTACTTCTCTAATGTCTCAAATTTATCTCTCTATTTTTCTCATCCTTGACATCTCGGATTCTTACCTTCCTTCCTCTGATGCTCAACAGAGTAGAGTTCTTGAATTTTCATCCTTCTCATCTACTGAGAACCAGATCTGTTATCCTTAGGCTTCTTGAAAGAAGCACAGAGAAAACACTTTTTTAAAGGGTAGGAATATCTTTATACTTGCTGAATCTTTCCAAATAAAGTGGAACAGGTTTAGCTGGAAGAGCAGCTGTTACATTTTGCTAATCCTGCATAACCAGGTAGAGCTTCTTTATGACATATAGGAACAAAACATATGGGAGTATAATTGAATATAGGACAGAGAGTATAGGAATATATTATATGTAATGGCACATAGGAGTGAGCATAAATCAAACTATGATTGGGAGCTGTTAGGTATGCATGCCACCCTTGATCAATTTAGCTCTCATATGAAGCTTCAGCCTAGTACAGTCTTCTGGGATTGAGTCATATCATTTGTCAGAAAAACAGTAGCAAAGAGTGGAAAGAAAAGGAGCCTCCTCAGTGTTGCTTTTTGTGTTATTCCAAACCATTTTCTTGAAAGGTAGTAGAGCTTATTCTCAAAATAGAATTGGCAAGAGTCCTCAGCTTAGACCTCATAAACACTCTGATATCTCTCAGAGCTTAATACCCCCTAGAATATGATTTAAGTCTTCTCTCTGAGGCAATTGGGCTTAGGATGTATGAACCAGTCTCTGGGGGATTTAGGATGATGCATTATTATTTTCCACAGTCACCTACACAGCACCCCAAGGTAAGATGCTGATATGTCTAATGTCATACAGGCAATCAGTGTCAGAGCTAAGATTCAAATTGTTTCCCAGACATATTTCTGATCCCTTCAGGCGCAGAAGGCTGTCAGTCTCAAAGACTGTTACTCAAAGTGGCCAGAACTCCATCAGTCACTAAGCAAGAGATTTCTGTATGCATTCTGTCAGAAGCAGATAAGGAGCCAAGCAGCATTAACGTGATCAGTGGTAGCCCACAGCTCTGTGGTGCTGGTTTCTGCCTGGGATGGCATAGAAAGGAAGGAAGTGGGAGTGGTTTTCTCAGTATTCTGTAAATTCTGTCTGAGTACAATGTCTATGCTGCATCTTGAACTGATGTTCTCTTCTGACGTTTTCAAGTCCAAGCACACTGAATAGTTTGGTGTGCAAGTGAGCATGACTAGACTGTCTGCAGACTGTCCTTCAGACAGAGCCTGGGCAGTCCACAGAGCATGCAAGGATTTGAGGAACCCCTGCACTCATCCACCCAGTGAAGGACAGACTGACACTGCAGAAAACCAACTGTCTTTGTTCAAGGGAGCAAACTTGTACTCGGTTCCTGTTACATGCATCTAGAGCAGCAGCTGCCAACCTTAGCTACATCACAGAAAAGTCCTGGAGTACAAGATCAGCCTGATTTGTTATATTGGAGTTCATGCTACTGCACAGAGGGAACTAAAATGATTATGAGAACAGGAAGGCATTATCCTTCCCAAGACACCACTACTTAATCCAATACTCTCTGTATTGTTGTTTCATGGTTTGCTGTGGATTTTTACTGCACCTCCTTTAGGACTCAGGGCTGCTGGGTGGCCAGCAGTAGGAGAAAGTAGACCTGCAGGAAGCAACAGCACCCAGAATTAGAAAGCTGACAGGGAATAAAGACTTCAGAGAGGCAATTGCAGAGTTGGACAGGGAGGAAAAAAGAACTCATCAGCTGCAAGGCTTATAAAAGAGAAGTGTTGGGGAGACAGTGTCCCAGAACGAGCTGACTGATCAAGATCTGAAGGGAAGTCATTAATTTATAACAGGGGAGAAGCCTAGTTCTTGCATTTTCTTCGTGTAGGATCCTGGTTAGACACTGCTTTGTCCTAATCAAAGTGAATTTCTTGTACCCACTGTCTCTCACACCCCTTTACCCAGAACCCTTCGTAAGGAGAAGAAATGGGCTGAGAACGGGTGCACCAAATGCACCTCACCAATGTAAATGTTAATATTACCATGTTCTCAGTTTAACAGCATAGTCAAGAATTTTCAAGTAATGCCTTAAGAAATGCTTTGTTAGTAGTAGAAATCATCATTTTTCTTTTGTATGTATGTTCTTCAGCTTCGTGTGGTTTTCCTGTAAGGAAATAGGCTCTAATTTGTATGCTGCTTCTGAAGCATGACCTTGGTGTGTCTTGTGTATTGATTAAGACAGAAGAGATACCTGAGTGTTTCAGCTCTAGCAGATCATTTCAGTATTATGTCCACTTTAAACAGCTTTAATTTGGTTTTTATAAAAATAGCACACTGCCAAATAGGGTTTTTTGTCTGTCAGTGCAGTTTAGCGAGGCAGGACAGTTTGCAATTAGCTCATGGGCTTTTCTGGAGCTCTAAAGGCACAGCTGGCATATGCAAACAACCTTTCTTTCTTTCTATCCCTGTCTTCTCCTGTTCTGTCTGCCAGAAAAGTTGTCTCTGCACACAGACCTCATGTTCACTTTGCCACCCTCTCCTCCCCTTTCTTCTCAAGACCTGCTGGTCTATGAAGGGGGTGGTTCTGGTTTTGCCTTCTCTGTTGTGCACCATGTAGCAGTGGCAGATGAAAAAATTAATTGTAGATGAAGATACAAAAGCCCATGAGCTCTTCTCTCTGAAACCTTTTGCTATGGCCCTTTCTCTTTCTTGAGTTTCGAACTCTATACTAACCCAAAAAATGACTGCACATTGTGGATACAATCAACCCTTTACTAAATAACCTTCAGTCATTTCCACCATTTAATTCCTTTACTTTTAAGTATTATTTTTTGCTGTCGTTAAAAAATACTGTGCTACACTGTCAACAATAGGATTTATTTCTGTTTAACCAGTCAACCTGAGTTTTGGGAGGAAAGGGTTATACATGATCAGAAATATCACTCTGATGTACAAGGTTGTCTTTGCCCTTCTTAGAGGCATTAATAGAGTGATTCTGGTGTGGGCACAGTTTCCCTCTAAATGACATGGAGGTACACAGTAAGATAAGTGACATCTGCAGTAAGGGAGCAGCATCAGAATTGCTGTCCTTGATGTGCTTGTGTTTCTTAAAGCAGAGATTACAGAATAGAAGCTATTGTTTTGGTACAAACCTGTGAAAGAGAAGATTGAGAGAAGGGTGGGAAATCTGCTTGTAAATTCCATTGTTCCCCAAATGTCCCAAATGTACAAGGACATCCTGAAAGAACACTAATCCCGTGACGAGTCTTCAAGATTTTAGTGGGACCACTGATGCTCAAAATTAAACATGCCCTTAGGAGCATGTCTTCATGGAATAATGCTAAGAAGCAGCATCTCCCATTGGCTGCTGACAGTCATCTCTTTCTCAGCCTGTGTGCCTCCTGATCATGCAGAAAAATGC
Organism: Vireo altiloquus; assembly: GCA_013396875.1. Lineage (NCBI taxonomy): Eukaryota > Metazoa > Chordata > Aves > Passeriformes > Vireonidae > Vireo > Vireo altiloquus. Next base: position 57,357 of record VZRF01009054.1, read on the forward strand.
TTTCTGTGAAGCACTGATGTAATTCAGTCTCATAAAAAAACAGCCCTTGAGAAAACAGCCACAACGATTTTACATCCCACAAAAGTGATGTATAACAACCTCATCAGTCAACATTTTAACTTTAATTTACACCGTCCTGTTGCAGCAACAGCGAGGATTTTAAGCTTTAAAATAAACTAAAAAGATGCTTTATCACATCATTGAAGCTGTCACTAAATCATTGCTAATGTCTTGTTTTTATTTTGTGTTTTGAAAATCCATAATATAAAAAGAAATTAACAGTAGGTTAATAAAGAGAATAAAGAAAGCACCCACAAAGAGAAGGGAGGGTTATGTAAGGGAATCCTGCCCACCCCCTGAAATGTCCGTGCATCTAAGATATCAATCTGTCACAGGCAGTATAGGCTGACCTTGTTCACTGGGTAAAGCTGAAATGGAAAATTGAACTGCAGCTTTGGGATCATAGGGGCAGCCAAAGGTCATGCGCCACTCAGGAACTGCCAATGCATATTCCCTGCTGACTTCGTCTAATCCATGGCTAGCTGCTTTCAGTCACCTAGATAGGATCTTTACACTGCAGCAACGGCCTCCTTCAGGAGAGCATCTTCCTGAGTAATTTTCTGCAAAATACTCTTTCTTTTGGGCACATCTTAAATGTTGCTTAAAATGATGAAAGGAAATAAAGTGTTTTGAACATTAAACATGGTTTTTCCAGTTCATAAAGATCGTATATATCTGACTGTGCCCTATTCTAAATTCCTGCTAAGCAGGAATTAAATTCCTGTTACAAGCAGACTTGAGGAAAAAACACAGAGGATAAGGGCTTGAACTTCAGGTTTTCTTTAAGATCCGGTGCTGATTTCATCCCTGGTCACAGAGCAGTATGGCATCAAAACATCTAGCAGTGCTTTTCACAAAACTACAAGACAGTCCAGATGTAGAAGTCTGATTTCAATTTTATCAGGATAAACAAATTTTTAAAACTTTTCCAGTAACAGTCTTATTTCCTCGTTAAACAGGATTCTATCAAATCAATACAAAAGAATAAAACTGTGAAGTCATATCTGCCCTAAGTGTAGACTATCTGTTGATCTAGACAACACACAGATTTTATATATACAACCATGCCATTAAAGAAAGCAGAAATATCTGGTATCCAGCATTAGACACATGTTGCCAGAGTTCCTTCCTCTGAGCACTGCAGCCTGAGGTTTATCCCCTTGTGCGTCAGAAGGACTTGCATCTTCATAAACTGAAACCACATGCGCACATACACATACACACTTTTTTTCTCTCTTCCTATTTATACCTCTTAGATTCTTTGAAGTAAGAGGTCTGATCTTTTCTTATATCAAGCCTGAATGTATCTCCTATATTTAGCAACCTGAAAAAAAACTCTTTGCACAGGTGCATCCTACACCATTCTGGCTTCTAGCTATTGTTATCTATCCTAGTTTTCTTCTAAATTATATGGCATTGTGTTTCCTAGAGACATTTGAATGTTGTCTGTTTCTTATTTTGTTCTTATTTCAAGTTAATTTTGGGTGTTTCTTTGATATTATAAATGTGTTGATGCTTCCTACATATCCTGATTAGAATAATTTGTTTTTCATATTCCAGTATCTCTAGAGCCCTGCACTTCATGTAGTCCTTTACATGTGTCTATTGCAAATGCAATACTACTATAAATTCAAAATAATAGCTATGAATATTTGCATTACATGATATACACCTATGAATTGACCTTTAATTATTCACATCTCCCCAGCATATGGAAGGAAAATGGGGACACCTCTGTACTTCTTGTAAAAACTTCTAAGCTCTTTGAAGTCTTTTGAAAGATATTTTTAGGTGAGGGCTCAGTTTCTGTCAGTCACAGGTATAAAAAGAAAGTGACTGTACATATGTTGTGTGTATGCATGTGCATCTATAAACAAACTTATTTAAGAGTTCTTAATTTCCCAGGAATATTGATTGCTGAGATACTGATTATCAATTAGGATTGTCTGTCATACAGAGAATATTCATGATTCACAAAGATGCACAGAGCTGCATGGGGTGTGACTCAAAATATCTGAAACTGGTTTGCATAACTTCATGAATTAACATAAAAAACTCAGGACTGTAGTTTAATTATGATACAAGTATGATTTTAGAGTGCACATCACTCTAAATGGAAATTGTTTAGCATAGTAATAACTCTCAAGAAGAAGAAAAAAAGCAGTTCAATAAATATTTCTCTTCTGGGGAAAAAGCCAAATGCTCTAGTGACATCACAGGATAAGGAAAAGCATTTTCTGCTTCAATTTTAACTGGAGGTTAAACAGAAGCTACTGAAGTTGAACAATTTCAAGTTACCATCTATAGTTACCTTGCATCGAAGAGGCTTGAAATCAAAGACCTCTCTGAATTATTGCTAGTGATTTTTCATTTTCCTTGGAACAACTAGAGAAATTCTGTAAGCATGGAAAATAATTGTTGTTATATCATTATCTAAGGAGAGTAAATAAGCCAACCTGGGAAATATAAACTTACAGGAAAAGCAATATAACAATAAATCGACCCCAATTAAGAAAGTATTAACCAAGGTTAGTATAATAAAAGACAACCAGAAAGAGAAAAGAAAAATTATTCCCTTCAAACATGGTTTCATTTTAATGAGAAGAAAATTTATTTTTATGAATATTGTTCATATTGAAAATAATCTAAAACAAAGATTTAGCACTGTTATTTATTTTTATCTGAAAAATGAGGAAATAAGAATTAACCAGTAAATCAAAGGAGCTAAGTACTAGCTAGATAACACATCTCAAACAAAAGCATAGAAGGAATCTTCTGCTGTTCTGAAGAGGTCAGTCTCCTTATACAAAAATACGTATATAAAAAAAGTTTTCAGTTGACACAGTAATTAGAATACTAATAAATGCTGAAATAAATAGTAAATTTTATAGAAAATAAAGTGGCAAAATGCAAATAAAGTCCTCAGACTTTATGCACAGATCTATATCAATCCATAGGTCAAGCCCTTCCATTGCTTCAGTCTGTAGTGCTGATAAAATTCCCTACTGATGCTGTACCCATTTGAAAACATGAAGAATATTGATACAGAAAGAGTACAGACAAATTTCGTAGTGTTTAAGCAAGTGAAAAGCAAAATATATGTTAAAAGACTGAGGAAGCTCTATGTATTCTCTTTAGAAAATAAAACTTAAAGTAAAATTGTCCGTGACAGTACTGAGGTTGTGGATAACAATCATCTGTTCTGAAAGACATTTTGACAAGAGCTAACCTCGGGGAAGCCCTGAAATCTGTATTATGTAAGCAATAATGATTGCTGAGATTGTTTTGGCTTTATAAACTAGGAATTTATGAAAACCTGTATCTTGGCCAAGATACCATCACAGAAAACAGTTTCTAAAGCTAATACCTGAAAAAACCTAGAAGATGATACTGAACACCAGGTAGAAGTGAACTGTTCATTTTGTTGGACGTCATTAGGAAAACAAAAATATATTTCATGTATTTTAATTCATTGATGCTGAAATGTCATCATGTTTTGGGAAATATTTTCTGTTTCCTATAATAACGAAAAAAAAGAATCAGATTTATTTTTTAAAAAAAATGTTTTCCTGAGAAATGGGAGACACAGAATGGAAATCCTCTTCTCAGGGTGAGTAGTGAGAGATTAACTCAGTCCAGAGGGTGACACTTTGCTGGAAATATTCAAATTGGCATTTCTTATCAACAATTCACAACACAGAAACGAGATATAACCTTTGTCTTAGGTTAAACCTTTATCAAGCCCTGAAGCTAGAATGTCTGAAACTTCTCTCTGTGTACTGGTATACAATAAAACATTTGTAGAACTTCATATAAATGGATCTCGAAATATTTTACAGAAATATTCTCCTGACATTAAAGAGGTATGTGTAACTGTCAACTCATTTCACATGAGGGGATACCAAGTGTGACAGAAATGAAGTAATTTTTGATACCTTGGAGGAAGGCAATGACAAATATGGGACTAAATAGCAGTGCCTGTGATACTGGTGTGAGCTGCTGCTGCTGCTGGCTGAAAATCCTGTGTATCTGACCAGCACAACAAAGAAACTATGGCTCATCCTCCTCACAGATCTGGTAGTTTCCTTGATTTCCCTCTGGTTAGTCAGAATTACAAGTCATATGTTTCTTAGCTCAGACCATTACTGCACACACCATTTGTGGACCTGTGACTTATTGCATTTTTATTTTCTTTTTCAAGAGGATTCAGACCAATTCAAAGGTTACATTCCTTTAGATAAATCTTCCAAAACAAATGGTTTTATATATGGCCTCTGATTTAGTTAAAGAGGTCCTTTGGCAACAGTCCCTAAATATTGAATTGAAAACCACTTTAAATTCAATAAATAATCTCAATTGAACGCAAATAATAGGGTCCTGTCCCAAAATTCTAGGACTAATGTTGAAATCAATTGACTTAAAATTAGCATAACAAGCTTTTTTGCAGTTTCTGTGTCTCCCCTTTAGACTACCTTCTTGCATTGAAAGTATATGTTGAAAGACATGGTAAGGTTTGCTGTTAGGCAATTTAAATTGCTGAACATCAGAAAGCAATAATTAAAGTAAATATTTCAGTTTTAAAGGAAATAATTGTATGTAGAGTAAATCATACAGTGGAATTAAAATATTTTTTTAAAAGATAAAATATGTTAGTTTTACTATCAAAATACTCTTTCGACTTCTTTATAAATAGTAGAATTTGTAATAGTAGGCTGTAGAATTAAAAATTGAAAATGTTCACTAATGTTGATGGTGAAACAGAAGGGCTATAATGATACTGTTAGAATAAGATAAATGTGGGCATCCTTTTGTAAAATTGTTTTACTTTAAAAATCTCATTTCAAGTTAATAATTGAAGTATCCATTGCAACAGTAATAATAATGTTGAGACACAGCATAGGAGCTAAAAATTCTGGGAAATTTTGTCTGGCCAATAAAACTCTTTTGTATTTATCTTCCTGACTGTTGTAATGATACCTAGATACCTACCAGATGTAGCTGGATCTTCTCTTACCATAGCTGCCAGCAGTGAAGTGAACTGTTCCAAAATTTACTAGCAGCAGTACGATCAACATGACATCATAATGAAACTTGGGAGAATATTAGAATAATATGTCAGATGTCAGACCAGGAACCATCATTTGTGCAATGGCTCTGAACAGAATATGGCATTTTTCTAACTGGGTGCTTTGTTCCCCCAAGGATTTCTCATGTAACAGTGCAATCTTCTGATTTAAACCCTCACAAGCATGGCTGGGGAGCAGCTTGTGGAGTAAAGCACGTTGATTAAATAATTCAAAGTACTGTAGAGGGAAATGATGTGTAATCCCTGTTCTTGTAATAACTCTGCTTGAGATCAGGCAAGGTGGAGCACAGCAGCAGACAGAAATGCTCAATCTATTAAGGCCCAGTGCTGGGAGGTGCAGAGCTTCTCTTGAAGCTCTCCCTGGAATTGCAGTGCGTGAGCAAGTCCCTGGAACAAGCTTTCACTTGCCAAATATAGACATAGAGCATTTTTGTTCAGGACATTTATATTAGTCTTTCCTGCATTCTATACATAGCTGCTGTTCCTTTTTATGGCTTGTTCTCTGAGGGGGGTATTCACACCATCTAGCTTCTGGCGTCTGACTTGGGGACCTAAAATAAGATTGTGGGTTCCACACTTAGTGTTGCTTCAACAGGCAATTCAGAGCTAGTCAGCCCTAAATATCTGCTATTTTAAAAAGATGACAAGCAACTAGAGTAAATTGTAATAGACAGTCTTTGTTATTGTAGAAGAGATTGTATCAAAATACCATACCTCGATGAGCATACACATTTTAATCAAGGTATAAAATCACAAATAGCAGGTGTCAAATACTGGAGACAGTTCACTTTGCTGAAGGTAGATTGATGGAAACATATACGTGTAAATACATGTTTATTTATATGTGCTATGTCTGTGATAATTAAGGTTTTATGCACTTACTGCTTAACTTCAAAACACAAATTTTTTTCAGAAAATTAAGTTTAAATCAGTTGGTAATATTGTCGTTCTTTTTAGTTATTTTGCTGTGTCTTTTAAGGCTACTTATCTTTTTTTTAAGTGTTCTCTTGTGTGTTTGGCCTTATAAGTGTGTTATGCACACCTTTTAATAAAAGAGCCATCACTGAGGTCAATGAGAGACACCGAAGCTCAGTGTCTCTAAAAATTGGTCCACCTTTATGCAAACCTTTAGGTTATGGGGTTTCTCATTACAAGTCTACATGAAGATCTACAGTTTATAATAAGCCATGATAGTGAGCTCATGGCTTGCGTGACAGAATTAGGACACTTGGTTGTCCTCAACAGCAGACAAACAGAGTTTTGGGGTCCACCTACTTCTGTCTGCCAGGTGACAAGTGGCAGCAAGGGGCTGGGGGGGCTCTGGGGATCTGCAGTGGGGGCATGAGGGATGAGAGAGAATTTGCAGGCCGAACGGGTAAGGTAATGCACAATAAGTTAAAACAAACAAAACAGCAAACCAAACAAATAAAAACCCGACCCAAAAAAAGCAAACACCCCCCATGCCCACCCTCGATTTTTTGTAAATCCTATAAGCTGGGAATATAAAGCATATTATATAAATATTAGGGTCAAAAGTTCTTCTTACTCTAATTTCAGCCTTCTTACATGAACAGAAGAGGGTCAAATATAGGTAAGCTGTAGTTACTAAGGAAATTTCCAGGTCAGACTTGAACAGACCTGGTGAATTTTAGTGGTCTGGATCCCATCCTTACTACTGAGATTTTTAAATGCATAAATGAGAAACACTATGAGGTACTATTCTCGCATAGAGTCACAGATGGTTGAGGTCAGAAGAGACCTCTGGAAGTCACTTGGTGCAAGCTACTTTTTTAAAAAAGGCCAGAGCCGTGTCCAGATGGCTTTCCAATTTCTCTGTGGGTAAAGACACCACTATCTCTCTGGGCAAACTCTGCTGGTGCTTGCTCACCCTCACAGATAAAAAGTCTTTGCTGATGTCCAAAGGGAGCTTCCTGTGTTTTAGTTTGTGCCCATTGCCTTTTTTCCTATCACGGGGCATCACTGGAAAGACCCTGGCTCTGTCTTCTTTACTTTTTTTCTTTGGATATTTGTACATATTTATGAGGTCCCCACCAAGACTTCTTTTCCCCAAGCTGAACACCTCCAGGTCCCTCAGCCTTTACTTGCATGAGAGGTGCTGCAGCCATCCTTGTGGCCCTTAGAGGACTTTCTTAATAGCTCCACATGTCCCTTGTCTTGGGGAGCTCAGAAGCGGACACAGCACTACAGGTGTGGCCCTGCCAGTGCTGAATAATGGTTCACAAGAATGCTGTGAAGATAGGAATATGAAAGATTATGAGGATATCCAGTGACCCAATGACTGGAAAACAAAAGAGATGACAGAAATAAACACAGAAAGAATCTGAGCTAAAGCAGTAAGTTCAGTCTAAATAGTGTTGTTACATAAGCTTTGTATACTTGACTTTCAGAAGAGAATAACTTTCCTTTAAGGCAGTGTAAGTTTCTTTTGTCTCAGATTTCTCAAGTTTAAAAACCTGAGTAGATATTAAAAAATCCTATGATGTAGAACACTGGCACACCCATGATTTATTCAGGAGGTTCTGAAGGTGTTAAAGAACATGGGAAAGCTGTCATTCAGATTTCTTTTTTCTCTTAAGTGTCAAAAGAGGAATCCTGCCTCAGTATGGATGTCTGTTGTATCTATTCCCTTACACAAAAGCCCTTCATCCTCTGCTCCTTCTCTATGTTCCTGTCCTGGACTGCTTCAACTGCTCACACCAACTGTGTATTTTCCCTCTCAAGCTACTCTTGATGCAAGCAGTCAGACACAGCGCCCATCATCATGTTTCCACATATCTGCTCACCACCTTGCATCCCAGGGAACTGCTTGACTTCCCATCTCTAGTCAACACTGCTTACGAAAAGACCTCTCCAACAACCTCTGCCTCTTATTCTTCGCTCCATGTTCCTTCCCTCTTGTTCTTTCAATAACAGTCATTATGAAACAAACATGCTGCATGAAAATTGTTAACCAGTATTTTGGCCTCTAATTTTGTTAAAAAACACTAGAATCATAGAAAATCCACTATTGTCATTGTATCAGAAACATGTATTTCTTTATGTAGCCATATAAATTTTGTGTTTAAAATCTCTACTGTGAAATAATAAATTTTTAAATATTCAGAGTATCTGGACAAACATAGATCACAAATGCAGAGAACAACTTAAAATCATCTAAATTCCATCAGAGAGTTACAAAAATGATTTTCCATTTTATGAATTTATGCTTTTTCTAGAGGCAGATTATGACATATATATTAAATAGCAAATGAAAAAAATATGCAGTATTTTTTCACTGCATAATTTTAAAATTCAGGAAACAACTTCATGGGAAATACTATTTGATACATGGAATAAAAGTTGCATTCAGTCCTAATTGGTTATTTTCCAGGCTTTGTAGATATTGACTTGGGATTCAAAGAGAGCTCCTGCATTTGTTTTCTGGGTTTTTTTCATTTTTTAGTCATGGATGTTCATTTGGGTACATTTCCCTTCTAAAATGCAAGAGGTTTTGTCACATCTGGCTACTCCATAAAAGAGTATCCCTAAATGAGAAAAAGAATAGTAAAAGTCATAATGTGGTTTAATACCAGTTTAATTATTTCAGGTCTATTCAGGGATGTAAGGGCAGAAACTACTATAAAGTGCTAAAATAAGTGTATCCTGCAGAAATCTCTGTCATTGTACAATACTGTCTTGCACAAATATTCATTATTTGCAATGTATTTTAATAAGGATTGATCAAATACTTAGTTGTTCATAGATCTGTGTGGTCATCTGACATTTAAAATTTGAATGGAACAGGATTCTGTCCTTGCTGCTAACAGAGAGGATTTCATTTGTGGTCTTGTGGATGAAAGTGGCTCACTGAATCAACATGGATGATGTGACATCAAATATAGGAGGGAAAAAGGTCTCCCTAGAAATTTCTGAATCCATTGTCTTATGTAACAACTTATGTCATAAGTAACAATATGCTTGAAATGGGAAAATGTATTTTCCTTTCTATATTGCATTAGTATTTTTGATAGAATGGGGCAGGGAGGGTCCATATCAGTTGTTTAATGGAATCGACAAAGTAAATATTTTTTTCCTTCGGTTCTTTAGTGCACCATCCTGATTTCTGTACTAGTGGTGTAGTGGTCTAGTGATTACTGAGAGAAGAATGATAGTGAAGTATTCAGCTCTACATTTACATATGTTAAGAATTTTTATGGCCCAAATTTTTCTTAGTGATGTTTATTTCTAGGGAGAAGCCTCCTACTCAGTAGCTATTATGTAAATCTTCCTGGTTAATCACCACCTGACATTTTGCCTTGACTGATGGGCTGATGCCTTTGCTCAGCTGATGTCTGTAACTTGCCTTCTCAGTGTCACTGTGTTTGGACAACTTTTACCATGAACAAAGACACTGCAGGAAGGATGTACACATTGAAAGGGTATAAACCAGTTATTTTTGGCTATTACGCACAACAGAAAATGTGGACCAAAAAAAAAAAAGTAAAATAGAAAGAAGGGAGAATAAGTATTTATATGCTTACAGTTTACCCTGTAAATCATGCAGCAAGTCTGTGCTGGCCAGACACCCTCCATTGCTAATCCTCAGTGCTGCTGATATGCCATATTTATGGCTTCTCATGTCAGTGTTTTTGTCTTGGAATCATAGAGATGCCAACTATCCCTGATTCAAAAAACTTACCTCTGCCTGTCATTTTACCCTTCTTTTCTAGCTTAGTACTTTTTCACAGCTCTTTCTCAGAACTTAGCATTTTTCGCAGAAGTTTGAAGCAAGATTACACAACCATGTTATATCAAAAGCAGTCCTTGATGAGAACTCTAGGAGAGAGGTTATGCACCAGTGACATTGGGAGATGGACACTATTTAGTGAGGAAAGCTTCTGTGGATTTAAATAGGAAGGATGAAGTGCTATTCATCCTGGACATACAGTAGTCAGGCTTATGTGAAATTAAAATTAGCCTTAAGCCACAGCCTTACTTTTGCAGTGGCTAAATTTTAGAGTGAAGCTCCAAAGAAAGGGAGGATTAAAAGTAAAAGTGTCTCTCAGCTTCCCCTCTAAACATTTCCCTCAGTGCACCACGTATTTCAGAACCCTCAATTTTTTCTACAAATTCACCTCAAAGAATTTAACTATCACATATTTGAGCCTCCCCTTCCTAGGAGATTAGAAAACCATCTGCTCAGGTTTAGACAACACAGTAGTTAAAATGCTGGCATCCTTCCTGCTCTAGCACTTCCATGGCTGTTGCAATCAAAGGAGGCGAATAAGAGATAACACATCCACGTGTGTGAGGTGAGGGAGGAATGCTGAACACCGACAACATGGTAATGAGTAGGAGAATGTGTAGATGGAGAAAGGAAAGACTCAGTTGCTGTAGCAAAATATCAAGTCAGAATCAAATGAAAATAGTCTGTCCAAAAATGAAAGAAAAGGAATTCAAATTCCATCAAGAAAACGAGAAAGTAGAAAAATGGAATAGGTTGAAAAGAAATGGACTGAATGCTGTAACTGTGCCAAGGATTCTTCTGAGAGGGTCCAGAGGTGTTCACCTAGAAGAACTGAAATGTCCAGAGAGGTCATAGATTCGGCCTAGAAACTAAATGGAAAAAAAAAAAAAAGTAAGAAAAAAATGTCGTAGTATAAAATATTTGTGCTATACCATCATTATCATGCCAGAAGAGTAGGTTTTTTACATGCAGTATAATTCAAGATAAGGATAGATAGGCTAAGATATGTTTGTAGAAGTACATACAGATAGGTATCAGAGATTTAAATCATCAGTGAATAAACAGCAGGTAAAGTTCCCATCAGGCAGGCTGGATGCCATCTGTCAAAGCTAGGTTTCCATGAGATAATTGGAAATAGATGTTGACAGCTTCCTGGTTAAAACTATCTATTTGAATATTCAAGAAAAAGTGTTTCTCTGCTATTATAATCACCATTTCAGTTTACATTTTTTGCATGTAGATACTAGGAATACATTAGTATATCCTTAAGAAGCTTTGTGGCACAACAATAAAGGGTTCTGCTTTATTCTTGAAACTGATTTATTAAGTTTCAAATCCTTCCTAAGGCAATTTGCTTTTTCTGAATAAAGAATATGTTCATCTGCTAGTCTCAAGCTCTGTTTCTTTCTCTGTGCACTAAACCTAATATTGAGGCTATCATTCTCCTTTAGTTCCAGGAGAAAAAAAATTTAAAATAAAGAAGGTTTTTTTAGATAAACTCCTCAACCTTTATGCGGGCAAAAAAATAAGATAAATACTGGAAAGCACTTTAGTGAACTAATATCACAAATGTTTTATTAAATTCATTAAGCATTTAGACAAAACATTTTATTGTTCCTAGCTTTGTGTAGTCAAAAAATATAAGCTCAAAAGGCCTGTGTTGTTCTAATAGGTTCCTCTCCAGAAAAATCTTTCCCGTTAGCAAACAGTGCTTTGACTGCTCAATGAATGAGGTGATATGGTGTGATACATGAATTAAATAATAAAATACTGAATTATTTTTGTTGCAACTTTTGGTTTTATCCTGTGCTATGTATTTTAATAGGAATTGTGTACACAATTTCAAATAGAATAAAGCAAATTAAAATTAAGAAAGGGGTTGTTCATAATGCCTGTATATTTTTACATTAAATATCAGCCAATTCATAAGCCCCATGTACTGCATTTTTTTTGTTTTCTATAAACAACAGAAGTTACTGGAGCTTTTAGTTTACTCTTTTAGTAAAGCAACAATATATTACAGGATACTTTCTGCAATACAGTAAACTTAGTAAACTCCCCACTTGCAATTGTAAGACAGAAGCTCTGGATAGTTTGATTTAAAATTTCCTGTTTTCATTTTGAAAGGAAAAAAGAAAATTCTACAAACCATTGCTACCAGGATAGCAGTGCACATTGAAAAAACTGTTCCATGTTACTTCTTGTGTCTTTTTACTGTTAGTCTGACACTATTTTTTATTATGATAACCATAAATATACACTCATGCCTAAAGATGACATGTCTTACATATTCTGGCTGACCATTCTTGGCTAATTTATTTGTGTATGAGAGTATATTTTATATGTATATAGTTATTTATACATTATGTATTTGTCAGGTCCAGTGGGAGGTGTTCCTGTCCATGGCAGAGGGGTTGGGACTAGGAGATTTTTAAGGTCCTTTCCAAAGCTTAATATTCTATGATTCTATAATTCTGTGATTCTATGTAAGAATGCTACTTAGTGGTGTACTTCGATTTCATGTTACAGTTGTAGGATGAACTCTCCAAAACTAGGGAAAATTCAAGGTCTTCTGCAGTTACAGTCCAAACTTTTTTTGATCTAGCAAGCAATCTTTAAAAAAGAAAAAGCTATGCTGTGGTGTAATTCCTGAAATGATAGATATAAGTCTTGAAAGGTACAAAATGTAAAAAAAAAAAAAAATTACTAAAATTAAAGTGTGTGTGTGTGTATATATATATGTATATATAATTTTTTTAAGTCTAAAATTTACCTACTAAATTCAGAGCAGCTATAACACAGAAATGCACAGAAATTATGGCATAGAAGGTGATTCCTGTAATAGTACAATATTATGAAATGGGACTATAAGACAAAGGGGGACGTTAGCACATCACAGTATTCAGTAAATTCATAAAAGTAGAAATCAATACACATCTAAGTGGAAGAAAATTAAAACTACGTCTTGACTGACTACAAGATAAATACAAATCCAAATGGTTAACAATAAACATCATCTTTAATGGGAAAAAGTTTAAAAATAGCTTTAAATTTCATCCCATTTAATACAGTTTAGTACCCAGAAAAATAAATAACACTGTTAATAAGAAAACAGCCTAAGCAAGTGATACACATGGAAGTTTTAGAAAACATATTTACATTTTATTTTGTGTGGTCAAGGTCTTATGTGATAAGATCTGGAAGATAACTGCTGCAAAAAGAAAACAGTATTTTTTTTTTTCTATTTACTTGTAGAACCTTTAATGCTGACTTTTTATAGAATCATAGGAAAGCTTGGGTTGGAACGGACCATAAAAATCATTTAGTTCCTCCTCCCCCCCCGCCTCCCAACACCACCATGAGGGGCAGGGATGACTCCCACTAGACCAGGTTGCTCAGGACCCCATCCATTCTGGCCTTGAACACTTCAATGGATGGAGTAGCTACAACTCCTCTTCTTTTTGTACAGCTTTTCATCCACAAAAACCCTAATGTCCTTCTCTGCAGGGGTGCTCTTAATGAGTTCTTCTCCCAGTCTGTACTCATATCTGGGATTGACGTGAGTACATCACTTGTTGTCAGGTTCTTGAAGGCCCACTTCTCAAGTGTGCCCATGTTTCTCTGGATGGCATCCCGTCCTTCTGTTTTGTCAACTGCACTGCTCAGCTTCATGTCGTGCAAACTTGCTGATGTTGCACTCAAAGTCTATGTGATTGATAAAGATATTAAAGAGTACCATTCCCACGAAAGACCACGAGGAACACCACTCATCACTGTCCTCCATCTGGACATAGAGCCATTGATCACAAATCTCTGTCTGCCTCCATCCAGCACATTCCTTATTCACTGAGTAGCCCACCCTTCAAATCCATGTCTCTCCAATCTGGAGATAAGGATTTCATGTGGGACCATGTTGAAAGCTGAAGTCCAGGTAAATGACATCATTTGGTCTTACTTTGTTGGTTGACTTTTAACCACTTCGCATTGATTTTTCTTCAGGGTTCTGGGAAAGTTAGAACAGAAAATGGTAGGACAGACTCTCTAAACATGATTATTGGTTTCCAGCTGCAGTACATTAACACTCTTTGACAGGTGATTTCTTGACGTCACATAAATATTAATGCTAATGATGTTATGGAATTCCTATGTACTTTCAATAGTTTGGCTTATAAAACTGGTCATACATATGAGCATGGACAAGGTCATCCTATATTTCCTTCATTCTTTCTCCTCGGACTGAGTGAAATTAGTCTTGGGATATTTCTTCACACTAAAGAAGATTCAAGCGTCTGTCATCTTTTTTAAATCTGAGGGTATATTAGATTGCTGGGATTTGGTGTGGAGATGTCAGTTGAAATATGAGTAGCATTTTCATGATGCACGGTTTTACATCGTTGTATTATATTAAATATTCTACTGACATCAGTCAGGACACTGATGAAAGAAAATTGCTTTTTCATGTCTGAAGGAGATAAAAAGTGAGGAGATAATGATGGCATGTGGGTATTTTGGCAGTCTTCCTAATCTAGAACATTTGCCAGACATTTGGACACTAAAAAAAAAAAAAAAAAATTATGCTTTCCTACGTCTTCAGGTGTTTTGAGAAAATCTAATGGAAACTTTCTCAAATAAAAAAGATAAAGTCCAAAATGCTTCTTGTGAAATACCCTGCTCTTTGCATATCTTTTCAGATATGAAATCATGTAGCATAGCCCGTGATTTTGCTATCTTTAGACAATACTAGTTGAATGTTTTATTGTGGGTTAGACTGAAGAGATATTTGGTGAAGAACACAGTGATGACCTGCTATTGAGAACATTAGAAAGAAAACTCCACAATCCACATATTGAATGAAAATGTTGCCTTTGGTGTCTGAAGAACTAAATAATCTCTCCTCCTTGGAAGGAAACTCTCTTCTTTCTACAACTGCTCTCTCAATTTTAATTTCTTATTCCTTTCTGTGTTACAGGACACAGACAGGTTCCACACTTAAGGGAATTCTTCTCTCATATGCAAGTAATTGGTTATTAGAGTGGTTTTCTTTAAATTCTTTTTAATAAAACAATCTAAAAAAAATAAGTCAACTATAAACATCATCTCCTTAAACTTCACCTACATTCAAGAAAATATTTCTTCCATATAGACATGATCAATAGTTTTTAATTGCAAAATAAAGACTAATAAAGAATAATAAAAAATAATAAAGAATAGGGCAAGAGGCTTTGAACTATATGAAGGTCTTGTTCTTTCACAGTTCATAGGATTCACGTGAGACTTTTTTCCTGTTTTCATGGTTTAACCCCAGACAGCAGTACTAGGAATTCATCAAAGGAGTAGCCAACTGTGATCCAGAAAGATATGTTTGTATGAAATGATCAGTGGAGCCTAGCTACTTCATTAGGACTTGCCCATACGTACAGCAATAACCTAGAGAGGAGTCAATATTAAATGCAGAAAGTCCACAGAAGACACTTACAGATAGAAATTGTGTGAACACTAATATTCTTTTGCCTGAACTAAAATATCCTGCACTAGACAGTCCCATGATGATATCTGCTCTAAATTCATGCTATTTCTTCAAACTAAACACAAGTAAAAGTAAACTAAAAATACCTAGGCACCTCTTGACTCATAACTGAAGAAGTAAATGGCCACATTCCTGGGGTAGTGAACCACACAACTCTGACCTAGTTCATTACTAGAAATAAAATAGTTTAAGTCAAACCCTGACAAACTAAAACTGTTAAGCAATTTCATCCTGCTTCATACTGCAGTTCAATTGTATCATAAAATCATAGTCACCACTTGCCAAGTCATTTTACCCTATCATAACTGCACAGCACGGGAGAACTGCAATTTCCAGCAATGGGCTGTCATCTGCTGCACTCCACCAAGCATACTCTGTTGTACCATGTCCCTGGCTGGCTGCCAGACTGCTTCAGCACTCCACAACACTCCATGTCCAGCTCATAACTCAGCCTGCTAGTATCAGGACACCATAATGGACATCATTGTGTAAAGAAGGATTTAGCACAGCTGTAACATGATGCAGTTGACACTCTCATTGTGATACATTACCTTATAAAACCAGGAACAAGAGGACAAGAGGAGAAATAGAATTGGCTGGTCAGATGAGAGTGCAGCCCTGTTGTCCCCTAAACGTCTGTATCATATTAAGATATCAGATTTCAAACTGGGTTTTGGAAGCTGAAAAATGTAATGCAACATTTCATATATATAAACACCATAAGATTCCTAGACCAAATTATGTTCTGTCTTATACCAGTGTAATACTATTGAATTTACTCTGTGGTTAATGCCCAGCAGGTGTGCTCATTTCAGCAAAATGTTCTGTGGCAGGTTATGCAGCCCTTCACATGGGCTGCAATGTCACACTGCATGGGAGGAGACAAAATGCACAATGCACTGAGAAGTCTGTTTTGCTTCTCAATTCAATCTGATGATCTAAATGAACACAAAATAGGAGGCCCACAAGAAAGCAAACAAAACACATATTTTTTAAATTCTCCTGTGTGTGAAGAATGAAAATGGAGAGTTATCAGGTGAAGAAAGCTGAAGACCACATGAGCAAGTTTATGGGCAATGTGGCTTAACTAAGCAATTGGCACCCAGACAACTAGATGGGGTTTCACAGCCTAATATATCCAGAATCATCAGTAGCAGATGAGCAGCTCCAGTCTCCCTTTGATATGGGGCTGGGTTTTACGCCCTGCTCAGTCTATGAGACTGGTTTACCTCTGAAGGACAGGACTAGTTTTTTACTTTTGTCATCAATGGAGGAGGGTAGGATTTTCTACCGTTCTAAGAGTAAGGCTGGAACCTCCAGGTTTCAAGGTGACATCTGTGTTTCATACATACTGGGCATCCACAGATGGAAGTAGCGATAGAGGAGTCATCCTCCAAAGGGGTGGGAGAAGGTGAAAAATGTTATGATTAATGCAGTTCTGCATTCAGATTAAGAGGATTAAGAGGAACTTGATGAAGGCTGTGTTGTTCTTAGCTGGAATCGAAGATGAGGAACAAATGGGGCATGCCTCTCTTCTTAAGGAAGGATTGTGCAGACGTATACTTATTTTATCTTTTGAGAGCGTGAGTCTCAGTGGATTGAATGAATGCAAGAAGGAAGAGGACATTCTGCACATTTGCCTTAGGACCCTCAGCAAATCTCTACTTGGAGCAGAGATGGCAGCCTCCTGTCATTTTTCTCGCACATTAAGGACAATTCTTACCTTTCTTTGACATTTGGTCCCCTGTGATGTTCAGCTGCTTGAGATTCAGGGTGTGACTAAATGCTAGAATCTTATTTGGATGGGCAGCAGCATATGCAAGTACTATCACCATAGATGGTATATATTATAAAGCTTAGAGAGCACTCAGGAGCCAGGTAATCTATACAACAGTAAAAAGCATTTTTATTAACTCAACATGTGTTCATTTAAAGCAAGTGAGTTTTGGCTCTGGGAAACCTCAAAATTATGATTCAAGGAGGTATTTAAAAAGGATACTTAACTCAAAGTCTAGGCTTATGTCCCATTGGTGAACAATCTAAGAGAGTCTTTAATAAGCCAAGAAATTATGTTATAAAATTCTGTTCTTTAGCTAACATACACATTGAATTAGGACACAAACTGGCTGTCCCAGAATGGTAAAAATATCTGCTGTGATATTGCACTCTTCTACTAACACAGACCCTCCTAAATTTACAGTGTGACTATCCTTTCTTGCACAACCTGTCAATTTGTGGAGCTTTTAGGAAGTTTATCAATACACTGACTGAAGAAAATGTCCAACTGAAAATTCTAGTTTGTGGCTTAAAGAAGTGGTTTCTAGAAGTATCAAAATGATCTTTCTTCCTTCTGAGTCTTCCCAATATTCTTTACATTTTTTACATTTAGAAAGCATACTCTCCCCTTTCAAAATGCAAGTATGTAGGAGTTTAGACTTCATGCCTATTTAATGTACAAACTGAAAGTTAGACTGAATGGTGTAATTATAGCTGTCTCTGTATATTTTGTAAGCAGTTAAATATTAGGGATAGAAAATTGACAATCGGTGTTGAAATCTAAAGGAATTAGGAAATAATCATCCAGGAAATGATTAGAGATGATACATACTTAGCCAGTACCTGCAGTACAACGCCTTTGGATTTGCAACTGTTAAAAAAAACAGGAAGAAAAAGGTTATAAACTGTATCTCTTTTGTTGTTGCTGCTGCTTACACTTTCAAACAGAATTTAAACAGATAAAATAACAAAAAGACATTACATCCCCTCAGTGCTCCAGGTAATTACTCTTTTTTATGTGGTCAAAGTTACTTATGTTAAAGTAACTGCTATAACTGCTTTTTCCAGGCAGGATAAGGAAAGACAGGAAAGAGAAAATGTGTTTGTAAAGGATGGCTGAAAAGGGTTGTTTTGAAATAAAAACATAGTATTCGGATGGCAGTTGATCCTGACATCTCACCATACTGGCCCTGAGATATGGAAGTCTAAAGCTACAAGGAAAATAATTCCTCAGTTCTGTCAGGTGACAAGGAAGTCATGCTGATAGATGAGGAGTTGATGGTTTCCAGTAAACAAATGATTGTGGAAAAATCATGAAGACTCCAGTTCCTTTAGGTATTTGCTGTCAAGCTGAACAGATCTTGATAGCAAGAGTCATTGAACATACAGTTGAAGTCGCTTATTTGGTAAGGGCAGAGGTACCTTTGTGCAAGGGAAATCTTTGTCAAGGACAAGTAGGAACAGAAAGAGAAAACTTTAAAAAAAAAAGAAGAAACAAAAAAAAATTAAGTACAAATTTTATTAACCATCCTTTAACCATTTATCCTTTCATAGATGTGATACCTGATTGAGTAACAATTTATGATAATCCCTGTCATATTCATGCAACGTTTATATATCAGAACATAGGAAATACTGTGAGATAAAATTGTTCATCCTTGATAAAAATGGAGATATCATTTGATTGTCAGACATATAAATGGATATTAAATGCTATGTTAGGTTATGAATATTAGGAAAATTTAAATAGCTACAGCTCTTGCTTCTTTCATGTAGTTGATTTTACTTTAATCTCCAGGAAATTCAGTTTGTAATACTGAATATGCATTTTTGTAGAAAGTGTATGACAGCAGCATCTGGAAACAACCATTTAAGTTGTACACTGTATTAACAGGAAGGAAATCTTAGAACAGAAAAAAGTATTAAAATGTTTTCTTAATTTTCTTAATGAAAATGTGCACAAAAATACTATATCAATATGAATAATAATCATGATATCCCCATATTATTGTTTGATTTCAACAATTGGACTTGTTTAAATAGATTTTCTTCTGTATGTGCAGTAGGGATATCTGCCAGGAACATTATATTTAACACAAGAATAAATGAGCAGAAAAACATGAGAAGGCAAAAGAGTAATCAGGAAGTGTTTACATTTTCAACTACTCCAGGTAGCTAAAATGACAACTGAAGAGTTGCAGAAGAATTCCAAAACACTGAGTGACTAGACAATAAAAACAGAGATTCAATTAAGTGATGATAAGTGCAAAGTGATATAAACAGAACTGTCGCTAAGCATCTAAGAATAATTATATAGTGATCTGATCTAAATCAACTTTTTCCACTCTGAAAACAGTCATCATGAACAAATTTCTAAAAATAAAACTCAATGATTAGAAGTTAACAAAACCAAAGTGGCATCATTTATTCATGTAGATGTACTGCTGTGTGTTTAGGTAGAATTTGAGAACAAATACCTAACAAACCTGTAGTGCCTCTTTATTATGAATAGTGCAAGTACCTATATATTTCCAAAAGATTGTCACAGCAAAATTGGCATATAATTTAACTTGAAATCATTAGAACAATCCATAAAAGATATCATTAACTTAACCTGATATTTTGAGCTGGACACAGAGAAGTCTTGGAGAAGTTCTGAGACCTGCTGTAAAGAAGGCAGTACAAAACTGCCTGGGAGGTCAACAAGCTTTATCAGAGACAACAAAAATATTTTAAATGGGCAAAGAGAATAGATTGTGGCTATTCATCTTGGAAAAGGGGCACAACAGCTATCTTGAAAATTGTGAATGGAATGATGGTGAGGTAGAAAGATTTCTCTAAGTTTCTTGCAATAGAGTAACAAGGGAAAAAATGGTTAAAACACGAGGCAGCAGATCTATACTGATCAAAGAAAAAGTGTTGTTTTCATCCAGTATGTGTGATCAGGAGATTGCTCATATACATAAGTTGAAACAATATTCGTGAGGAATATTTCTTAGGTTGGATATTAATGCTTTAGATGCAATTTGTGACTCAGGCTGTTGCTACTTACTGCAGGAGTCTGAAAGGATACACTAGAAGGAATGCAATATTCATAACCTCTTCTTGCTGTGTATCTGTTCTTTTACTTAAGCCTGTATTCTTGGCAGTTATCAGAGATGGGCTAACGGGCTAAGAGGGACTTCATGGCAATTCGTATGCTCATCTTAGATCAGGTCTCCTTAGAGTGGCTTGTTTCAAAGAATTTGAAGGTGCGACCATTAATTTATGTTTAATACTCTAGGTTTCCAAATTCTAGCATAGCAGAAGAATAGATACACAGACAATAAATTAAGGAATTTTTTTATAATTGCAACATATGACTTGCTGCAGGGCTCTTTAAGATGAAAAATTTTCAATTTACTCTTACAGAAGAAAAAAAATTCTTGTTTTCCAAAGAACCCATTTTGGATGCCATATAAATACTTAGACATAGCATAAAAAGCTGAATTTTAATGCAGTTTGAGTTGAGTATAACATGCTTACATTCTTACATGGAAACAGTTGCTTCTTAGCCTTGTCTCCATTCAGTGCAAATATCTCTTGCAGGTTTATCAGAACAAGCCTTTTTCCTTCTTACCTCTATAATTTTGAAACCCTACTTTTCAACTATGTCCGCTTCTGCAGAGGACATGTGTTCTCTCAGTAAAGCGCTTACATTCTAATTAGTCAAATTCCATTCAATCCTTCGCTAATTCAGAATATTAGAGCCTTAGCCATCTCAGCTGATCAGCCTCTAATTACTAGGATGTTTGTCCTTTTTGCCTTCTGACAATTGGCAGCAATGCCTTTTGTCAACCACCATGCTTGTTAGGAGGACTTAAGCTGCATTTCCACTGCAAACACAGACATTAAGCAAGTGTAAGAAGTTGGTAATCCACAGTTATTGATAACCTTTGCATATTTCCATGCTGGGCATCCTGCCCTTGCTGCAGCCAGAAGTCTGGTAACCAAGGATCCCTATCCCTTGCCCTACTCCCCGGGCAGATAAGCAAATCATATTGGGCCAAGAAGTGCTAACACTTTGTCTCCAAACCAAACCATGGTTGGAATACCATACTTGGACAGAAAATGTTGTTTGCGAGCATTTGTTCCAATGCAGGGAAATGCCATTCCCAAGTGAGTCAAATCGAGTCCTGTTGTCACCAAAAGGAACATAAACTGGGCACTCTTCATGGACAAGATAATAGCCTTTCTTCATTAAGCTGCTTTTAACCTTCCATCTTCACCTCAGCTTGCACATCTTCTGCACACACTTACACAGCTGTGAATTCTTGACTATAATAATGATCTATTGTGCCCTGAAGAGAGGTTACCATTATACTTTATATTTACCTCTTTCCTGTCACTGTCTCAGAAATTACCCAGCTGTCAAAGAGGAAAAAGAATTCCACAATTTGCAATTTTTTTCTCCTGAAGTCACTTCAGCATCTGTCTACTTTATCTTCATTCCGTGTCTAGCTCAGGCAGTTAGGGTGGTAGAGATGTTTTGAAGGGAATTTTCATTTTCAAGAATAGAGAAGACTGATAAGATTCTTTACATTCCTCTTTCATCATAGCTCCTTAATACACATTTCCACCACCGCTGTCCTCCACCTCTCCCCCTCCCCAGCCCCAGCCCCAGGATATTCAATTACTTTCTCCCACCAATTTCGTAATGACTCTTGATATGGATAGAATGCATCTCACCAATTTTGGTATCCATAAAATGCATGTTTACATCTAGCTTAGACATTACTTGTGGTCAAGAGAAAATAGTACTCAGCAACGGATTTGTTTTCTAGTCCCTCTGTCCTGGGTTAGTCACAACTGTACCTCTGGGTAACATTCCTCTCACCACCTAAAGGGAGTTTAAATAGCTTGGTCTGTTGTAGACCTTCCACATGGTAAATGTATAAATTTAGGTGGGAAGGATCTCACTCTTCCCATCTAAATTATTTAATTTTTTTGAGTCTGGGAAACAGAAGGAAATCATTAAAGTGAACACTTAGTTTTACAGATGCAATATGGGATCTTTTGCTTGCAGTAGACATACATATGATCCCTCATAACATGCCTGAAATGGGAAAACTTTATTTATGCTGCTAACATGAAAGTTCTCATTGCTGCAAAATTGAATTTGTGCACTCGTGGATTTGTTTATTTGCTTAAGGTCCCACACTTTTAATCAGTGTTATGATTTTGATGGTGCTGGAAGAGTACAAATTTTTCTCAATAGAATTCTCTAGAATAGACAAAGACTAGTTCAACATTTAGGGCCTGTGTTTTCCATATAACTTTTCTACAAAGTGTGTTCATGCTATTTTTACTGAAAATGGGGATGAAGACACAAAGATGACATATGTATAAATAATTTTTTTTTTGAGAAAATATATTGACAATGCATGCTTGTACTTGGTACTGAAACCATTTCTATTGGGCTGTGTTCAGTTGACACCAAAATTCCAGAAAGTCCTTCAAAATTAACGAGCTTTGCTGAAATGATAAACGGACAAATTAATGGAAAACATGCACCAAAGGAAAATGAAGGGTCTTAGTCCATTAATCTTGTGCTTTGATCATAGAAATTCAAAGAAATTTGATAGTAGGGAATATTTCCAGAAGAAAAATTTATAATGGATTACAATCTGAGAAATGAAGACTCACAAAGTTAAACACCAAATAAGAGTGCCTGAGGTTTGGATATTTTGTTTGTTTACTTGTTTGTTTCCTTTTGGAATGTGAGTTATGGGAGCTGGTTGGAAGTTCACCTGAAAACTTGCCAAAAGCTAAATCAAGACAGCTTCTAAGAGATCTTTTTATTCTCACTGTGCTGGTGAAGGCACAAAACTACAGGAGATCTAACTTCAGTCAAGACTTTTAGGTACCGAATTGTAAATGTGGCCATGAGTTGAGTTCATAGGGAGCAGTCTGGTTATTATTTTAACTTGGTGTTTTCTAGATGATTTTTCACAGACATTTTTTCAAATAGTCCAGAAACCAACTTTAGAATTACTTAGCAAAGTGAGTAGTTAATGTAATAAAATTTGAAATAATGAAATGAGATTCTCATTTTCTAATATACATCTATTTCCACCATGGCTATTGTAAATACTAGTAATAATAAAAAAACATAATCTAGATTAGTTGTGTCATTATATTAGGCAGGATGAAGGACTAAATTTTCACAGTTTTCTCTTGGCCTGAAATTCTTTAACCTCATAAACATGCAGTAATATTTCTTCATGTTAGCACAGTACCATGTGATTGAAAAAAAAAAGTGCTATTGTAAAAATTGGATTAAATCAGAAATTAGGGTTTACTTCCTGGGTGACTTTACAATTGTAGAGTCTCAGTGGTTATTATTAAGGTGCACAGTTAGAAAATCAGCATAGAATTTAATTCTGAATATGTTAATATTTTAAGAGTTTTTAAAGATCTTTAGTCTTCTTTGTTTAGCTCAGAAATTTTATATTGCTAACAAGTAATCATGCTATTAAGTCAATTTTCATAATGATATTGTAACAAAGAGTACACTATTGTAGCATTGCTGATGCTGCTCTTGATTCTTTACTAGGTGCTGATTCTTTCTTTGTTGCTAATTCAGTTTCCACTACTTCTGTGGGTATCAAGGACTAAAAGCTTAACTCTTGTGCCCAAGAGTCACAAATAGTCTAATACTTGACATCTGAAGTGGAATTCTACAAAGAAACACCAATTTCACTTCCTCTGTGCCTGTACTTGAGTACAACAAGCTGAACCTCGTTGCGAGCCCGGATAGCTGCTGATATGAGTCAACAGCAAAGAGACAGGAAGGGTCTTTGGATGGGTTCCACAGAGATGTTTATTCCAGCCTTGCACGCTGTATGGGAGGCCATGGGGTAGGGAGTGACTGAGGGACAAGGGGCAGTGGATGAGCAGGGAAAGCAGAACTGGGGTACATTAACATAGCAGAATGGGATATCCTGTGGGAGAAGTCTCTTTCTGTCACTCTAACTTGGGGGATGCTTTCAGGGACCAACGTTCCAGGGCGCTCCCACAGAACCTGATCACATTAATACTCAGTAATGAAACTAGGAAAAAAACCTAGGAAAATCAGCTGCAAAAAGTGTTTTGAATCCCCTTAGGAAGAGAAGGAACCCACATGTCCCTTAAAGGCTGCTTCAATACATAAAAGATCACAGGGTTCTTAAAAAGTATAAAGAAATCTCAGCTATAAGTTGACCTTCTGTAAAGGTATCACCTTGGAGATAAAGATGTCACAGTCAGCAAAACAGTGACTCTGAAATTTGCCCTTAACTGCAACCTCCCTTACCAACAGGAAACTTCATGGAAAGGTCTTTTGAAATAGTATGGTTAAAATAGGAATTCATAGTTACAGACAAGTGTATTCTTCTTTGAGTAAAGCAAAAAGCAGCAGAGACAGAAATGAAGATCCTGTTTCACTATTGAACTTCCATTTGCCTATTACATGCCCAGTGATGTTGTATAGGCATCATATTCTCTAAATCTCTCCAAAATGAGGTATCAGTGAAGCACTTACTTTCTTGGGTCACCAAGACTCACCGCTGCTCAGATCCCTCATTACTGTTAACCTTAAGAGTTAAGGGATACTTCCCACCATTTCCCACCCATTATTCATGAGAAGAGTGGCCACATCTCACCCATGCCCTCTCAACCACAGCAGCATCCTGTCCATGACACCAGTACATGTGTTGCATCCCACTTCTAAACAGAACAGAGCACACAAGATTTGTACATGCTTATTATCGAAAAAGAATGACAAAAGCCATCCAAAACACCTCTCAAAACACACTTGGCATGGAAGTTGATATATGTTTTGCCTCTATCTTCTAATAGTGAGAGAAATAAAAAAAGTTTTCCCTGCCCTGGAGCAAGTTTTCTCACTTTGCATGCAAATGACTTAGCAGGCAGAGTTTATTCCCCTGGCTCCTTCAGAGGGCCTTGAGGGTCCTTGGTGTTCTTAATCTCCCACTAGACTGATCCTCCATTCGCAGTTCACACCTCTTGACACCTCACCTGCTCTGTCCGTTATGTTGGGTGGTTACCATGGACCAGAATGGGGAAGTGGGCCCCAAAAAAGATCCTATCCTACCTCTGTACAGCCACATCCTATTTGAACTTGACCACTTGAATAGCTACCAGTGTTAGAGACATAGCAACTCATTAACTACTCACTGCGCGAGATTCTATACTGACAAAATGTTATTTCTTCAGATTCTGCTTAATGGTAATTATTTGCTGTTTATCCTCTCTTTTAACCTTTAACGAACAAAATTTCTAATCGTATATTGTTCTTTCTTAACATCTGATATTGATTTTAGACTCTGGTACCTGAGAAACGTGCTAGAGATTTTATAGTAGAGATAAATAGCACAACATATCTGTTAAAGACCCAGACTGAGTTTATTGTCAGATCTCAAACGTGAAGCAGTAACACCTCAGAAAAGGAGTGGCAGTTTAATATTGCATAAAGGCTGAGTGTATTCTGTAACTGTGTCAGGAAAGGTGAATAATGGCAATGAATTAGCTTTGCAAGATGGTTACATATATGATTGTGATTAACTGAATACTTTTATGCAATAATTTCTTCATCTGGCGTGAACATGCTCATAGCTAGATGTGGTGGATTACCCAGCACTGGACACTTTCAAGATCTAGCTTTACAAACTGCTGAGCTATCTTGTCCAGGCCATGCTTTTGCCAAAAAAGTTTGAACCAGATGATTCTGGAGGTCCCTTCCAGCCTGCCCTATTGGCATCATTTAAGTTCCACTAATTACTTAAGTGAAGGGAAAAGGAAACAAACAAATATGATCAGTACATTTGGGATGAAACGATGAGCTTTTCATTTAATAAAATATACTATGGAATGATATTATTTTAATTATTTTTATTTTTTAGAGTACAATAATTCTGCAATCCTTTCCAGAAGAGAATCATGGTACTTTGACCCAGCTGCAGATCACAAAAGGTTCAGAACTCAATCTTTACCAAATCTGATGTATTGTATTCTACCTTCTGTAATTATCTGTGTGCCAAGTTTAGGAGAGAATAGACCACTTTCTTTAAAAAATACTTCACTGATTTATTTGGCTTTGAATGATTCTGCACTTCACTCTGTAAATCCTTTAGATGCTGAGCAGGTATAGAGCATAAAAGTAAATGAATCTTTCACTTGTGGAGCTCAGTGTTTCATCTCTGTCATACCAATGTTATAAAGAAGACATGGTTATTAATCTTCAAATAATTTATCAGATGTGTGTTACACACTAAAATACATTTGTCTGCTGTATAATCACATTGTGGTTTCATTATTGCACCAATAGGAGAGGTTTTATTTCAGTTCTGTTAACAGCTCCTGTAAAATCAGACATCATAATTTCTCTCTCTTTTAAGTAAGTGATTTGTAAAAGAAAAAAAGCCCAATACAACTCTTCTGAAAGATAATGGCAGGCTTTCACTCAGGGTGTCTCATTAGTTGTCGGATGTGAGGAATGGATCTCACCACTTCAGGCAATATTTACACAAGATTTAATTTATATATGGAGCACAGTTCATCAGAGTGCTTCATGGATTTAAAATAAAAAAATTAATTAAATAAAGCAGTACTAGATATTATATAAATAGCCAAAAGATAAAACAAAATGGTTCAAAAATAAGGTGAACCCCTTACAAATAAGTGCACAGCATACAAAAATGTCTTATTTAATGAACATATCTGTGGCAAAAATTTAATTTTTAATTATGTTTATAAATCATATCTCAATATCTAAATTCAATTCTATTTTAGAACTTTTTTTGCTCCTATTGGAATTTCACCAGTGCAATTTTATATATTGATCTCTGTAAACATACATAGCTGTAGCTGGTTCGGGTTTTTTTACTTACTGTGTTCTATTCTAAAAGTATTTGTGAAACTGAATGGTAGAACAAAAAGCAGACAAACAACAGTATGACACAGCTTTGGAAATGTTAGAAAACTAAATTCTGTTCCCATGTACTACAGAGGTCATAGTCTTTCCATTTACCCTAAGGTGCTTTGGGTTACACATTTATTCAGACAAAATCAATTTGTTGAGTACTGCAACTGTCCAGAGACTTCTGGTAACTACTTGATTTCATGTGAATTCTGAGTTATATGTAAGTTTTTAAGATACCCCTAAAACTATTTTCCAAGTAGTAAAATGACAAACACAAAAAGGAAAAGCAGACTAATAAAAATAGCTATGCAATAATTTTTAATTATGTTATTCCAGATCAAAAAACAGACTCCTTTACCAATTTTGCTCTGCTATTTCTCCTCAAAACAAGCTAAATTCTCTCTTTCTACTTAGTCCTGTTGAAGGATAAATAGAGTATGTCAGTGCTTCATAATCTTTTATCAGTCTACCTGCCATACACATGAAAACAGGCATCTTTATTTTCCTGTGACAGTCTGATTTAAAATGAAATAAAGGTATTTGGTCTTAGCAGATGGACAACTAAGTGCTATTTTTCTTGACTGGAATATAAATTATGACATGTTAAAGGTGTGGAAAAGTGTTGCTTTATGGTTTTTGGGAGAGCTTGGTTTTTAAGAAGAAGACACCAAAGATAAGGAAAGAGGAGAGGAGAGGAAAGGAGAGAAGTATTTTGATATGAGATAACAATAATATTTAGAATCAAGACAACATTACTTAGAAGTCTATCAAAATTTCTATCCTATTGACAGAATGCATAGAAAGTTTTTTGAAGTCTGAAAACATTTTAGTGAAATATATGAGACCGTTTTCAGACATTTGTGTTGAAAAATCTGTAAAA
Source organism: Vireo altiloquus (assembly GCA_013396875.1). NCBI lineage: Eukaryota > Metazoa > Chordata > Aves > Passeriformes > Vireonidae > Vireo > Vireo altiloquus. The sequence continues at coordinate 85,394 of VZRF01009054.1, forward strand.
AAATATTACAAGATTTTACCTGGATGTTAAAAAAAAATAATTCCAGTCTTGGTGAGTTTAAAATATAAGATATATATACTTTCTCCTTCCAATGCCTGTGAACTAGGTTTAAAGAGGGCTAAGATGGATTTCAGCTATTTGGTACCCCCATCTGTGAGGGTACCCTGCAGAATGATATGGAAAACAAAGTTTGTGTTGCAAGACAAAATGCAGAAAAGGCAGCTGCCAGGGTACTCATCTGGGAGCAGAAAGCCACTGATTCTTTTTCCTGGTGAGTGAAAAGGGAGATGAAAGGTCCTAATATTTTTCCTTTCAGGAATATTTGTGAAAAATGGACCTTTTGACAACTCTTGGGTAAACATGGCCTTGTGGTGCAAATACCTATCTTATTTTAACTTGTTAAAACAAAACCCAGTAGAATTGTTTCTTAAAGCCATGTTTTATTAGAAAGTAAACTGAAGTGAGGTAGCTAAAATATGGAAAGTTCTAGTAAGTAAGTCAGAAATAAAATATTTATGAAATCTTCCTCCTCTTTAAACCTATCTAAACACCAAACTCACCAGCTGACTTCTTGGACAGCAAAATCTTTCACACCATCTCCTTAGAAGCCCAAAGAGACTTTCCTCTTGGGTCACCAGAGACTCATGGGGAAACCTGTGCTGTGGGCAATGTGTGCCAGTGAGCACTCCCAAAGCTTCTCATAAATTGCCTCCAGGAAAGGAACAATTCCTTGCATATTTTAGTGTCTTCTTCCTAACCTAGGGCAAAGAGATAGCTGCCTCCTCCTTGCTGATGGTTCTTTTAGAAAACACTGTGCATGGCAAATGTGCAGTAAGCAGAGAGAAAACTAACATAACAGAGCTCATCTACCTCATTTGTAGATGTACCTCATACCAAGTCCCACCCAACTAGGAATATTCCTGAGATCTGAAATGCAGAAAACATTTTGGACCTGAGATATTTGGGTTTCCTCATGCTTATGAAATCTACGTTGTACCACTTGGATCATTGCAAAAAGAAGCTTATGAAATTCCATGAACCTCCCAGAATGTGTGATTCAATCACAATGTCCAGGAGAGAGTGTCCCAGCATAGAACAAACTAATCAGACCACAGCACATTTTTGGTTTGTTATATGTGCTCACTGAGTCCTTCAACTAAAATTGAACAAACCTTTCCACATTCCATTTTGGTTTCTGTTTTCAAGTGACACTTAGGATTAAGGCTATGGTTATCTTCTTTGAGTTTAAATTTATTGTAACAGAGAAAAAAGGTTCAGAATTCTCACTCCTACAATGAAACTCTGCAGTTATATAATGTGAAAAGCAAAAGGTGAAATCATATTCTTTAAAGATAATGGAAGTTTTTCCATTTGTGTCATAGCCAGAATGTCAATCAGCAATGACTGTGGAAAGAAGTCACACAAACATTCATATGTTGGACCACAGCAGAGATGAGTATTGTTACTAGAGAACACAAAATGAACATATACAGTGAGGGTGAAAGGAAAGAGAGGAAGTCTTTATTTTTTTCTTTGTCTTATATACAATTTTTGGAACTCCGTGGATTGGACAGTGAGATTTTTTCTAATTCTACTGGTTCAGGTAGAAGTTCATCAAAAATGTCTTCTATCAGGAATGGAATGAAAACAAGAGAGATGGTTACAGAAACACTACTTTGTTTATATAAAATGTGTGAGAAATGTTGCTCCATAGCAAAAATGCAAGCAGAATCAGAAGGCTGAAATCCAGGGTGACAGAGTATCACAGGGGTCTTTTTTCCCTGTAAGATTTGCATAGGCCATCTCTTATTTCAGCTGTAATTGAAATGCTTTTGTAGCAGCAGCTGCAGCAATTAGTGAGGTGGAGGAATAAGCTGTGGAAAAGTATTTAATAAATTTCAAGTGTTTGCTGATGGCTTTGCTCTCCACAGAACGGCCTGTTTATTCTCAGGAAAAAGAGTCTGAATCATAGGGCTGTAAACATTCCTTTCAATTTTTTAACAACCTTCTAGGCTTTTCGTTGCAATTCAGAGCCCGAACATCAATAAGCTACCATGGTTTGGAAGCCCCTTACATTAATTGGATAGGTGTTTGATCACTGAATGCAACCACACTGCTTTATGACACAGATCTTTCCCTACCTGCAATGATAGCAGACAGCAGGATTTTCAGAACAGTTTATATTTCTTCATCCACAAAAAGAATTATATATGTACCCAGTTTACTTATTTATATCTAAATGTAGACACTTTGAGAATCTTTTCCTATGTTGTAAAGTCAGAGGGTTGCAAATGGAATATTAGTAACTATGTAACAATTGTTTTGGATGTTAAAACAATCCAAATCACTCATTTTTGCCTATATGCACCACAGATCAACCAGCACACTTTTTCCAGCACTGCGTCCATCTGTCTCTGCTTTTGTCTATCACCTAAATTTCTGTCAAATCTCTAATGTGTTCTGTGCTTTCAACCATGTAGAAGTCAAATGCATCTTCACACTTTACCACTTATTGGCCTTCCACTCTGAAGTTTATTTGAAATTTTCACCTCGTTTGCTCAGCAATACCTTCCCCAATGGAATCAGAGAGCTTAGGTTAAGTATGCTTGATGGCCAGTCTTGTGACACAATTAGCTCTAATTAGCAGATCTGTTTACTCATAAATATACTTTTCAGGTAGACCATAACTCACATATCAGTAAGTCTCACAAATCTTTTACCTTTATACTCAATGTCAGAATAGTTCACTAACACTTAAGAACAAATCACTCTCTTTTACTTCAATGTAATGCTGATTAAAGCAATATATACTAAAATTTAAGAAAAAACTCAGGCTAGAGTTCCTATTTTCCTGCTCCCCTTTTTTTGATTCATTACACTAACATTCAAGACCTACCATAGGAATGAGAAGCTTAAACCTGATAGTATCCTTCATATAATTTTATTTTAAGTATCATGATAAATAGGGTTCCTTAATGGGTTTTGGATAATTAATCTGTATATTCTAGGCGGAATAATTAGATCAAGAAAAACCAGATTCATGTACAACAATCAGTAATAGTGAATGTGCAATGAATTGCACAACACTTCAGTACGAATTGATGCTATTTTCTACCAATATAGATTTGTCCATTATGGGATTTGGTGCTCTGGGAAATACAGGAGTTTACATGTATCTGAAATAAAGAGATCACTCTTTTAATGGAAATAATACTTTTTTAAAACTATGTTTATTAAGTTATACAAATAATTTAAGTCTTATTTTCCCAAATATTATGGTACCTGTTAAGTATCTGACATTTTCCCATTCTGTCACTGTGTGGGTACTTCTTCCTAGTAAAGAATTCATTAACACCAACCCAACCTAATTTCTGATGTAAAAGACATGACATTGACATACTAAGTCTTGTATTATGTACACTCTTACCTTACAGTATATGAACAAGTAATAAATAGTTAACAAAGGGCTGAATGATATTTTGACTTTGAGATTCATAACTATGTCCTCTGGGTGTTGTCAGCCCAGTTTGCTGCAGGTTTGAAGCCGCACTGTGGTTCCTTTCTCCTCCATAGGTCACTTGGTCTCTGTAGCCCAGGCACAGGTCCCTGCAATCAGCAGGTGCAGCTCCTGAACCATGGAAATCCTCATTCTTGGCTGTGACTTGTAGCCCTGCAACCACTCTTTTCACACAAGCTGAATCTTCAAATGCTCTCCTAAACTCCCAGCTAAATCAAAGGTTTGGGGAATAGGCAGCTGTTAAATACAGCAGATGTATGAGTAGAGCTGAGACATTCTCCGGTTTTCTGACTTGAACCAGAATAGACTTCTTAAAAATACAGTTCTAGCCAGATGTTCAGTAATTTATCTTTTTATTTCATTGACATGTGTAGTCTGGAGAGAGCAATATATATTGACATTTAGCATCTAGTTACTTCCTTATTGATGGCAAGGCCAGTTGGCAGATATTATTCCCTTAAGAAATGCTAAGCAAATACTGCAAAATGTATTCATGAGCATTTATTTGAACTAAAAAAAAAAAAAAACAAAAAAAACCTTGGCTATGTCTGTGGCCCCAGTGGATTTACTTTCTGAAAATATTCTAGCAAACAATTTTAAGAGGAGGCATGTTCACTGAATGGCCCAGCTGAGCAGCTCATGCATATTCAAGAAAATATTTAAGCATATGCTTAACTTTGAACTTCAAATTGTATTGAGTCTCAGAAGGATTCAAGCATGTACTTAAAATTCTTCTTGTGATTACTTACGTCAAGAAGTTTGCTAGAATGAGGTAAGACCATATGAATTGACAGCTATCCAAAATCAGCTGATGCATGGTAATTTGCACAATCAGATCACTTGTAGTCTTGATAAAATCTTTGCATTCGTAAAAATTTGTCTCATGAGGCTCTTTAGGGCAACTATTGCTTAAAAACTTGACATCAAGCTCTTAACCTGCTTTACCTTAATCCACTTCTAAAGTGTATGGTTATTCCTTGTAAATGAGGGATAAGAACATCTCATGGTTTTATGAGTAGACAGGCAACTGAAGCATAGCTATGCCAGATAATATTTCAAAGCAGAAATGTCCATGGATTTAGATTTATTTACATTTATCTCCATTGAGACACAGTGGAGCCTAGAAATCATAGTCATCTAGGCTTTCCTATTTTGTTCCTTTGGCTAGAAACAGAAAATACATAGAAGATAAGTTTTTCGTTTAGTGCAAATAGGATGAATCTGCTCCTTAGGATTATAACACAAATTACGAAGGGTCTTTGGTTAGGGACTATACTATGGTATTCATTGTTCTTGTCATTGAAAATACATTGCGTGACCTTTAGCAAACACTTAAAATCTCAATAAAATTCTTGATACTTTCAAGTGGAGTTCATCTCTGTGCAAGTGTTTTGTTTATTCCAAAACTATATGCTTCAAAGTAGCCAATATAATTATTTTTTATATTGGGCATCAAACTTTATTTTTTATCCTGCAGAAGTAGTTACTGAGGACATTATCCAATTTGTCTGTCTCTGATGGTTTGAACTCCACTATTCCCCATTTTTATATTATCTACCCTCTTACACTCTTCTAGTCTTGACTGATAGTTTTCTGCAGTATGAGGATGTCACCATTGGTTTATAACTCTTTAAAATTGCTAGAAAACCTAATTCATCTTCAGCTGTTGTAATAAACACTTGATAATGATCTTTCCTTAATTGCTCAATTTATAGTTTCACTCCCTCTCTTTTGAATTTCCTACTTTTGATAATCTGTTTTCTCTCAGTGGACTTTAGAGCAGAGAAGGAGAGAACGTTTCTGAAATGAATGCAGGCAATAGATGCTAAAAAAAAAGACACAAAAGATTGATCAATCGGGTTAGTTAAAATCTCCGAGTGTTTTGGTAATAATGAAATAATAATGATAATAATTTTTAAAAGTTATTCATGTACATTGTAATTGTTGTTTCTACTGCAATAATTAAATCATTAGTCAAATGCAAATCTTTAGCCAAAATTGCACTGCTTTCAAGATTTAATTTAAATATGTTTCAATGTTTTGCAGAAAAGACAGAATAAGACCCTCATGCAAACCCTGAAGTTTAAAAATCCATTCTCCCTACTTAAAAATACAATTTGCAAAAATGAACTCAAAGGAAACCCGAAAATCTGCTTGTTCATTAGAGTGGTTTTGTTACCTGCATGAACTAATGGCAAGTCCTTTAGCAGTTTCATTTCGTGGTATTTTCACTTCTTTCTCCCATAGTTATTTGAAAATAGGAAATGGTAGATCATGTTGCCAAGCTGTCGATTACAGTTAACTGTTGCTAGCAAATGCCATTAAGTGTCCTAATTAAAACTACCACAGCTCTTTTAAAAGTTAACAATATGTGTCCTTAAGAGTATGTTAATATTTCTGAGTACAGAAAAAAAAAAGGCAGTATGAATCTGTATATTAAGGACTCACTGTCACTACGCATGAAATTCCTTAAGAGAAGAAAATGAAACTATAAGTAATTTGGAATAGATAAATCATATTTCACCATGATTTGTAGCTTCTTCCTTTAAACTATTATGGACAATATACCTTACAAGTGGTCTGTTTGTGCCCCATGTTGCATGTACAGCCAAAAGACGTAGAAAAAGAGTCACTGTCTTAGACTGGTGTGGGAAACAGTGTTCTGTGTGAGGGGTCTACACACTTCAGGGATTCTGTCTAGCATGTTCCTGAATAAGTATTACCAATTTTTGTGGAACATTCTGTAAGCTGTCAAGGCAGAGAGATGACTTAGTGGAGAGAGTAATCTTCATTTCCCTACATCAACCCAAATTCAGTAGTAGGCTTTGTTCTGGAGAAAGGAAGGAAAACGAATGTTTAATTCACTGCAAGTAATTCTTCAAATAGGACACATTAAGCCAAAATCTTAGTTGTAATGACATTGAAGTATATACATCATGACAGCACTGACATACTTTCTTAACACAAATTGGGGTTTTTTTCTTAGAGAAACAGATGTTCTAAGTCCATCAGGCGCCAAAAAATGGGTAGAGGTTCTCCCAGGATGAAAACACACTGGAAAGGATCATAAATTGGCTTACATTACCTATATACAGTGAAATATTTCTGAGGTTGATTTTGTGTGGGAAATGTGGCCCTTAGTTTAATGGGAATTAGGGTGTAATTGAAGCGTTTGATTAGTCATTTTTCTTATTTAAATGTTTATGTGTATGTTTACATGGAAGTCTTGAAACACAGCATCCCACATACACTAACAAGAGATATAAGAAAAACAGCAAATTGAATAAGTCTTCACCAATAGAAAGTGATAACACACTTATGTATTCATGGTACAGATGCCACCTAAAAAAAAATATCTGGAAGGAGTAGCTTCCAGGTCCTGCTGAACTGATGAATCTTCACAATCATGGGATCCGGCCTTACACTGATGCATACCCCAGTAACAGATATCCATGCTTCTCTGGAAGGATTTTTGCACTAAGATATTTCCAAAACAATATTGCAATCATGTAATTCAACTGAGTGTGATTACTGAATGTAATTCAACTATCATTTTGATTAACACTTAGGTATCTTTTCAAGTTCATATTTGTTAAATGGAACAAGCCTCAGAGAGACTTATAAGGAAGTTTTCCTGAGATTGTGTCTAAGTGGGGGAGTTCTTTTTTGGGTAGAAGACAGAAAGGGAAAAGGACCAGAGAGATTGTATTTATTTATTGCACGGACTTGAAGAACAAACACCTAGCTTCTTTTGAATTTTTATCCCAGCTTGGGTTCATGGTTTTTTTTATATTGGTAATTAGTTGTTGGCTTCAGTAAATATGTATTGCCTTCTATTTGTGCAATTGGTATAATTACATAATTAGTGTAAATAGATGCAATCATCATTAGAATGTTTTGGATTCCATGAAACTTTGCAGAAATCATGTAACATACACTCAGTGATAGCTAAAATACTGCAATGTGATAGTTTCAAACATTTTTTCTTAAAATTACATTATATTTCTTTTCCATCATAGCTCAAAATTGTGCCTGTATTGCTGGTTGCAGCACGAGAGCAAGCTAAGTGCACTTATTGCCACATAACGTCCATCAATTTTCTAGAAACATGAAAAGAGAAGGCTTCTCCCAACTGCCTCTAAAATAGGGAAAAATAGCTGCACAGAAATTCTTACACAGATATATGCAGAGACATTAAAATTCACATTCACTTCTACACCTGTTTAGTTTTTCACAACTCCCAAATTAGTATTTTAATGCAATCTGGCTCTTAATGATACAAAAGAATTGAAGGATGTATAGATGGATGGATGGATGGATGGATGGATGGATGGATGGATGGATGGATGGATGGATGGATGGGTGGATGGATGGATGGATGGATGGATGGATGGATGGGTGGATGGATGGATGGATGGATGGATGGATGGGTGGATGGATGGATGGATGGATGGATGGATGGATGGATGGATGGAAGTGTAAAAGCACAGGACATTGGAAAGTAGGATTAAACGTCTTCATTTTCCTGATGGCAACCCTGCAACTATAGTCCCTTTATGCTTAACAAATTTTTAATATTGCCGGTTGCATGAAGAGTAGAAAGTCACAGTTTTTCTATGCTATAACAGGAGAGCTGGAAAAATTAAGGCTATCAGAACACCCTGAATTCCAAGGAATTCTGCCTGGAAGCAAAGAGTTTCATAAGCTGCTGTGCTAAGGACATCAGGTGAAGGCCAGAGACAAGCAGCATTTTACTCATTTGCAGACATCTCTAAGAATAATGTTTTCATGATAAATTCAAGAACCAGACTGAGGACCTTAGAGTAAAAAAATCTACAAATCCATAAAAGGGTTCAAGACTTTTGCCATCTCACTAGTCAGCTTTGCTGAGTGATAAAGACTGAAGTGATAGCAACACTTAGGGTCATTATTAGTGGACCACGAGGAAATGATACAGTTGTGAAAAGCTGTGGATACTTTGAGAAGCTTCCTTCTATTTTCTGCTTATTATAAGTCTAATATTTGGCAGTCTGTTAGGAACAATCAGATTTTTCCAAGGAATTGTGCATCCAGGCATCTTAGGGGGAACTGGAATCTGAAAATCTTTTCTAAATTGTGACCGCTGAACATTATTATCGGACTTAATGACATGTTGCACTGTAACTATTAGATGGTGATGTCTGTATAAGAAGCATCCAATGACATGTCCTCCATCATACTAATACACACAAGAAATTCCATTCACACATCAAGGAAATACTTAGCATGCATTTAAGCATTATAATGTTCACTTTGCCTAAGAATTCTCATCTATAAGGATATGGGAAAGGAAGAAAAACATTTATTTTATTGCTATGTCTGAATTTCTATTCTAAACCTTGGAACGTTTTAACAGATAAAAGATCTATAAATCAGTGGGAGTTTGCCTCCTCATTCACTACTTTAGGTCTTAAATAGATGAGTAAAAATGGAAGTCCTTTACCATTTATATTTTCATTTCATTTTAAATGTTTCTGAGATTGTCTTTCTTCTGATTGAGTATTATTCCTGTATTACTTTTCAAGAATAGTATAATTAAGGTTAAGGTTCCATTACAGGTTGCAAGATTATTTAGATCCTGTGGGAAGAAAAAGAATGGTATACCTCCTGTAGATCATAGTTTAATTTCTGAACACTCTGTAATATTTACCTTTTCATAATTTTGTTAGTATAATTTCTTGAGTATTTTGAGATGTGCAACTCTTTCATTTTATCCTAGATGGGAATTAATTCCACCATGGAGGAATTACATTTTTATTATGTGAAGTTCCTCAAACCTGCAACACAAAAACATTCAACACTGGAGATAAAAAAATTGGCAATGTCTTTTACCCTTTTATGTGTGCTTTACATTTCAAAAATGTTGGGATTAATTCAGAGTTTATGTTGGGATGCTGTATAAACTAGCTAGGGTGGTCACTTTTGCAGTGAGGCTCAACCAGTGCTCCCTGCTCATCTCTCAGTTCTTCTGAAAGACTGGGAAGGCTAGCAAATTTAGAGAGAGGCTAATTCTGGCACATTCATCTTTCTTTATGGCTTAAATAGTCCAATTGTTTTATATTTAGTTTTATTGAGTTGTTTCAATGCAATTGCTATTAAGTAACTAATAGAGGGAATACACTGTAGACATCTGCAAGCATGCTAAGCATTTGAACAAGTGGAGTTGCACTTTACATCTCAGACAATATTTTAAAAGTACCTCTAAAGAGAGGTGATTTATGGTCCCCCTCTTTTCTCACATATAACAGGTGTATAACTCCCACTTACTTCTAAGTTAAGCTAATGAGAAAAGTAAAGGATAATTTTCAGTGGCAGAGGTCAGTACATTAAAAATTCATGTCTTTTTCCTTCATATAGCTCAGAATTAAATATTTTCATCACTGTTTTATTTCTTGGATTTGTTAATTTTAGCTTTTATTTACTGCAGACACCATCTAGCCTTGTCACCCATCCTTTCCCTGGTCTGTGGCTTTCCTCTTTGACCTCTAAGGTTCAGGAATGATGCAGAGACTCCTTCAGTCTTCCAAACACTGTCAGATTCTCCAGTCACCATGTGAACAGGGCAAAAAAAGGGACCACAGCCCACCTCTGTCATGACTTTGGACTTTCCTTAAATACTGAAATGCAAAATACAGGAACTATCTTTTTTGTTAACGTCTGCTACAATGCCAAGAAACCAACTGGCTACCATTACATTGAAAAAAAAAAGGTGGCATACATAATTATTGCTATGTTTTAACTTTCAAGTTCTTCAGAACCATTAAATTTTTATTTAGAATCAGCCTAAGCTAAGTATTATCTTATTATTGTAATTCAGCCTCTCCTTCTCAACCTTTCCCTAACGTGTATTTGAGGCATGATCCTGCTCTGAGGTTCTATATGAGTACACAGGGAGTCCTTTTGTGTCTGTCTATCCTCAATTAGTCATCGCTGTGTTCCTGTGCCCAGGAATCAGTCATTGTCCAAAAACAACTTACAGGTGCAGGTCTAGTTTTCTATTTTCTCTGCTCAGCAGTACAGGGCTTTACAAACGAGATTTTTAAAGGCACTGTGACATCTATCTCCCACTGATTTTGATGAGAGCAAAATGTCTAAATACCTTGAAAAATCTTGTTATAAATGACTGGCAAAATCCAATTTTCCAAAGTGACTTAAGCAGACTTAGGAACCTGGGAGCTCAGACACACAATTAGGTTACTTCTGTTCAACATGTAACCATTCATCAGCTTAGCTTGAATTTCAATCATTTCAGGCTAGGCTAAACAACATTAACTGATATTTACCACTGGCTAAGACTGAGTGCACAAAAATTTAAAATTGCTCAGCTAATTCAATATATTTTGCTAAATCATGGTAATATGACAACGTTCCTGGATGAATTTTATTTCTGAAAATCAGTGGTGTTGATAGAATAGTGAGTCACTATTGATAGAATAGCGAGTTTCTATGGCAATATACTTTATTCTGCATCCGCTTTTTGACATCAACCTGCCTTCGCTCGAACCCTTTGGCACAAGGTGGCAGGGTATCCCCTTCACTAGGTTGTGACTTATGCTCCTATCAGGCAGCTGTGTTTGCACCAAGAATTACAGCTTCCATAACTCGTCCCAAAATGTATTTTCTGTATAACATCAAAGTCCATAATTAATTTGTGCAAGTACATCACAGATTTCTGAAGCTATTTCTATACCGAATAACAACTAATGTATGTATAAACCAGCTTTACATTAACTGCAGTAGCAACAATTAAACTGTGGCAACATAATATTCACTGAGGCAACTACATCAGTATTTACCCAGCTTCTCAAACAGATGAATTTCAGTTTGTAGTACGTACAGTAAAAACATTTCCCAAGACAAAAAGTTAAAAATTCATGTACAAATCCCAAAAATGGCCACACCAAAGATCCATGTAGTCTGACACATTATATTCATCCATGACTTGGAGCAGAGTGTCAGAGTAGGGTCAGTATGCTGTAGTACCTTCCATGGGATGCCTTTCAAAATAGCAGCAGTCTGAGTGTCATAGACTTTTAGCTCCAGATTTTCATAGTCTTTGTAACATATTTCTTACTAGAATTCACCTGGTCAGATTTTGATCCAGCGTCACCTTCTGCATTCACACTGTCATGCAGCAATGGATTTAATGGCATTCTGTCTGAAAAAAAAATCTGATTTTGTTTATTTTTACCTGTCTAGAAACTATATTTGAAATTCTTCAGCTCTTTACCTTTAGCAGTTTGGTTGTAACTCTTTCCTCAAGGTCACGGAGGAAAACTGTGGTAGAGAAAGGTCTGAATATATTTTCTTGATTTCTGTCTTGTGACACAGACACAGAACCTGCCTTCTCTTGTATATATCAATTTAAACTATTTGGAATTCAGATGAGTTTGCCTTACTGCATTCCTAATTTGAATCAAGCTGGCTGGCTGTGAATACTTCTTTGCTACTGCAGTATAGATAAGATATAATGTTATGAAGGAAATATTGCAGTGAAGGCACTTAAATGTTCCAGAACACCTCTCAGGTACCAGGATCACAGGTGTTCCTGTTCAGCTTGTATATATGCTTTATGCATTTGTTTTTATTTTGTGCTATCTCAAAGTAAATGCTTTAAGTATGTGGGATTTATTTCCAGACTATTAACTGGTTGCTATTTCTCCAGACAATAACCATGTCATATTGATTACCAGTAACATCGTTCAGCTATGCTGCAAAAATCTCTTGTGAAATATTAGCAAATGTTTGGTTGTCATAGGGAAATATGAGGATTATTACATTCCTGTGTTTTGCACCAACATTCATCTACATCTACCTCAGTTTCCCTAAGTGGAGGAAATGGTTCTTCTTTGGACTTTTTATTTAGAATTTCTGATGATTTTTAATGTTATTAATGTTTTTCATGTTAATGGCTAAAGGTAAAAAAACGTTTTCCTCTCCTGTCAGACACCTGCCCCCTTAGATATTATTTGCAAGTTCACTCCTTTTCTATTTTCTGGCATCTTCTGCTCCAAGTGACTCTTATCTTCAACTTTAGCATCATTTCAGGGAGCCAACTACTCCTTCCCCAGTACAGGACATTGGCCATAAAACTCTAATCATGTAACAATTGGTTTTTCCAAGATGACTATTCCTACTTACTTATGTCTCTTTATGTCACTGTAGATGTGTTCTTGATTGATAAACTGAGATGACCTGTGAATTCAGGAATGTGCACATTTTAGAAAGAAAATTGTTCTTCTGTACATTGCATCATTTCATAAATCTGTGTCTTTTTATTATTCCTTGTTTTTCATCAGCTGAAATAATTCTCTTTGTTGGACAATTTCTCTTGTAAAGCAGTTTTACATAAAGCCAATTCTTAGCAATTGGTCTATAATTATGTTGCTGCAGAAATAATTTCTCCATATGTTTCATTGGCTTTTTTCTCTTGACTTTTAAGGAAGAAAAACAGCAGTCAATGAAAGATTTTTGTTCTGTTTTGCTTTCAGTATTTTTTTCATCTAAAAATCCACAGTCCTAATATAGAAACATAAAGGCAAAATGCTGTGTAAAGACTGTATCTTGTGCTCAAAAGAAGATAAGGAAAATCTTAAAAGGCACACGAGAATTTGCCCTAAATGTCCTACAGTTTTGTCTATTACTAATATACAACGGGAGCTGAGCCTGTTCAGCTTTGGGAAGAGACAATGAGAGGGGACTTCATCAGTGTCTGTAAGTTACTGAAGGAAGGGTGTCGAGAGGATGGAGTTGGGCTCTGCTTGGTGGTGCCAAGCAATATGGCAAGAGACAATGGACAGAAACATGGGAGGCATGGGAAGTTACACGTGAATATGAGATAGAACTTCTTTACTGTGCAGGTGGCCACGCACAGGAACAGTTTACCCAGAGAGGCTGTGGAGTCTCCCTCACTGGAGATATTCCAGAGCTGTCTGGACACAATCCTGTGCCATGTGCTCTGGGATGACCCTGCTTGAGCAGGGAGGTTGGACCAGAAGATCCACTGTGGTGGCTTCCAACCTTGCCCATTCTGTTATTCTGTGACACTTCTAATTATGTCCTAGACTCTGAAGCAGCAGCTTTAAACTTAAGGTCATTTGAACATATTTCCCTCCTTCATGTAGTCAGAAAAGATGCACAGATACTTTTGTTAACGAAAAGCACACATTTCTCCCAAGAATTATTTTTAAACATTAAAATATCATTTCAGAGCATTGTGGCAAATTTTGAGTAATTCTTGGCAATATTCCAAATGAGCATTTGTGGTTTATTTCTCTGTAGAGGAAGCATTAGTAATACTAGATATTATCGGCAAACATCAGACTATTCATTACAAATACTTTTTTATACATTGCTTGTTAAAGAGATAGGCTTACTTACTTTGACAATTTTTTAAACTGAATCTGCTTTTTTTTTCATTCATCTGTCTCTGAGTTTTGACATCTGCTGTCTTTCCATGAAGGCTTCAAGAAATGAGATGACCTTGCCAAAGATCAAGAGGTGTGTCTGGAAGTATTACATTATCTTGGAAGATGGATTTATGTGATTACTGTGTAAAAGAGTACTTGTTCTGTAGTGATTGATGACAGCACTGTCAGTATTGACTGATCATTAGAAATATTTATATGGCAGATCCTTTAAGGTAGTGGAAGAAGGAAAGATTAAATACATATCAAGAAGACAACAGTTTCTATGTCTATGGAATCAGAGCTTATAGTTCTTTGCAGCACCTTTAATTGTTTTTTTCATGTTTGTCTTGTTTCACAGACACAAATGTACTATAAATGCCTCCAAAGTGGCTTGTAGGCCCAACAAAATTTATAGTGCAGATTATGTCATTTACATATTTTGAAAGTATTTAAGTTTAATATTTGCAATTATAAATCCCTCCTTATAAATATGTTTTTAGGTAGGGAGCATATTCATAAAGGTGCACTAGAAAGATAAATATATTTTTGCTCATATTATTGCTCTCAAGGTTTTTATCACAGACTTTAAAAGAATATTTTGTTATTTGTGACCCTGGCATACTTTTAGACATTGGAGTTTTCTACTGCATTATCTACCATGCTGTGTTGGTACATTAATGACTAAATAACCTTTAGTAAATGATAGGCTAGTATTTCAACTATTTATAATCATTAAAAATAGATGGTCATTAAGGTGATAATTTAGATACAGGGAGACCTGGCATTATTCTCAGTTTTACCACATCACGTATCTCTATTAAAGAGAGCGATTCAGTAGTATTGCTCTTAATTTACTTAGGTGCAAGTGAAAGCAATATCACTTGGCCAGCCTGCTGGTGCATGTAGACATATATGCACACTCAAACCCTCCCTATATAAACATTTAAGTTCATATATAGTATGAGTAGAATGATAACAGCCTGACAGAGTAAATTTAGTATATTTAATTTATGAGAAATTAAATGAGAGCATGTTTAGTTGATTTAAGTTTCCTTTTCTTCTCTTTCTCTTGCATTATGAAAAAATATTGCTTACACTAAAGTAAATTTTTGAATTTTTTTGAGCAATGAAGCAGGTTGTTCAGCAAGATTGTGTAATTTCCATCCAAAAACTGTCTGGCCACCATCCTGGGCAGCTGACTGTAGGTGTCCCTGTGTGAGCAGGAGGGTTGAACCATCCAAACCCAAATATTCTGTGGTTCTGTGAGAGACACCAGTCTCTCAAACATATCCATGTAAAACTCACTGTTACAGTTCTGATAATAGGTTGCATGTAGCAAAAAATATGGAACTGTTAAGTGCTCATTCAGATGTACTGATTTAATGGTTTTGATGTAGTAAAGAATGAGCCATGTTTTTCAGGTTTTGTCTTAGTGTATTTGTATACACCAGTAGTCATCAGAACAGATATTTTAGCCCATCAGAGAAAAAGCCCTAAAGCAACTTTTAGTATTTAATTGAGTTTATCACTCCATTCCTTGGTCTTACATTTTATGGGTGTTAATTATTAGTTCCTTTTAATTATACTTCATGGCCTTTGTCCTGGAGACTATCCAAAGAGTAGATCATTATGGTACGCAATTTGGTGAAACACTTTCCAGGCATTATGCCATCCTCAAGACCATGTGAAACAGTCGTTATTAAAATTAGAAAAATATTAGTGTGCATATTTAGATTATAAATAATGGGGGAGAAATGGTTGACATTATTCCATGGAGTGCTATTAATTTGGTTTGGCTTTTACTGTAATTCCTAACCACTTCAAAATTAAGAGCATTGAGAGCAGCAGTGTGTCAGTTCTGTTGCTCCATTTGCTGACAGAAAGCACAATGGTTTCTTATCTTTCTCAATCTATTTTAAGTTCATATGTAGGTGTAAAATAAAATCTCACCCCACTGCTTTGGAAGCAGCTGATAGGCAGGATTTGTCCTCAGAACAACATTACTTCTCAGCTAAGTGATTTAAACAGTCGAGGTGAAGTAAAACTGGCACAGGGTCTCACACAGGCCACTGACATCAGTGAGGGACTAGTGGTAAAGCCAGACAAATTCCTGAGCTGCTGGACTGTGCTGAAATGCTTGGATAGCCACAGCTACTTGTGCACAGCTACCATGACTACGTTCTAACATTTGCTGTTGGAGGCAGCTTGCAGGTGCTATCAAATTTGTACAAAGGCAATAAATGTCAGTGTAGATACACCCAGATATAGCATAAGTTAATTTAAGCCTTTTGGGAATCTTTTATAATTTTACAACTATGTTTTTGTAAGTATTTTTAAATCTTATTACTTGAAAAATCAGTCATGTAGAGAACAAGAAAAACTGACTCAGAGACTGATCTCACAAAGACTTGCTGAATGAATAATTTTAGTTTCCTGTGTTGTCCCATCGATAGCTTTGTGCAAATTTGTGCTGTATTGGGAAATGATTTAATACTTTTAATGTTGCTTTTGCTCATGTTAAAATGCATTCAACATAGCCACTAGTTGAAACAAAACTATTATTTTGCTTGTGCAGTACTCCACTATACCACATCATAATCAATATATTAAAATAAGACAATTTTACTTATTTGTATCATGGAAACATAATTAATATGAACACCAAAGCTCTTGTTTCTAATTAATAAAGTCCCATTCCAGCAAACTTTAAAGTTATTAATCTATACCAAGCACTTCTAGTTCTCTCTGCATGTCTGTGACTTACATACTTTAACAGTCTTTTTCTTCTTCTTTCTCACTAACCTTAGCTGAGATTTAAAAATGTCTAGCATTGCTCTTTTATGTTCAGAAGACTATCTTAAAATAAATATGCTATTTTTTTCTTTCAAAAACAAAAGCAAATATTATCTTTGTAATAGGCCTTTATTATAGCAATCTTAAGCTTGAATTTAGCCAGCAATGTTCATTGTGATTTAGCATTTTGCTACTTATGATATCTTTTTAACAAATTTGTGATTTTATTTATTACACAATTATTTTAGAAGTTAAAAGCGCTTGGTTTGTCCCTTTAGAACTTCTGTGTTTTTTCACAGAATCTTCCCTGAGTGCTTTACTCTTTTAAACTGTTTTCAGAAAAATTCTCAGATTTAAGAGCTGACTTTATTCTCAGGGATTTTACCTGTTAGAAGTTTATACGGATTTAACAAAGCAGTTAAACATGGTCTTACACCATTCCTACTGAACTAAATACATATGGAGTGTCTCTGTTTGCTATTCTCTTTTAAAAAATCCAAACCAGTATTTTACAATAAAAAGCCCATGAGAAAAACAGCTCAGGAATAGTTTCTCAGTTACTGTTATTCTGTCCTTTGGTGTTTAGTGATCTAGACATGGATCTCATAGGTTTCTCTCTCTCTTGATTGTGACACCACCTCATAGTTTTGCTTTATTTGTCCCTTTTTGACTATACTATTTCCTGATTCTGTTTTTGAATCTTCATGCATAATTTTCAGGACAGTTTTCTCAGCAATTTTTAGCTGTAGTTAAAAAGTTATTCACATTTTTTTCACTCAGTTTAGTGGAAACCCGTAAAGATCTCTTTGCACCCAATAAATTTCACAGTGAATATAATGTGGATTTCGATCCATGCTATTGAGTAGCATCTTTCTAAACTGAAAACCATCTAATCAGAGTTAGTGGTTTAGTGGTTTCAATATTACAAAGAACAGCTCCTACAAACTCAGGTCATTGTCCTAAGGGTTCATGGTAGTTTAAAGTAATAGTTTTTGCTTAATTATAATGATTCCTTCATGAACAGAATCTCATTTGTGTTAGTAGTCCAACGATTTTAATTTGGGAAGTTCATTGCAAATAAGTTGTGTTCTCTTGATTTGGGTAATTATATTCACTTAGTACATTAATGGCAAGGACTGCTCAGGCTTTTTAAAAACCTTCCAGCTCTCTGTAGAACAGTTATTGAAAGGAGTGGAAAATATTCAGTTCTCTTTGATCACTTTAATGAACCTCAGTGTTTTTATTGTATATTCACTTATATGCAAAGTGTAATGCAACTGTGTATTAGCTACTAATTAGAGTTTTATTCAAGAAAAAATAACATAAAAGCAATCTATGTCATAATTAAGATTTTGAACAGTATTGTTTCTAATGATTTTCAAACAGCAAAACAAATCTTTTTTAACTGCTTTTAAAAATGCATATGCCTTATTGCAGAGCTTTTGCTCTTGGTTGTTTTTATGTTTATAAGGACTTAAGTTTTGTCAAAAAGGCAAGTTAGACCACAGCCATTGTCACAATCTCTGCTAGCCCATGGGCAGCAGTGGAAAGGGGAAAACACTGTGAGAACAAAATGAATTTTTTATGTCCTTGCTGGTCTTAGTTGCAAAATTTACATGTACATTTCCATCAGCAAATGTAACAGCATTGCAATAAACCTCTCAGGCAATGAATGGCCAGTGGCTACAAGTGAGGGCCACAGCTATTGAATGATGTTAAACTTAGATGGATCATATTTAGATAATCCTTTACCTCTTTTATTCTGTATATTCCTGGGATATAAAATTGTAATATTCATGAGATAAAATGTTCTTATTGTAATTCTGTTCCCAGTGTAGGTCCTTTATTTCCAGAAACGATTCAAGAGAGAGTGTAGGGAAGGAGATGGTATTCTTACTAGCTAAACTGTTTCTGGTAAAGTTCAGTATGTGAAAAATAGCAAAATAATATTGCAAAGGCATCTGACACAACTAAATATGCAGGAGGTAGGGAAAATAACTGAAAATTTATCTTCAGTCAAAAGAATAAAGAGACAGAGTCATAGCTAAAAACTGCAAATACATGACAAAACTATCTTAAATAGCTTCCTAGGCAGGAAGTTATTTCCCAGAAGTACCTCACCTGTTTGGAAACCTGTTTGGAAACTTTAAGAAATAAGAAGAAAAGCCATAGGAACTGGCTTCATAGATTAGAAGAAGGTTATGAATATAACACAAGCTTTAGCAAGAATAAAGCATGGAAAAGAGGACTTAATTTTTAGATTATGAACAATGCTTACTTTAAAGCTAATATTTGGCTTCAATAATAAATAAATGTGTATTTCTATATATTTTAAGACAAAATCTGAAGTTTCCCTTTTAAGAAGTGTTCTTCTTCCTTTAAGACATTCATAGCAGAATGAGATTTTTTTGTATTTATTCGAAATTAGAAGTGTCTAGTAACTAATCTTTGGTTACTTAGAAGAAGCTGATTGACAACTGGAGGGAAAAATTGAGAGTGATACTTAATCTTAGAAACAGGAAAGAGGTGGGAAATTAGGATTAATTTTCCACTTAGACTTTTGACTGAAGCAAGGAGTGCAGTGGCTTCTTCCCAGCTTCCAGTGCAGCAGATGCAGGGATGTGAGGAAGCCAAACGTTGCCAGTTGAATGGCTGTGTCTAAACAAGGGATTTCAATAACCTAAATAAAGCATATACATGATGTAGAGATGTGATCCCTTTGTGTTGCTCGCTGATATATTTCTGTTTCATGCTTATCCACTAATAGCTTCAGTACTTTCACTGTCAAGTGATCCAAATAAGCTGAGGGCACAGATTTTGGTTAGATGTGTTACCCTGAGAAGCAATTGTTTTGTTCTCTGCACTAATAGTAGGAAAAATGTCATAGTAGGAATAATGTTCCGACTTAGTTTTGGTCAAACAAAACTTCTAATTAAGTTCTATTAATTACTATTGTTACTTTATCAAGTATACTTTTTTACTTTTCATATATGAAGCAGCTTTGCTTTACTGAAGACATCAGTTTATAAATTGATGTCATGTCAGCAATTGTACCTGGAGGTTTTTGAAAGAGGGCATTGGGCACTGCTCATTAACCCTGTGAGACTGCTGAATTGCAGAACAGGTCATCTGCAAGTCAAGCTCCTGCCTCACAACTTTGAATTAGGGACAAGTGATCATACAGTTAGAGATTTTATGTTCCTTCCTTAGGTCCGTCAATTGACTCTCCTGTATGAAAACAGAAATGTTGCGGAACAATTCAGTCCTTTGATCATTACATCTTCCTGTTCCCATACAGACCTCACTGCAATGAAGTTGAGATGTTCTCTGTCTCTGTTACTTATTACCTTACATAATGCCCCTGAATTCAGCAGAACACTTTCCATTGTCATATGTGGATTTTGGATCACACAAGCAGAAGTCAATGTGTTACCAGAAATGATAATACCCATCAATCCCTATTGATACCTTGAAAGCCTTCCTAAAACTGCATGTACACCAAACACAGCTTTTCAAAGGAAAATTCTTCTTCTGTTAATTGCTTTTAGTCTTATGCATGTTTATCCCCCATTCCTACAAACATCTGTGCAATGTAGTTCTGTCCACTCAGGAGCCTGAGCAATGTCCAGTCCATACCCCTCCCAAGCTGACACATAAATGCTAAAGGGGAGATGAGGAGCTAGAAGAGGCAAGGGACAGCAGCAGCTGGAAGAGGGAATGAGTTATGTCTCAGAATCAAAGCTAGCAGCACACTCTGGGCGCAGCAGCAGTTGTGTGGGATCTGAGTGCTTTATCTTCTCTGGCACTCCCAGCTCTCAGTTGCTGCTGTCCTAGATTTCCCCGAGATTCACTGTAAAGTACTCAAATGTGTTCTGAGGAACCCATAACAGGACTGCATTCTTGCCTTAGTGAAATCTGCCCTCAGGAGCCACCCCTGCTCTTAGTGTGTTGTTGACAAACAAAGTTGTTACTTTATCAGGTCTAGTATGCCAACATGGCATAATTCTGTCTAACCTTCAGAAATTAGAAAAGGTAGCAATTATACCCTTAAAAAGTCACTTTTGAATTGACTAATTAATCATTCATTGCCCGTGGCACTAATAAGTCATTAGTTGTGTAGTGGTTCATTATAAGGTGCAATATGTAGAAGGGCTCATTTATGCAACTCCTTGCTGAATGTTGATTAGGTTATTTATAGATAATGCATGCTTGTTATGATCAATTATGACTTAGACCTCTGTGAATGTGATTTTTAGTTGAAATGCAGCAAGGCAAAGACTTATTTAAAACATCTGTACATTTAAATATTGTAAAAGAAGCTGTTAATACACTCTCTCTTTCAATACTATATCCTCCAGAGAAAGGAATCTTTTGTCTTGCTACATTGAAATCTGTTCTCATTTGCTCTTTAGTTTTTTTTTTAATTGCTGTTCTGTCTACTTGAGTTATTCATGCATCCTGAAGGAACTTTGCAATATAAGAACTAAAGTATAATGGATGTTGTAAACAGACTTCAATGCATGAATGCAGTTACGCATTATTCCAGTTTTATATGTTAATGTTCTAAAGGCTTCAATAATACAATATGAAGTCAAAGTTATTGGATGTATTAACCTGTTTTGAAAATGCTGTCTGAATTTAAAAGAGGATTAATTACCCCAAAGAAAGGGGAGAGAATAAAGGATCATAGCAGAAATACAATGTCAGTGTTTGCCAGTTAGAATCACTGAAGTAATTTTTAATTATTCCTTTTTTTTTTCTTCAGAAACAGAATTTACAATTAAACAATTTAAAACATACATTTCTCTCTAAAATGAACCTAAGTAAAATGTAAGAACCACACCAACTCTTCTTTACTTTAAAAAGCCTGCAGTAGATTTTACCCCAATACACACGCACAGAAATCCCCTATCCCTACTGGATTAGATTATCTCTAAGGACAGCATTTTGCATCTCTAGAATAGCTGCTATGGCTTCAGCCAAAATCCCAGTCCTTTTAGCTAGTTGCAATGAAACAACCCGTTTGATATATCCAGCCTCTTGCGACTGAGTGACTTCCACACTCAGGCTGCCACGTAGAGGAAAGAAGGGCTGGGAGGAGGGTGAGGAGGCAGATGTCTGAGGGGATTCCAGTTCTACTTCTGAAAGAAAAAAACAAAAGGTGTGAAAGCAGCTCTGCAAATTGGGAAAGTATCCAGAAGCCAGACAGGAGTAAAAGATATCAGTACAGAAGTGGTATGGAACAACTCTGAGCAGGAATACCAGTTATGGAAAAACTAAGGACAATGTTTAATAAATCTAGGTCTACTGCTTTTCATTCAATCTTCACTGTGCTCAGATCAGAACTATGGTATCTTGAGAGATCTGAGCCTCATAAGAGCTCTTTGGGACTTGCTAGTAAGAATCTGTCCTACAAAGGAGGAGGTGTTGATGGTACCCTTCTTGAAAAGGGTAAAAGATAATGCATATCCATGAAAAGAATTCACAGATACAGCAGAAGAGTGCATTAGCTTTGGATGTTTGCTGTCCTAGGAGAGATTTGCCAGGATGATGTATAACTACGTAAAAAAGGGCTATGTTTTTAAATACAGCTGACAAAAACTAAAGTGAGGGACAGCTACTTCAGAAATACAAAACAGGATGAGGTTCTGCTTTTTCTTCAGAAGTGCAATGTCCCACCATAGCTACCCTTGAGAGACCACTCCAGAAGGGTGGAAATTACCTTAGCGAAGAATACAGTCACCCAGATAGTTCCAAAAGACCAGGTAAGTGAGCCAGACAAGTATCGTAGATGAGTAAATCCCACCCTGATAGCCACATTGTCTCTCTTCAAAGTGGGGAAGGAACAAACTGCCACTTATAACATCAGCATTGCTTCACGGGAAGTTCCTATGTGCCCTGTGACTCTGCTAATGCACATTGAAGGCAGCTGTTGACAGCTTTCTTTGATAGTCACGTAGGGTAAAAGGCCTCAGCCTCTGTGAATCAATATCTTACCATTTGTTCAGAGGCATCAAAGCCCTCCATGCCATAGAGGAACTGGCTGGAAATGCTACCAAGAGCTTGCTGCAGCTGGGGTCCAGCAATGTATGAAAGACATACTTAAACTTACCCAATAAAATGAACTGCCTTAAGCATGGAAGAAACATTTAACAGCAAAGTAATCCAGTGAATGTAATCATGGCAATTAATCACAAGCTTTAGATATATGTGTTAAAAGGGCTTATATATTAGGACCTGAGTTAGTTTCTGGGTTATCCCATAGAAGGGAAGAAACAGTTTTGTTTTGATAGTTTTGTAGTAGTCAGCCTCAAATCTCACTTGCTTGTAGAAATGCCTTATTGAGCATTTCTATGTGAGTTAATAAAAGAATGAATGGTCTGTATATAAAATAAGTAAATCAAAAGCACTGTTTAAAAATCAAAGGAAAAATATTTCCTACTCCAGTTAAATTAAACTCAATTGGAACCTATTCAGTCACCTTCATAACTATTTAAATGGTGATTGTGCAATACTTACATGATCAAAGTTAATGTAATATTTATGCAATCAAAGTTAATGTTAAGACATATAATGATTTTACAAGATGAGCTGTGAATATAAATGAAAAATTAACATAATTATTAAAGATCATAATATTTGCATAGAGAAAAAATATTTTTTCAGTAGTAATGGTTTATCTCTTTATCTCTAAGAGGATTCCATATATTATTTATTTTATGAGAAAGCTTCCATATGTCAGCTTATGATTTGACTTTTTTGACTGAATTTTTGAAATAGCATCAGTAAAAAGGGTGTGGGTTTATTTTTAATAGAATGATATTTAAGTAGACAATTCTGTCTTCAGTGGTTTCTACTCAAATCTTGAGTTCAATCCACCCAGGTCATTAAACTGAACAGGAACAAAACAGGCTACTTAAATGTCCTCTTGCCTTTTAGATTTAAATTCTATATTGATATATTTTATGAAGTTTCCTTGTCTGAGTGAAAAAAATGGAGCCAGAAAGCCTGAGGGAGCTGTATGCAACTTCCCCAGTACCCAGGTCCGTGGTGGATCTTCCTTCCCTGTGCTCTGGGTAGAGTCTTGCTCAGCTCCTGAGGCAACAGCCATCGGGGAGGGCTGAGCTCCTCCTGTCAGGGCCACGCATGAAGGTCCCTTGTCACACAGCAAGCAGGGAAGAAATGTCATTGTGCCCCAGTTGTCTCACCTGCAGAAAAGAGGAGGAATTTTTCATGTCATTCTCTTCTCTTGCACTCCCATGCCAAGGAAATATAATCAGGCTTCACTTGGTTTTGAAATACAAGCTGGGGAGAAGCCACAAATGTGAAATCTCACTGAATGAAACTTCTTTGTATTCTTAAATACAAAGATTTTGTATTCCAAACTGGCATGTGAGATTTAGAATATTGGAAAAATAAGAGTTTGTGTTTCTTTGCGGGAAACTCAAAGACTGTTTATCCATTCTCAATTAGTGGTGATAGAAGAACAATTTAAATTTTCCTCATTATTTCTATTAATTATACTCTAGCTGTTCTAACAGCCGTTTGGATTTGTGTCAAAATCCGACTTCTTAAGCATCCCAAACATCCTCCCCCAGTACTAGAATTATTTAGATCTAAGGTCTCTCAAAACCTCACCAAATATCAAAGAAGATGTTTGCCCACGATATCTGACGTCTCTCAAAACCTCACCAATATCAAAGGAGATGTTTGTTTGATGTGGGCTTAACCATTCAGTACAAAGAGGATCTCTGCTCATAGCTCCATGTCACAGACAGAAACAATTAGCTGTGAATATTTTAAATCAGGATTTGTGTAGAACTGAGGTGGCTTTGTGACTAAACTAAGTGACATGCTTCAAAAGTAGTGAGCATTGAAATAAACTTCGTGTTTAGATAGTGAATTCCTAACAGCTGTTTTTCCTTGAGGTGGACCTATAATGCTGGCATATTTAAAGATATTTGATAATGGTAAGGGTGAAATGGGATTCTTAAATTCTGTGGAGATGGTTTATATAGTTTAAATATATACATAACTATGAAGATAATGTAGTGTTTTCTCATCATTTGTACCAATAATACTACCAGCAAACCTTCTGCACATGCATTTGTAATGCTACTTATGTATATTACAATATTATACTGACAACAATTCTACTGTGCTCAGACAAAAGAAATAACAAGAGGCTGTTCTGTAGCAGTGTAATTTATGAATACCACAGTTATTTCCAGAGATTATTTTTGTCCTCATGCAAATTATTTATTTTGTGCCTACTTATAGTGTAACCTTTGAAATTAAATTGAAAATATGGAATGTCTTAAAGTGTGACTATCATGTACCACCTGTCTCAGTCAGCTGGCTTGTCAGTCAATACTGACTGCAAATCACAACTATATTTGATCTTGATTGGGAGGCTATTTTGGGAATTGTGCTGGTGAACATTGAACAAGTTGTACTGAAGAGATCATACCCTTTCTAACTGGTGTAGACCACAGAAATAATCTCAGCTACACAAAGATGACTGGTGTTCTGGTGTTTAAAAAAAAAAATAAAAAAAGAAGTGCCAGTCAAAAAGCTTTCAAGGAAATTCGTGTAACCAATCTGAAACCTATTTTGTTCCAAACATTCTGTCTTCCTGCTTCCCTTTTCCCTCCTCCTCCCCGCCTTTTTTTTTTCACTGCCTTTCCCAGATGTCTAGAAGCTCTTGCTGGCCAGCCACTGTCCTGGGGCAGGCCGACTGGACATTCTTTCCTTCCTTTTTAGCCAAAAATCTCGGGCAAAAAAATTTGTTTTTCTTAGGGAAATAATGCATCACAGGCTGCTGCTGTCTATCACATCACTGCAGGATTTTAATGTCACACTGGAAGCTTTGAAAGTTTTGGGTATTATTTCTTCCTTTTGACTAATTTACTAAGCATACACTAAGATTAGGTCATTTTCAGATCTCTTTTAAGGTCTACTACCATTAACTAACTGGTTTTTCCTGGAGAAAATGTTTTGGGGAACTTCTTTTCAAATGAAAACATAAATCATATGGGTGGATTTTTTTTTTCTATGCATACATTCTCCCCAGTTAAATGGTTCAATTTATGCCTCAAAGGCTAAAACACATTTTTTCTATAGCCTTGATAAGGACAGTCACCCTATCATATACCGTATTTGGTTGCTGGGCCACTTTTTTAACCCCCATAAACATTACAAATATCTCTGTGACTTTAATGCTGCTCAAACACACAGTCACCCAGACTCATTTATCCCCCAGCCAGTTCCCTCATGCTTTCAGCAGATTTTCCAATATGCACTTTCATGATTTCATCCATAACCTAAAGGTACATCCCATAAGCACCTGCCAACCTGCCTTGCTGGTTTCCTTCAAATCACAAATTCTGCCTTTCCTTTGCTGCACTGCTTACACAACCCCTGACAAAACCATTGTCACTCACGCTGACTAACACTACCTCGGTGTGCCTTTGCAGGCTCTGTCTGCCTGCACTTGCTGATGAGCTGTCTTAAATCTAAATTGCCTGCTGCTCTTCTTCTGTTTGCACAGTCCCTAGTGCAGTGCACACAGGAACCCTGCCTGTGCTGCTTCAAGGTTTTATACCTACAATGAAAAACAATAATAAAGTACCTAATACTTGGATTATTTTGCTAATAAGGGAAACAGAAGGAGGTATTATTGTAACACCACCATTTTCTTCTCAAATGCTATGATAGTTCTTTCTTTTCTGGGTTTGTTTGAAGAAAATCTCATTTTACCTTGAAGCAAATGAATTATTTTTCTTCAGAAGTTTGTCTATAGATAGGATTTACCACAAAAACTGTCTTACTTAAATACTTCCATCTTCTTGATTTTAATTCAAAATTTAGTGTAGTGCTTTGGGGGGAATGAAATACAACATAATACATTGTCTTTGATCTCTGTTTTCTCTGGGAGAAAAAAAGGAGGAAGGAGGTAGAGCAGTATTCACTGTGGAGGTGTGCATGTCTTCCTCATTTCATAAATATCATGCACTGAATCTGCGCTCCACATGTCTCTCAGAAAGCTGCTTGTCCATGGCACTTACCCAAGCTGCTTTCCTCATTGCTGAACTCGAAATGCTCTTGCACCTTGGCATGGTTTCAACTATGTCAGTTAAATCAGAAAGAGGGAGAGTCAGGCCAACAACAAAAACACCTTTCCTAGAGAGATATGATGTTGACCCAGAAATAACACTGAGCTGCCAGAACATCATTGCTACATTCAATTCCGTTTTAATAGAGGGAGAATGATCTAGTGGTAGCTGTGCACATTCAGTCATTGCTGTGTCTCCTGCTGTCATGGTATGTGCTTACCAGAAGATTTAAATAAAGAAAAGGAAAAATAATGTGCAGTATATTAAATGTTCTGCTTGCTGCTCTGAAAAATAGTATACTGAAACATTTAATCACTGACAAGCATCATTCTTTTATTATTAATAATCCATATGGAAAGTAGATTGCTTGCAGTGGATTTTTTTCTGACTTATTTTAACTGTGCATTTTAATACATTGGTATAATAATAAAAATAATGCTTTGGTCTGCAAAAATGCAAATATTGAAGCACATTATAGTGTAGGATTTTACAGCAAAGATTCAGAATAGATTCAAAAGGTAAAGGACATGACTTTTTATTCTTTATTTATTAAAGATTTACTTAAACAAAATTCTTCAAGTTGGCAACAAATTTCTCTTGCGCGTATTGGTTTTTTGTTTTTTTTTTACATTATTATTGTCACAGTTGTGCAGGGTGTCAACATTTCATTACATCTATTATATATGAAAAATACTCAGAAATTACCTTAAATCCTAAATATGGTAAACATAAATGAAGTAAGAAAGAAAATTATTCAATTATCAAGAGCTCATTTTGCTCTTTTTTACTCCAACAGTTTTAGGTGTTATTTCAAAAACAGTCATCTTTGGCCTAACTTTATTTTCAGTGATATTAGCTCAGCTCAGCTCATAACCTTGCTGAAGATACAAATGAAGAGGGAAAATTACAAAGTCAAAGCTGAACAGAGTTTTATTGGCTATTTTGGTATTTGTATCTCCTAAAAAGCTATCAGCTCAAATTTTCGTGCTAATCAAAAAGAGCATTTTCCATTTGTTAAATTATTAACCTATACTAAACTTACATTAAGTCAATTTAAATTTACAGCTCGAGTATCCATGTTGTCAGTAGTTAATGTAGAAAAAGATGAAACCATTAAGTTCATATAGAAGTCTGAGTGAAAATCATTTGTGGAAATACATGATGGAATATTCTTGTTCTTCTCAGTCAATGGCCAAAAGTGGAAAATGCTACATCCTTCCTAAAGATGGTTGTTGCTTCTTTGTTGTTCACAAACTGTATGACACAGTTAAGACAATGTTTGTGTGTTCATATCATGTATGCATAGTGTTTGTTTTAATTTACACAGCAAGAAAAGGAGTTTCTTTAATTTTCTCTTAAAAGTCCATCTTGGATAGGACAGTGTGACACATCTGATTGCAATGTTCATAAATTGATAAACATGTTGCTCTGGGATTTTCATATCACCGGTTAAAATTAAATGTGTACCTGTTCTGTATGTTTATGGAGTTTAAGTTGAACCTGAGCAGTAAGAATATATTTAATAGTCTGCTTCAATCGTTCTATGTTGTTATATATTACTAAAGATCTCAGAATTTGTCAAATGCATTCATTAAACATGACACTTGCAAGGACGGGGTAGGGTTTTTCTTGTACTAGATTTCCATTGGGAACAGCATATTTCATGGTGAATTTTTCTTGATGAAGTGATAGCAGTGTTGAGCTATTTTAAAATGTATTTCCCATTTTTCTATAGTGCTTGTAATGATTGGAGACTAATGCAAATGTCACTCCCCATAAAACTGAACTTTTAATGAAAGGAAATTACCTGATTCAATATTGTTAGCAATATAATTTTAAAAGTCTTTAAAATGCTGATTCAAAAAATCTTTCATTAGAAGTCTATTTAACATACATAGCTTTAATCTTCCTACATTAGGTTTCTAAATTGTCTAAGTATACTCTAAAGCACTTAGTATTTCACCTTCTTTGAAAAAAGAAAAAAAAGACAAAAAGGGACTTGTTTATGTAGGCTACATCTACAGTATTTTGCTTTGCCTCTGTCAAAGTACATATGTCTGCCACACATTGTTTATAATTAAAGTGAATATTAATATATATTTTTATAGGCTATGCATATGTTGTGCCAGGTCCAATTTGTGAATTGCAAAATATTTTCACTGATCTTTTATTTCCCTTTAGTTCTGGAGTATTCACAGTAAGATGTTATTAGTGGGGAAAATGCACCAATGTAGTGGAAGCTTGCTGCATAATCATTAAGAATTTTGTCATTTCAGAAATTACACCAAGCAGGGAGGGAGTGAATACTCAGGTGGCTTCATGATGTTTTGTATTGTTTCTGTGTAACATAATAGTATTCAGGGTATACAGCCTTTGAAAGATTGATTTTGTATGTCTGGCTGTCATACTATGTATTGCCACTTTTGTTGTCAGACTTTATCTGAGAGGAGGAAGATATACGAGACAAATAAGCATGAATGACGAGAGAAGAAAATTCCACAAGAATACTTCCAGCAGGTAACATATTGTCCTCAGAACCAGTGGTTTAACTACCAGACTATGTTTGTGCAAAAACTGCATCTGTTTAACGTCCCAAAAATCTCCACACTTTCTGATAAGCATACTGATTCTCCCCAGTAATCAATATACCATTGCGAAATAACAGCCTAGCAAGGGAACATGACTAATCGCACCAATTCATGGCTGTTGCAGACTGTGAATCCTTCTGTAATAGCTCATAATTTGAGGTATCTGGAGACCAAGAATGATGTTTAACAAAACACACTAACTTTTTATGACATTTTCCTGTAGTATAGGCATCTCATAATTGTAACAGGAAGGAAAAAAAACCCTCATTATTAATAACTAATGATAAGAACTAATCAAGGAATATATTAATTAATTTTATTCCATTTCCCATGGTAATATCTCCAGCTCATTTATATTTGATTTACATGAAGTATAAATGAACCTTTAGGGCTGTATTAATTAAATAATATGAGAAAGAATCAGAAAAAAACAAAACTACATTATGATTACAAGTAAGAAGTGACTTCATCTCAGTCTTTTCCTAATTCTTGTCATTATTAGATTTCTGTACATTTGGAGCTAGGACACAAAAATGACAGGCACAAAAATTCAAAATTTGGATCCTCTAATTCTTACTCTCCTGTGAAATAAAGTTCTGCAGAACCTTCATTTCTGGTGCTGGACAGGTTTTAAAATTACTGAACACCTTGTTCCTAATACCCAGTGATATTTATACACTGAAAAATCCCCTTGTCTCTTCTTGTCAGTGCCATCAGAAGGATTGTCATGCTGTCTTCCTCTCCCAAGCCCTTCTTATACATAGAATATTTGCCTAATAATTGGGATATCTTTTCTCAAATCTTTGCTTAGCCCAGGCAAGGAGAAGACCCAAACCAAACCAACACACAGCTTAGTCTCTGCCCACTGGGCTACAAGGCAATAGAAGCTGGGACACTTCCATTTTTCTTTCAAAATTCTATACATTTATAAATAAATATATTTTTGCCGTGTTTTAACGGATTATCCAACCCAGCAACACTTGTGAGATAACATGTAGTCTGTATTTCCACTGGGGCTATTGCCAGGCAATTTGGCACCAAAGCCATTGAAACAAGCCCATGTGTAGGGCTTGCAGTCACAGAAACATGGCTACTTGGGAGTTTTCCTAGTAGATATTTAAGTGCCAGAGATGGAGCAGTGTTTTTAATGTATGCACTTTGCACTTTGTTGTCAAAATGACATTTGGGTTCTAAGCTGCTGTGCAAATCCTAACCTTATAAGTGCTAATCTTCACCTGAATCCATTTTTCCATGTCACTGTAAGTTCTTAAGGTTTACAAAGAGCTAATAGAGGAAGCAACTAAGTGTCAATATATTAAAGCCTTGTTTGTTCTCTTTAAAGGCCATTATCCTGTTAAAAATCTCCCTATGACAAAAGGAATTGTCAGTCTCAATTAGTACTATTTTTTTTCTCTTTTAAACCACCATGCCTGCTCCTTCTGGATTTAGGTGTTTGCAACAAAACAACAACAAAAAAAGAAATAAAAAAGATACACAAAAGAAATTGCTCTGTTTAACAAATTCCTCTGTAGTGCTTTGTACAATTCATTTCTCCCTGGAATTAGACAAGATTCCTGGCAGTTGTCATGTCAGAAATAAAGCACTTCCATAATATTTCTTATTGCTCCTGAAGAAGAAGCATCCACAACTAAAGTTCTTTAAGCATTCCTGGAATCAAGATTTCTGAGAATTCTTCTCAGTCTTCATCAGCCTTGTTAGGTGATGTAAAATGATTCTGAAAATAAAAACTGTATTAACAGTTCCACCTGAACTCAACTGCTATGAAATACAAACTATCTGTTAGAATATTGACATGTTTTAAGGGGAAAAACATCTAATTTCAATTATGGGAAGAGGGTTATATCAACCTTGTAGTGGAAACAAGTTAACATTAAGAAAAAGTGCGAATAAGCAGACTTCGTAATATTTTTTAAAATTCTGTAAATAATCTTACGTCTGAGAAAAATTTTTGCTGAGTTAATGGTAGTTTTGATTGGAAGTGTGCAGCCACTTATGCCACAAGCATATGGTGCCATATTTCTAGAAGCAGCTTTATGCAAACTTCATTTTGTAGGGTTGTGTCTGTGTCTATGACATTAAAAATTACATACATGTAACCATTACATACATTTAAAGGCATGGCGCAGCTCACATTCACACAAATAGATTTTTCTTCCCTTATGAAGTTGTGGGAGAAATGTGTGGGACATGCCATTCCCTGCACTGTTGGCTGGCACTCTGTGGGACTCCTTGCCCTGGCACAGCTGAGCCAAGAACGATGGTAACAGTGGGACAACACACATGGTCTGCGGCACCTTCACCAGGGCCACCTCATGGCCCTCTTTTACTCAGTAGTAGAGACTCTGAGGCAAATTTTGTCCGCAAGGCCTTGTGAAGATCATAAATTTGTCATCAAGCTATGCAACATTTATTCCCTTTTCATTTGGAAAGCTTCATGCAATGTATTTAAAACCTGTATTTCTCAATCCCAACACAGACTTAGCACTAGAGTATTCTAGTAACATTAATGTCTAATAAATGACAAGGGAAGAACACATATGGTGCTCATATTCTTTTCTTTTACAGTCAAAACACCACCATTAAAAAAAAAAATTCTCATAGCCATGCAGTCCTAATATAGATTCAGGTTTGCATTGCCAGGTTTTGCACCATTCATCTACATTAATTTTTTTTCAATGAAAATAGTTTGCAAAATGGAGTAATGAATTCTAAGACTTTCATGCATTGAAGTCTCTGTGAAGAATTAGACATAACTATGAACAGTATATTTCTAGTTTTTAATTTTAGACTGAAGTTGACTTTGTCAGTTGTCACTCAGTTAAAATAAATAGTCTTAAGCCTTACAAATCTCACAGAGCTCAACAGAGAGCTGGCATGGCTTACATTGGCTAAGTTAGGTCTATAGTAAAACAAATCTGTTTTAAGTTTTACAAATATATAAGAGATCATTTCAGATTCTTGCACACTTATTGTTTTCTCTAAACTAGCCTGTTAGATGGTGATCTCAGACTACTCTCTTCACATGGATATTTTTTTTGTTTTTGATTTTGCAAAGTATTTAATCAAAAGAAAACAGGAATTTGATCTTTAGTAGCCGAAGACAATTTTCTGAAGATGGGAGTTCTATACAACCTTTTGTTTATTGATAATAAATAAGCACAAGGACTTCAGTGATACAGAGGTTCAATATATTCCTCTAGTAGAAATAACAAGAAAGATGACCAATTCATATTTAGGTCTATTCATTGATCTACATTTTGGGTTTTTCCAAATACACCTCCTCACATGGATCTTCTGAGTATTATGAAATAGCCCAAGCATCCAACCTGCAGCATATAGCTGAGTGTGGTTTTGAATTAACGTAAATTCTAATGATTTTTCTACCATATAGTTACATTTAACACAGCCTTGACCAGTGACAGATATATGTCTGCATAGTTTCCCTCCAAAGTATTTATGGCAGAAGTGTCATGAGAGGGCTAAAAGCTGCCAAAATCATGACTTTTTCATTCATGTCCTGTACAGTCACTTTGGAGTGTGTCTTTTAAAACTGTTGGAATACGTGGAGAGAGTAATTGTCCTGGCATTTTTTGGAAGATGTGCAGAGGAATGGAGAAGTCTCTGACAACTGATCCATCTGGTCAAAGGCTAGAGACGTGCTCATTCTGCTCATTCCAGTAATGTGAGAGGTTAAATAAGGTGTATGAATTAATACCCCTGATTAGGGGGCTGGGCTGTCATGAACAGACTGTACAGAGAAAGAGTTGTCTCTAAGAGCAGTCTGTAACTATGCACATGTTCTGTCAGGATAAGTTTTGTTTGCATCAAGGTGCTGTAAATACCCCGGTGTGTCAAAACTTGTGAACTGCCTTCCTCAAGACACAAAGCAACACTTTCACGCATCTTGGAGATTCCTAATCTATTAGAATTAAGTGGTGTCTTGGGTCACTTAAACTCAGAGGCAGGTTGGTCTTTTACCTAAATGTTTAAAGAATTTTACCCCCTGTGAAGATCATAAATTTTCCAGTCATTCTGATAGTTATTTTTTTCTCCTGAAGTAGATAATTGTTGCTGGGTGTATTAATTTTTTATTCCTACTTTGAAGATATGGCATAAATGTATGAAAAAATGAAATCAACTCTCTTTGTGGTAGGTTCTTATTCCTTTTCTACTGGTTTTCAGTGCTTAGATTTATCTACATGCAAATTTAAAAAAACACACTGGAATTTCTCCCAAAATGTAATTTCAGATAGTGCTATTGGCAATCTGCTGTGTTTTGGCTAGTTACATGAGTCATATGGCACTGTTTACGTTAAGTCATATAGCTTTCTTGGAATAAGGGAACATAAAACAGGACTGCACAACTATCAACAGGTTTGTTGTCATAATTTGTGATTACCTCAGAAATTAATCTTAACCAGAAGTAAAGAAGGAACAAAATTCAGAATATAAAAACATTAACTTCAGTGATGTATATGTGTTAAATCATTAATCTCAATAAGGTAGGTATCTTAAATGAGCATATTAATATCCATTCTACATATAAAACTTGAGCAACACGATATCGTGTCTAGATTATTATGGTTGTAAAACATTACTGTTATTGGCACTACTTCTCATTCAACATATTTAATTATAAATATTTCATATTTATATATTGTGGCTTCTTGTAATTTAATTTTGTAGATATGGCTACTCTTACCTGAAATCTTCCTTCCACTTGCAATTTCTTCCTTCAAGTAATGTAAGTTACTATACAACACAAGTTTATACTCCTAAAATTAATTTGAAATACTTTATGCATCCAAAAAAAGCACTTGGAAGTATGTTCTTAACTAGGAAATGGTATCAATGCAAACAAAAGTTGGCTTAGGTTAATAGTCTCTGGCTGCCACATCAATGCTGAGGCAGAGCCAAGACATTTATTTTCAAAGTTGAAAACATTGATCTTATGACAGTGCTCTATTATGATGACTTCATTCCTATTATGTCAAGAAATTGATGAAGAGGTAACCATTTTATCAGATGAATTGTGCTGCAAGAGAGTGACAGATGTTCAGTCTAATAGTATTCATTTGCTTCATCCTAAATTGACCTTATTTATCCAATCAGGTGCTAGATTAAATTTTCAAGTAAGTCAGACTATTTGCAAATGGGACTCTTAATCATAATGTTAAGTGAAAGAAAAATGATTGTGGAGTAAGAGATGACAATGTTGGTCATCTCTTTCCTATTAGAAAGACATTTGGTCTTATTGCTGCATTATAAAAGAAGTATTTTAAGGTTTAGGGTTCATTTTATGTACAATATGTAATCTACATCTAACTTCTACAATTGCACTGAATGTATCAATTTTCTGTGCATCAATGTAGCAGTCAAAAATATCAATATGGTTTTAGAGAAACAGATTATCTTAGATGAATTGTTGGTTTAGACCATTAACTTCCATAACATGACATTATGAAATTATACAGTCAACAAATGTTGCAAAGTGCTCTAGAGCTTACCAATATGTTACGAGCCAGAAACGGAGGTTATTCAGAAGGGTGAAATATACCTATACTAATTCACTTTTCTTCTTGAATATTATTCCTTTAATTTTTGTGAAAGAAGCATTATTTTTTAATAATGAAGATAGAAGGTTTTACCCAAGTCCAATTTTTTTTAAATTTTTCAGTAGTATTCAGAGTTAAATTTGAATGTCTTCTTACAGCCATGACACCCTGGTGCCCTGAAAGTAGGGGCTGCCTTTTTACAGTCCCACTGTGGCCAAAGGAGAAAGATTGGCTCCGCAGCGGAAATGAAGAGAAAGCTTGTAAAAGTGTCTTCCCTCTTGCTCAAGAGAAGCCTATTTCTACCTATAGACTACTGAGAAAACCTAAAGAGTCTATCTTCTTAAATGAAGCACCTAAAATAGAATTGGTTATAGCTTGTTCTTCACATGTTTGAATTTTGAAGTTTTTTCCTCAAATGGCCACTTCACTGTTCGAACTTTCTCTTTTACAATGACATTAGGAATTGGCAACACTCCCAATAGCCCATACCAGGTTTTAACTTCAGAGGTGATGCTGTTCAGAAAACTTTGTAAAGTATAGCTGTTGCAATATTTTTGTCCTTTTAATCCCTTAGGGGGAAGAGCTAATCTAATACACTGGAATTTTAAAATCACATTGCATTGTCAGAAGCACGTTTCTATTTCCTCAAGGCATTCTTACTGAGATGTTAAATTCACTGTGAAGTTTAACATTTAGCCACTTGTTCCACATGACAAACGGAGATGGTGGTTGTCATCAGGTCCTCTAAAGAAGCATATTTGTAAAAGTACATTTTGAGTTCCTTTAGTGAGCAGACTAAAGAAAGTAATCAATGTTTTTGTTCTTGGGTCACTTAAAGTTATGGATTTTATGAAGCTGTAAGAGCCTGTTTTGCTTTATTTGTATGAGAATGTCTTAAATCAATATTTATCTTTAAGGACTCTTTGAGTTGCAATTTCTATAATGCAATTTTCACTTCAAAAAATATAATGGTTTTGCTTTCTAATAAAGAAAGAAAAGGAGTAATTTAAAGAAAAAGATAACAAACATAAAGCACGCAAAGTAAAAATAAGAAGCAGGAGAAAATCTCTAGAAAAGGGTTAGATAAGGGGTTTTAAACACATTGTTTTGTATGAAGAAGAATGAATATGAGTTTAAGTAATGTCATAATGCAGAAAAAAAATCCAAAACTGCATTAAGACAAATAACATAAAAGCCATAGAAAAAAATCTAAAGTTCTAAACTTTCTATACTATTGTTATGTGAATTTAGTACCATTTAAATGTAGTTAAAAGAGAACAGTATGAAACCCTCCTTCTTTAAACCTCAAGCAGAGTTTAGTTACTAAGTGCTATAGAGTCTGAATTTAAAGACTGATCACAAGGCAAAGATAATTTGTTGAAAACAAAAGTCTTTGGCAACTCAAATAACAAAAAAGAAAGAAGCTGGGAGCTGGAAGTTCTCATTCCCTTAAAAATTTAGGGATCCCTGCATCTGAAAGCTGAGGTGAGGTCTCCATATTCTCTCAGCAGCAAGAATGGAGGCAGCTTCTGGAAGCAGCAGACCATCTGAAAGGCCTTTTGTTGCTCAAGACTCCTGCTGTTTTCCTGCCTCTGACTGACTCCCTCCCTCTGAGGACAGCTGTGGGACACCTGTGACCTGCTGTCTGTAACTCCACTTTGTCCCCCTGCTTGTGCCATAAGCTGGGCTTTGCTTCACTTAACACCTTTGTCTCTAACATCACTCATGTAGCATGGTAACAACAGCAGCTGTACAATTCTAAGTTCAGCACAGTTACTGAACTTAGAATTTCTCTAAAGAGAAACAGGAACTTGCAGGTTTGTTCACAGAGTACTCTCCAGTTTTTAGCACATTCAGATTCATTCAGTATTATTTCAGTAAGGTAAAGATTACTGAAGACAAGCCCACTCCTACAAGCCTTACAACCAGCATACATTAACTACAGTCTGTATTTCTCAAAGTTAAAGCAAGGTGCTTTTTAATATAATCCGTTTCTATTTGACTTAGTAATTTGGAGTTTAGCAGTGATTTGATCTCAAGAAAATTTTGGAGGCTCTACAAGAAAAATAGTTCTTTAAAAAAAGCCCTAATAAAGCCACTCTAGATACTGAGAATGGTGTGAAAACGGGCACTGTACTATGTAATCCAGATCTAAAGAAAAAAAACCCTGCTACAATAAAGGGGAAAATTAAGGTGAAAAATACTACTATGGCTTAGGTTTAAATTAATTTTTCATAGCACTTGATTAGACTTGAATATCTGATTCTCTTCTATTAGGAAAATGAAGATTTGATTGATGGTAAGGGAACATTTTAATATACACCCCCCCAGATCTTGGCAAGATACTTTTCTGGGTCCTCAGAATTATCTTCTGCCCCAAAGCATATTCATAAATCATTCAATGTTGATGTAAAAATGGCTGGTTTCCACAGAGGCCCTGGCTAGTTTCTTAGGCCCTGCAATGACACTGTAGAATGTTTTATTAAATAAAACTTGTTACAGATTAATCAATCTGAAAAAATTAGGTCTTTATTCTAAAAGGAACACTGATATGCTTGTGAACTTTACACAGGCAGTGGAAATGATTGTCTATTCACAAGTTTCAAAGTATTGTATGTTTATCACAAAGCTTCATCAATTTGTCGATTAAACTGCAAAGAGTTAATGGGAAATAATTTGCTGAAAATCATAGCTATAGCATAATATCTTGATACACTGGGAGAACCATAGTGTAAAGAAAAATCATAAAAACTTGAATGAAATATTTTTTATTATTGCGATTGTAGTGTTTTAAATTATTTAAATAGTTTTGAGTCCTTTTATAGGAAAGAAGTCCTGGAATTTTGTCTATTCCTTTTCCACAGTTTCCTAAGTCCTTACATGTTACTATTAATAGCTTTCTCCCTAGATAGTTAGATTGTATGGAGATCTGGTGAACACTGTCTACAGGGTTTTGTACAGTGTACATTACAAAGCTCTTAGCAACTTGTCTATAGAGTTCCAGGAAAAGAGTCTGAATTCCACAGTTCTACCACAATATGCTCCATTGAGATCAAAAGGAATTGTACCCTAGGATCAAGAAGAAACACTGCAGACCAAACTCCATTTTCTTATACAGTCAATACAATACCACCAATTTCAAAGTGATTTTCAGAGGGATTAAAAAAAAAACCCTTAACTTGCTAATAAATTCTTAAAGAATAAGGGGAGTTGAATAAGAGAGAAACAGAGAAACACCTTCTGAAAGAAAAAGAAGTGCACTGTAAAACAATAGCAAAGGAAAAGACAAAAGAAGTTTCGTTGACAAAATGCATTTTCCTGATCTGGTTTTGTTATTCCCTTCTGTTTTCTGTTATCTACCATCTCTTAGATTTCCCTGTTCTTCTCTGGTCCTCATATTATTACTCTTTTTTAAATTCTCCAGTCATTGCATCTGTATACACATGTAGAAGAAAAGTAGTTCTTATTTTACTGTAGATAATGGGAACACAGAGTAACTAAACTCTTCCCAGTTCAGTTTTGTTTATGAGCTGCATAGCATTTAGTGCAGTGTGGCTTCCTGGCTGCAGTTCTTATGTGTGAGGGCACTGATTAAAGCCATGAAATTTAGCAAATGCCCAGAGGGAATCATCAAAAGACCCAGTGACTGAAACCTTCTTTCCCAAGTCTTATCCAGTGCTTAATCAGAAATCTATTATTCCTATTTTTTTTTTCCTAAGGTATTTTTTCCTACAACAACTAATGAATTTCTAAGTGCTTGACTGATTCCTGCAATAAACCATGCATTCATTTTGCAAATGTGGTTGAGAACCAATGTGGTAAAACATCGTCTGGAGAAAGAGAAATTGTTCCCAATACTTTTTTATAGGAAAATAGGATTTTGTTACCCCACATTTCAGCTAAAAAAATCTTACCAAAATTTAGAGAATCTTTACTCGGAATTTAATTTAAATTGAAATTACTTTCATTTAAAGAAATCATTTGTCTGCATTCAAAAGCAAAAATAGATATTTTAAAATATAAATACCATTTGCACATAATTCAGTATGGTAATAGTTGATATTAACTGCATAACAGGAGAGAAGGAGTACTTTCAAGTCTGTAATTTTATTCTGAAATTATGTCATAAATGATCTTTAATTTCTCTCTAAAATCTTTCTATATATCTAATTTTCTCATGATTTCATCCTATTTATAAACCCCATCCAACCACTAACAGTATTCTCTTTTTTTGAAAATAGCTTAGTTTTCCAGCTGCGCCATTTCTTGATGTAACATATTAATAATATTCTTCAAATTTTCAACTGCAGGTCTGCATAATCATTTTTAAAACATCCCAGAAGTAATCAGTTAATTATTTTGAAATTAATTCTGTTTGTAGCAGGTACAAAACACAAGCAGTTTGCTCTATAAGTGGAACACTTTTAATTCTTTATATTCATTAGCATTTCAAAACCAAGGGAATCTTTGATATCTTCTCCCCTCTTCCTCCTCTTTCCCCAGTAATTTGTGGGTATGGCATGCTTGCTAAAAGGAGGCAGAGCATTTGACTAAGAGCCTTCTTTAGAGTGTGGTTGTCTCTCCTGAATGCTGTTGTGTCACCCTTCTGAAAGGCCAAATCAAGAGGCAATAAAGGGGACCCAAAATTGCAGAAGAGGGAAGTTGCAAATGGTAATGTGTGGAGATTTTTCCCCTAGCTGGTGTGGATGTAGTTGGGTGATGGTGAGAAAGAGGCTGGGATGGTAAAAGTCAGAGACAGAAGGACAGGAACAGTTTTGACAAGATCAAGACAATGCATCCACTTATAAAACACTGTGCCAAAGAACTCAAGTCCTTGTCTCTTTAGAGAAAAAAATAATTCAGCTGAAGGGAAATTTTATAGCACTTTTTAACTAAAATATCAAGTTTTCTTGCCACACTCACATTAAATTCCCATTATAGTCACTTGGCATTAAAAAGAGTGGTGTCCGAGTAGTTTTTCCTCAGAAGCAACAAATAGCAAAAGACACTTTATATCAGTGAACAGAAGCACAAGGTAGCAAACCACTCTGTGGTGTTTTCTGAAAAAATACTGCAAATATTGCCATTTAAAAAGAGGGGAACCCTGACCTGTCTTTAAGTTCAAAGCCAGTTACATGCATTATTACTTTAATATCCAGATGTTTTCTGTTTTAATCAGATTTTGATGATTTGATGCAATCTCTTTAGTGAAAGTCTGGAGAATGAAAATCTGACACTGATCTACTTTAATCCTCAGCCCAGTTACTTGCCAGAAGAGTGACTCAAAACTTACCTTTTAAGATTTTAATTTTGGTTTTTGCATATCAGAAAAAGAATTTTGTAGTTTCATGTCTTGTATATTTGGGGTTTGTAGAAATTCTGAGAACTCAATTTTACAGAGTATTGCTCCACTGTAAAATGTTGCAGTGAATTTTAATAGCAAAATATATTAAAATATTTTTTACATAAACATGTTATGACATGCATTTCTTGAGCTGCAAAAGAGAGCTACCTGTTCTTGGCTTCAGCTGATCTTGAGGACAGCAATCTCAAAATACAATAGATGTTATCATGAAAAATTATAATTAAACATATTTTTCCCTTTCTTTAACATGTGTATCCAATAAACTGGTATGAAAATATAGGCCTTGTATTACCTTGAATCTAGCAGTGAACCAAAAAAAGGCAAAGAATTTGGAAGCTGAGCCTTCCTCAAGGGCAGTTCCACTTGCTTTATAACAGAAGAGGTGTGCTTTTAAAGTCAGTTGGGCAGACACCATTGTTTGCAACTGATTCAGGATTCTGCTTTGTGAAAGGTACTACCCTTAAGTTTGACAAAGACTGCATTTACAAAGGATCAGTATAAATGTTTGAAAATTTTAGATACTTGGCTCAGCAAGAAGTATCTGATTAGTGAATTTATCAGATACTTTTAAAAATCAGGTTTTGGATTGAGACAGGTTAGTAAACAATTTTTTATTTATGTAAATTGTAAATCTGTATAGTTTTGTGCTGATTTTTTTCTGTTTATGAGATATCATATGTTCAGTAATGAGGTGTGCAGTAGTACAGAATCTTCCATTCAAGAATTCTAAGTATTCAACAGATTAATTAATGTCGCATCTTGATAGCACAAAACTGAAATTTCTGAACAGAAAAGCAGAAATGTGGTAAATTCTAGACATTTTATTTGACTCAACATGGGAATAGAGCTCAGAATCCTATATGTGAACACTCTTGAATTTGAACATCCCTATAAAGAGAACCATTTCCATTTTCCTTCAGCTTCCTGTACAGAAATATGGAAGTTGGTTCTTGATAAATATTTCCAGAACTAATAAATTCTGAACAACTTTCCTGCATCTTTTTATGATTTACTTAATTTATTATCTTGAAAATTAGCCTCAAAGAAAATTGAGTTTTATTTAAGGGCTTAAATTTTCTTTAGCAAAATACAACTCTGTACAGCATCTCTTCTTTCCATGCTGTGTATAATAGTGCATTTCCAAAGGATTTTATATACTGTGTACAGTTCCATGCTTCAGAACGCAGGCACAAAAACAATGGATAAGGGTTTTCCTAATGAATATCACAGGTGTGGAAATCCCTCTCACATTTGTTCTTTATGTGTCATTAGGGCTGCCAGGAAGACTGACAGCATTATTCAGTTCCAGTTTCAATGGCAGTGTTATTTTTCTGGCTGTGGATTCTTAAAACACTGTTTTAGCACTGAAGCATATAAGAGATGTTTGCTGCATTCTTGCTGTATGATGAACCAGCACACACAGCTTGTCATGTAGTCCTAAATGTAGTGTCTAGTGCAGCACTTTCTAAATTGCAGTAATTAATTTTTCACTTAAATTCAGTTACATTACAGCTACATCACTGCTGCTGTCACAGTTACCTTCTATTGCTTCCTTTTTTTCCATTTATCATCAGGACAGCCAAGGATCCTTTTGCAGAATTCTGTATTGGGCCCTTTGTGATAAGGATAATTTAACATGCTTCTCAACATTATGTAAGAACTCATTCTTCAGCATTTTAACTGCTAAGAAAATATTTGTATATGAGATAAATGTCTTGTCTACATTATCTCTGTAAAAATCAAATCTAAAAAAATTAAATACAATGAATAAAGAATTACAGTATATGTTTATGACTTTTCTCCCAACAAAACATAACAAAAACCTAGCTGCATGCTGCTATTAGGTTTTTAAAGGAGAGTTCTTGCTCTGTCCTTGCTCAAATAACAGCCTTGCATGACAACAAAATCACAGCAGCCAGTCTGTAAGGAAGAGCTTAATAATGTGTATTGTCCTGTGGTTTCTAATCTGTCATGGTCCAGATTAGTTTTAAGAACATATCAAAGTAAATTACAATAGCATTCCTAGGAATGCTTTTTTTAATTTGTTTGCACGCTGTTAAAATGCTTTAATTGGTTTCAGAAATCTGTTTACATAAATTAATTCAATTTGTTATGATGCTTCTAAGAATAGACTGAATTACCTTGTAACTTTCTATAGTTAAGCACAGGATGTTATATAGTGAATACCTGGAATACATATTTTGCAGCTTACTAGGTAAAAGCTTTGTATTACAGACACACACCGTGCCTGTGCCCCTTAGAGAGTTGCATGTATTATAAATGATTAAAGAACAGTGAAGACATATTTTGCATTGAAATGCTGGGCAATTTGTGGCAAACTGCAAAATATAAACTAAAACCTATAATGAAAGATCTAATTTAACTCTCACTTTCTGCTACAGTCAAATTGTAGCATAGTTTAAAAAGAAAACTGGGGCAATGCATTCAGTGGAATTTGCATTAGATCTCTGCCATGACTGGGAGGTTTTTCTGGTAGGTGACTTCTCAGACAGTGCCTTCTGTAGTGTCCCAAGTTAACAGCTTTGAAAAGGAACCCAGCAACGAAAGATTCTCACTTGTACTGCACATATGTGGTAAAAGTAGCATTGGGACTTCCCTAGGCTATAAATACAACTAGAAGATGGCTAGGAATGGCAGAACGCCAGTAAATTTTCCTTCCCTAGTCTCAGAGTACTGGGTTGTGCCATGATGATAATTGAACTAGTACTAAAAAAGAACCTTTCATATTTTCAGTATCCCTAAATAGAACACATTCACATCCAAATTAATAACACCAAGCAAAATATTTGCAAGAAAAATGCAAATCCACTTCAGATCTAAGGATATTTTTGCATTTTTTGAGGTTAGATATTTCTCTTCCAACAGAAACTGCTGCTAAGGCTGCTTATTTTTAAAGCAAAAAATGGGAAAGCTTTTGAAAACATGATAACACAATTCTTCAAAAGCATGCTTGTTTTCCCCAGCAAATATGAAAGTATGAGCCACTCTCCCTTTCTTCCAGCCAAAGGCCTGCAGCCCTTCTAACATGGTGCTGTGCACTCTGGTGCTCTTTCAGTTCTTTCAGTCTGTGCATCTTAAACAGGTATGATATGACCCTTCCAGGGGCAGACAAATTGTTTGGGTTAGAAGGGACCTCTTAAAGATCACCTAATTCCAACACCCCTGTTATGAGCAGGGACACCTTCCACTAGACCAGGCTGCTCAGAGACCCACCCAACGTGGCCTCGATGGGCCAGGGATGGGCCAGCCACGACTTCTCTGGGCAGCCTGTGCCAGGGCCTTACCACCCTCACAGCAAAGAATTGCTCCCTAACATCTAATCTAAAACTACCCTCTGTCACTTTAAAGTCATTCCCCCTCGTCCTGTCACTACTTGCCCTTGTATAAAGTCCCTCTCCAGCTTTCTTTTAGGCCCTGTTTAGCAACCAAAAGGCTGTCTCCTTGGAGCCTTCCCTTCTCCAGTCTGAACAACGCCAACTCTCTCAGCATGCCTTCATAGGAGAGGTGCTCCAGCCCTCTGAGCACCTTCATGACCCTCCTTTGGCCTCAGTCTGACAGATCCACATCCTTCTTTTGCTGGAGTCCACGGAGCTGGATACAGTTCTCCAGGTAGGGTCTTATGAGAGCAGATAGAAGGGGAGACTCACCTACCTCGAGCTGCTGTCCCACTTCATAGATACAGCCCAGGAAACAGTTTGATAGCTCAGGATATGATTGGCAAGCAGGTAGAAAAGTCATTCTAAGGACGATTTCA
This sequence comes from Vireo altiloquus, assembly GCA_013396875.1. NCBI lineage: Eukaryota > Metazoa > Chordata > Aves > Passeriformes > Vireonidae > Vireo > Vireo altiloquus. The sequence continues at coordinate 129,571 of VZRF01009054.1, forward strand.
GGTCAGCTAGGACCCTACACCTCAGGAATGGAATGGAAGTAGAATCCCAGTGAGCTCCAGAGTCATCAATTTCAGAACCTATTTTGCCATCTATTTCTGTAAGGCAGTTTCCAAGGATGAATTGAATGGAGGCAACTAACAGAATTGCAAAACAGTCAATCCCAGATCTATCTTCCCAGGATAGATGCAGAGGAATAGACGGCTGCCAGCTCAGAGCTCACCTACTCCAAGATGTGAATAGCTGCAACATCCGTGCTGAGATTTGTGCTGATTGCAGAAGACACAGCAGTCTGTACCTTGTTGAGCCACACACTGAGCTCAAGGCTTTAATGTATGGTTTATATATAGCTATCAACTTACTTTTCAAGGAAGTTATGGGGGTTTGTCTTTAAAAATGGATACAGAAGTCTCCTGCACTGAGGGATAAGGTATGAGAAGACACCCTGTGAGGATAAGCACTGCTAGCAGGATAAGCCACTGTAATTTTCAACATGAAATTGAACATGGCATCTTTTTTAATAGCTTGAGCATGAGAAGTCTGGGGGATGAGTGCAGGGAGGCTGGTGTGTCACCTGAAGACAGATTATATACTCTGAAGGTCTTCAGAAAGGCTGAATGGTTCCATGAGACAATTTTTGGCACTTCATGGTCTTCAGATTCCTTTTACAGTCATCAAAATATTCTGAAGTGTGCTGTATTTAGAGAAACAGAGGCTGTTTCAAAGGGACTAATTATCAAATATGCTGTTTTCCCCGAAGCCTGTTTCAGTTCATGATGCTCTTTGGGGACCAAGAGAACCTACATGTGAGGTTTAAATATAACTGCAGCCACATCTCCAGGTTCTTCTTTGGGGAGGGGATGAAACTGCTTCAGAGAGACAGGTGTATTCTCTTAAGACCAAACAGAGCATTTGAAGGGGAATAAGTACTTTTGCTGTCCTCTAAGTGTATTATAGACCTGTTTCTTTTGGGTTTAGGCTATTTTAGACAGAGGAGCTGATAAGGAAAAAGTATTTAAACATTTCCGGAAAAGCTTTATAGGAGGAGTATTCTTTATCAGATTTTATTTTGGTCACTAAAACCAGGAATGTCAGGAAAATTAAAAGAAGACTTGAGACATTTATCCACACCATCTCACTGTGAGTTTAAGCAGCTTTGGAATCAAGGTTATATAGATGCAAGACAAGCAGTGGCTCCAGGACATCCCTTCATCAACTATAATGATATCTGAAGAGATAGGGAAAAAAGAAAATATAATGTTGATGGACCCAACTTCACCGTTTTCTTCAAGTTACTCTAGGTTCTTTGTGGGCTACCAGTTTCCCACTGAAACTAAACTAAAACTGAATTTTTCTGTGTAAATTGTATTGGTCTAAAATATCTTAATGGAGAAAATATGAGGGTGATTTCTAACCATATGAAGAAGACAGAGGAGAAATGAAATAAAATGTGTTGTTTTCGGCAATGTATTCTAATCTAGCTCATTGCTGTGCCTTAAAAACTTTATCATGCTCAAGTTTCTACAAGGCAATTAAGAACTTGTTATCAAAAAGAATCATGTGCTGAAGCCATGTTATTTGGGTTTTGAGAACACAGCTTTATAATTAAATGCTGCTTGCACATTATCTATGCAGTGTCCATCCTGCAAAGGCTAACAACTCAAAACAGATTATATCAAAATGTTTAAATGTATAATATGAAAGTTCAAATGGATTCTGAAAAGCAGATAACTTGAAATTGTCTTTGTTTTTTTCTTTTTTCTCATTCTAATGGTGAAGACACCTACATATTATTTTGTGATTTTAAGTTTTACAGGGAAAAAAGTGAAATGCATCTCAAACTACAAAGTAATTTGGGTTTAATATACGTACATTTACTATAAGTACATTTACATTTTAAAAATGTAAATGGATGAGCTGATTCTTTTCAGTATAGAGTGAATAGTGTTTAGATTATAAGAACTTTATGCAAAGCTTTAAGACAAAAAAGTCTTCCCATTGTGAGGCTTTGATGTGAGTTATTCTTGTTTTGAAGGCCCTAAAACAAATCATACTTTGTACTTTTTATCCTTCCTGACTGCTCTGTGTGCTGGTAGGGCACTGTGCTCATTTCAACTGGAATATTTCATACTGATTGTTCAGTTCAAAAAAAGAAAAGCCCTTACCAAAGTATTTCATTTTAAGGAATAATGCAGTAAAAATTAAATTATCTACTTGCAGCTAAAAGGAAACTGCTCAAACAAAAGGCAGATTTTGCTGCACATAGGACACACAATACAACCCTGGTCTTCCTGTGATCTGTGTAAATTAGGAGAAATTTCACTGCCACTGAAGCTACACAAGTTTGCAAGTTGTTTCAAGATCATTCTTATTATGATGAACAGTAACACATTAATGATGACATTTCACTTGACATTTGGTGGTTTATAGTTTCTCATTCAGGCTATTCCAGATAGTCTGTATCAATGGATGTGGTAAAGGGTAAAGAAGACTCTAGGAATAGTGATACTTGTAAAGGTCATCATGATACCTCTGCATATTGAAGAACATTTGTTTAAATGAAATGCACTCTATAGAACATCCTTTGGATATTAGGACCTACATAATTTCTGATATACTGTTTGGGTTATGCTTTCCAGTGGGATGAACATTTGAGCAATGCAGTTTTCCTCCCTAAACTGAGAAGCACAAACTATCTTTATGCTTATATTTCTCTATCTTTACATAAGCCATCACTTTCAATGCTAAGTCTCATTAAGTCCACCCTAAAACCTGAAAAAAACCCAGTATCCTTATTATTATGAAAGCTATGTTTAAAGGCATCAAGCAATTTAATTCTTGCTTGAACATATAGATAGTGTTTAAAGCTTAACACATACAGAACCTGAACAAGATCTTACGTTTGGACTACATGTAAAGTAGATACAAATCAATAGTCTATATCCTCTTTCTTATTACATTTCTGGAGGTGTGACTGGCATAAAACAAAAATGCAGGCATTCCTGCCACATGCTAGGAGCTCTTCTGGATATGTGACAGCACAAGGTTATGTAATTAAATTTATTTTTCCATAGTTTTTGTGTGATGGAAGAGAAAGAAAAAAAGATAAAGCGTACAGTACTAAAACAACCCATCCAGTTCAAGTGTGATAAAGAATACTCCTTAACTAGTTTAGAAAGTGCCCTGGGTGAGTTATTCTCAAGGCAAAGATGTAGCCTGGAGGACACAGAGTGGGTAAACCTGAATTAGTGTGCAGTGTTATCACAGAAGTAATTTTGAAGTGAAATCTACTGATAATTCTGAGGGATGAATATGTCTCTCCTTCTTTCCAGAGAAGCCCACCTTGCAGACAGAAATGCAACAATCACAGCTAGGAGAGTTAGCAAGGCTCTGACCCTATATTTATGTAAACTGAATTCATATCGCCAAATGAATGTATCTTATTAAGGCCTAAGTATACTTCCTCAGCCACAGGATATGGAATCCCCTCTTCCGAGTAAAATGGTTTTGCTTTCTCTGACAAGGTTTCAGTGTCAGCTTGTATTTCTTTTTTCTTATTTTTTCGGCTCTCCTGTTGATGCTAAATCTTTCTGTAGAAGCTGCTGACGAGAACTCAGTGGTCAGATACCCAACCTTAGCATATGAATTTGCATTGCCTTAGGGCCCATATTGCTGTGTGTAAAATCAAATGTGAATTTCTCTCTCGTTACTATTCACTAGTAGGAAAGTTCTTAATCTGTTTAAGAACAGCAAATAACATTATGGAAAGGTCTTATTTCAAAAGTTTGAACTAGAAAGGGTTATATGTATATTATTTTCTTGGTTTGAAGTTGAAGAACCTTGTAAAAAAGAAAAAGAAGTGATTGCAGTGGCTGAAGTGATTTTTCTAAAGCAAAATGTCAACACTCCCAGTGGTTGCTCTATACCAAGAACAAAAAGTGTCTTCTTATCTCCAAAAGTGCTGGAAATGCATTTCCTTAACTTTTTTATGATTAAATATTCCACTGAGTGTTGCTTTTTGTGGAAGAAAGAAGCAAACTTGAGGAGTTTGACCATCCTACTTGTACAGAATGATCACCGTAGCCCATTCACTGAACTGTTAATATTGTTGTACAAACATGATCATGGTTTACCTCCTCTTCCAGGTTGCTACAATAATTTTCTCTGAATCTAAGTAAGCGTCGTGAGGATTTCTTTTTCCTTTGTGTTACTCCTCCTGCAAGAAGACAATTGCATGCCACAGTAACTGCATGAGGCCTTTGGCTTTCCTGTTGCTTTCACTTGTTCTGGTAATTCCTTGAGATGTGTGGGAGGAGGTGTGAGGGACCTTTTCTCTAAGATGTTTTACTAAAATGAAAAGAGCATTACAGTTGCAACTATCTAAAGACTTTTAAGCTCTTCAGTCTTTAATGTCAAAGACTGAGTTAATTATTGGACATTCATCTCTTCAGCTGTTTATCTGCAGTATCTTTTTGCTTTCTCAACATTTAGACAGATTATGGGTAATTCTTCATGTGCTTTATCACATCACACTCTAGACTGTGACAAGCAATTCATTCTATTACTTCCAAGTGCTCTTGCCAATAATTCCAACCTGCTTTTTGGCATGTTCCCAGACCAACAGCCATCTTCCAGCTTTCTTTTGAAATGTCAGTTTTAAACTTTCAATTTTGTTTGCTTCTGGATTACTTCTATATCATACCTTACTAGCATTCAGAGCATTGCACTGAATATTGCAAATTTTATTATTCCTCACAAATGTTTTTGTTTATTTAGGAGTTTTAGTCTAGGCAGGACCCAAAAAATAGTTTTATAATATTAATAACTTTATAGAATTAGTCAGTATCTTTTTATAATATTATCTATGCCATTGTTTTGTACTATATTATGCTTTGCGTACTGTTATACCTCTAAAGCTCTTTCCTCAGAATTCTTAATATTTGTTCTTCTCATTCTGTATCTCAGCAGAGAGAAAAATAACTACCAAACTTTTAGATATTTTTCCTATAAATCTATTTACATGAATTTTAAAACAACATAGATATAGAATAAGGATCAAAGTAGACATTTCTTGTGACTTAGGATGTGCAAAAAACTATGGAAAATCAAATATTTTGTGTGGATATCAGAAATTAAGGCATTCTGGGTCTCAGCAATGGCGCTAATATTGTCTATGCTTGCATAATATTTATTCATTAGGAATTTGATTGTTGTTACCTACTATTGGAAGAATTATAATATGAAAATTATTTACTTCTACTACCAATAAAGACTGTATTTTGAAAAAGAGCCCAAGGCAAGAAGTCTTGGAACTGTATTCTTCTGGGAAACATTGGAGAATTCTGTAGCAATCTTGGTATTAAGTCCTAAGACTCCATTTTTTGTTTAAATACAATATAGAAAATAAGTGCAACTGAAGTAATTTTCAGATTAGCATCTAAAAATCTAAATTTTACTGCAAGTTCCTGGCATACATGGATGTAGAAAAAAATGCTATTTAGAAGGCAGAAGTAACCCACTATTCCAGTTTAAAGGAAATCTGTCACAAAACAATTCTATTTTAGTCTCTTTTCTAGGATTAGATAGCACACTCAAAAACTGTAAATTGCCCTTGCATGGTAAGAATGCTTCACTCCATGTAATTATGTGACTACACTTCAGTATTTGAAACAGTAATTCCATCTAGCCACAGGTTATGTTGCACACAAATACATCTTTCAAAATAAAATATTTTTTAAAATATTAATTTCTAGAAGAGAGTATTTTTTTGACAACTGACCCTAAATCTCATACTTTTCTTTGTTTTGTCTGATTGTGTTTTTCTAAATGTTGCTGACACAATATGCCTCTTTATTTCTCTCTGGTTACTGAAGTATTTATGGAGCCTTATTTATGGGTTAGGTACTCCCCTGAGCTGGTGGATTTGCTGTCCAGCTCAGTAGGGCAGAAATAAACATTCTTACAGCCTAAGGGTCTGGGTTCATGGCTTACAAGAAATTCCACAAGGCTTCCTGAGAAGCTTAAATACCATTTTAATGTAAGTTCAGATAGCCACTAGTTATTGGTCACACCTTAAACAGGATGGCTTGTGGCATTCATTTTCATTCATTTTTAGCCTTTTTTTGGGATGGGGTACCATATGTGCATAAAGAGGAAAAAATTGTTGTTCCATGATCTGAGATTTTCTCAGGTTGAGAAAACACAGACCAGGCATAAAATATCCAAACCACTTATTTCCCCAAATCTCCTAAAGACTTAACACAACAAGTACAAAATCAAGATCTTGTTTCTGGGAAGGGCAGTCTGCAGTCTAAAGCTTTTTGGAATTTAAAAAATTAGATTTCCTTTGTCCAAAATGGTGATGTCATGTATGTTGCTGCAAATATGCAAGTAGATTTTTATTGTTATTGAATAATATAATTAAATAATATAATTAAATATTATCTGGGACTTTTGCCAGTCCGTCTGTTGGTAATGGTGACATCAGGCACTGGTGGACACCTTTTGCATAACTTTCCAGAGCAAAAAATATATTTCTAATCATCTGGCCCATTTGGGTTCTTGACATTCATCATGAGGGGCTCTATCTCATGGGTCCCTCATTGTAGACAAATGTCCTGCTGCTATCTTCTGGCTTAGGAGGCATTTCAAGAGGGTTTTCTGTTTCCTAGATTCCAAGCTACTGTAGGAGAAGTGGTTCGGTTAACAGGTTCCTGGTTCCTTGTCCTAGTTCAGCTGTGTTGAAGTGGGCAAGTTTAGCATTTTCCACTTCTTAATGCTGATGTCCCAGTATCCATTGTGCTGGTTGTTGTGTATGAAAAGTCTCATGCTGCACAAGTGTTTGTGCAGGGTCTTCTGGGCAAGGGAGTCTTAGGTACTCCAGTTCTACAGCTGATCTCTCTTCCTCATGGAAAGCCTTCTGGAAAAACCACAGCCCACGGCACATTCGCGAGGACTGATGCACTTACTAGTGCCTAGCTGCTTTGGACAGGAGGAAATGCCTGCCACTCCTTCCCCAAGCAGTAAGGAAGCAGGACTGCCTGACTCCTGGCCAGGGTCTCCAAGGCTGCCTGGTTTGGTGCCACTGCACCTCCTCACCCATCGAGCAGCACTGACCAGTGCAAGAATGTCATGAGTAAGGAGAGAGATCTGGCCGGAGGGGAACAGGGCTCTTTTGGAAAGGAGTATGTAGTTTTGTGAGAATGATGTGAAGATGGAGAAAGAAGATCTATGGGTACCAGAAGGCATTCTAGTAAAGGGGTGTGGAGGCAGAAAAGACAATTCTGGCAGAAGAAAGAAAAAGATCACTGTTCAAACACACAGTTATCCTTGGTCTCCACAAAGTCTTCCAGATCCTTCTCAGCCCTTGATTTCTTCCAACCAAACCCACTCCTCCTTTCTGTCCCCTACCTGATTCAGACATCCACAATATCTCCAAAATTTGACAAAAAAAAATTCCAGTAACTATATTCTGTCATGCCTTCTCCCTCCCCAGGCCAGGCCCCTCACACCCTTTTTCACTGTTAGAAAACCACGGTGACACCTCCCGATCACCCCTGACACCTCTCTTCTTTCCTTTGCCCAGGGCGCAGCTGCCCAAACTGCCTTCAAGAATAAGGACACCTGCTCTTTTGGGCAGTAACAGCCAGTTTGCCTACATCTGTGGGCAACATTGGGCTGCCCCAGCTCTCCCTTTAACCACTCTGTCCTGCCTTCTCCTCCTCAGAGAGGGCTGTCCAGGGAAAAGTCTGCGTGGTTGCCAGGGGGCAGCTCCCGAGCCCACAGCACACTCTCCTGGCATCAGGGAGGTCCAACAGCTCAAATAATCTCCTTTGGCCACATGGCACCACAAGCAAGAGATGGCTTGTCCGTGGTACCTGGCACACGAGCAAACAGCAATCACACAGCAGGGGTTGACTTTTAGGTTGAAATTTTACATTTCATGTTAACTTAACCCTCATATCAAGGAAAGGATCACACAAAATGCTATCAGAATATTTTAATTTTCAAGAGATTTTTGCCTTTTAAAAGTAGTTAGTTTAGTGATCAGGGGCATTTTGCAATGACTGCATGAGCATCTGTGCTCCTCTCCTCTGTGACCCACTCTTCAACCCTCGGGTAAAGGGTGAAGATCTTTTTCTGATTGATAGTAGATATAATGAGAGTTTTAAAACACTATTTTGGCATTGTAAAATCTAGACATATTCACCTTTGGCTCAGAGCTCAAATGAAGCAATAATAGACCTTGGTTAAATCCTGAGATTTCTGTCTTTGCCTTCAGATTATATTTTTAGTGCTAAGTATACTGTGTAAGTAATAGAAAATTAGTCTTCTTCAGAAAATAGGAACTTGAGATGATAAATGAGAAGCAGGCAGACACATCTTAGGAGTCAAACCAGCACTTCTATGTGGAGAAAAGGTAACTGAAATTGAGAAAGACTGGGGACTACCTTGAGAAGCAATGTCTTTTACTGCCCTTGTGACAAGCTGCCCAAATATTATCAGTGGTTCTAAAAAAACACCTCTGTTTACGTAAGCCGGATGGAGGCTTTAGTTTATCAGGTGAATTCTCCCCAGACTGTTTATTTTGAACAAACTCAGTCCAAGTCAGAGCTCCTCTTCTCTGACAATAGTTCCTATGTCTTACCCCACCAAAGCATGAGCAGCCCCATCCAGCAGCTCTGAGTCCCCTGCGAATGACTCTGTGGTGGCACTAGAGGCCACCATGGTGAGGACCATGGGATCAGGCAGCAGGAAGACTTTCTGTGGAGGTGGGATGCACTCTGCTACAGAAGGCAAGAAGTGTCAGATCAAGAAGGGAAAAGAGGAACCATGGAAGAAAAGCAAGAGTGAGGAAAGTTCATGAGCAGACGCTGTAGTTTGGGGTGGATGGGGAAGTGAAGGAGCAGAGGCAGGGAAAACAGTAATCAGTAAGAGGAAAAGAGGCGAATAAAGTCTGCAGGAAGAGATAGATGTATAGCAAAGTAAAAAATGAGATAATTTATATTAATATAATATAAATTATTTATATAATTTATATTATAATTTATATTATAATTTATATTATAATTTATACATAATTGGAGTGTCCAGAGCAGAAGTTCAAGGAGGAGTTCCAGTGGAGGATGGCAGCACCTGCAGTTACACCCCACAGCCCTGTTATCCCACTCCGTGTAGTCTGGCGGGTTGAAGCTTTCTTCTTTGCCTTTTAGTGAGTACAGAAGATCAGAATGAGCAGGAAAAAAGTGTTCCCCCACACTAAACACGTAACTTCTCCATCCAGTCAGTGACACACTTTGCAACCTGCAGTGTTTTTCACTCTTACTTTCTCCCCACTCCCAAAGCACCATTTATTCCAGCCCTCCATCCCTGCAGACAGGCAGACAGCATCACCGCATCAAGGTGGCACGGGATCTCAGTGTGCCTCTTGCTAGAAGGGCCCCAGTTTGTGCTTCATGTCACCAGCTTCTCTGGCCACAATAGTCTGCAAGCTGACCTTGAGAGAGGGGCAGCTTCTTTGAGCTCTTAAACTGCAGACCCTTCCCAGGATTTGCCTTACCACAAATTTTTAACTGTACTTGTTTCCCTGAATGAATGGTCACACACATTCACATTTGTCCAATTCATCTAAATTGATATTTAATATTTACTCTCTTAAAGATGTAAAAAACCCCAGATTATAGCCAACACCAAAAGTGTTCCCTCCTGCTTGCATGAAATGGGAAAGGAATCCAATAACCAACTCCCACCTTGGAGTATATTAGGAATCAGGTTTCTTTCTGAGTTGTCATGTAGGATTTTTGAGCTCTGCCTTTGATGTGAAAGCTGATGGGCTGACTCAGTAGCTTTTTCCTTCCTGATCCTTTTAGCTGACATCCACCTGTGCCTGAAGAACTGGTGACCTGCTCAGCTGCCTGAGATAGCCAAAACAGGGAGGTCGCAGCACCTGTTTCCTCCCCACGTCATTTTCATCAACATGGATCTCTTTTCCCCTCCTGATTCTATTCAGGAATGGGTTCAAACTGCTGTTCAATGCAAGTGTAATAAGCAAGTTCTCTTCTGTGCTCCTTGTTTAGGGTTTTTTCCTAGTTTGTACTCCTGTTGTGTTTTTCATGTGGCATTTTTCATTTGTGTTATCTTCCTGCCTTAAATGGCTTTCCTGTGAGATCACATTGCTCTCAGAACCATTACAAACACTGTAAATTTCATACCATAAAAAGTCTTCATTTTATTACACTTTCTCAAGCACACAAGATTCAGACTGCTTTTAACATTTGAGAGAAACCATGCACCATCTGGGGCAAGGGCGACAGACTGCTTTGTCTGAACCTGCTTCCCTCTTATTTATTCTCAGTTTCATGCAACACTTCTCTGGTGTTTCATATACTGGGAAAACAATCATGATAAAAAATATCTCAGAAGGTATGAAATGCCAAGATTAATTTTACTGTGGCAATTTTAATCTCTTCCCTTTTGCCCTGCATATTTATGAAGTTTATTAAAAATCTTTGCTAATGCACAGATTAACATTAGGTTGCTCACAGAGTACTCAAGCCCTCTCATTATGAATGAGTAGCTAAACTTAATCCTCTGAAAACCAAGCAGTGCAAAAGTCAACACCCGTGTCATGAATCTATAACAGTGCCTCTTTACACAATGCCTGATGTGTATTCAAGCCTTTACCCTCATTGATGCTCAAGACCTTAGACTTCAGGGTAAGTCGAGTGCTTTACTCACATAGATTTGTGCTTAGATCAAATATAACGCAAAAGGCTATCTACAGTCTGTCTATAGTTAAACCTACTCACACAAAGCTAATCACCCTCAGGAAACCATTATATCTTTTTTTCTCTCACCCTCATGACTTTTCTCAGGAAATAGTAGAAGGAAGGTGAAGGACAACACTGATGAGTATGCCACATGCATCTTGATGTTTTCTGTGGCCAGGAGATACCATATATTTATTTCCTAACCAAACATAAAATAAATGCCAAACATCAATCAACACCAAAACTGTTTATTTCAGTTTCAGTATTATTTGCTTGGCAAGCCTTTAATAGAAGCAAAGCCTGAGTCTAGCCACAAGAATAAATTATCAAAAAAATTCACAAAGGATGTAAAACACAAATATAATAACATGAAAGTAGGATTGCTGAAATACTGAAAAGTGAATGCCTTAGTGTACAATTGTTAAAAAAAAAAAAAAAGTTTATAGTTTTATCCCGATCATGTGTTGGCAACTCCCAATACAAATTCTATAAATTCCCTTTCCCTGTTTAGGGATAGAGTTGAGGCACACATAGATCTCACCTGTAAGTTGTTGCCATCACCGTATACTTGTGGCTTTGAACAGGTTTGGCAAACTTGCTCACAGTGCTACGAGTTTATCAGTTCTTTTAGACTCAACAGAGGTTGTTAGTTCTTAGGAAACTTTCCCACACTACCTTCTCAGTGTACGTTTTTCCTCTCCCCAGCCAGCTGTGGTTTTCTACCCAGACCTATAGATAGATGTTGTTCTCATTTACACTCACCCCCCCCCCAGAATAGTCCCACAAAAGGAGTCATTTATGAAGTAAAATTGTAGTAGAAAATTTTAAAGGTTTAAAAATTCTTTCTTTTCTTTCAGGTAAATTTATGAATATATATGTATATGAAAGTATGTAAACACAGAGAGAAAGGAAGTGTTTCTGTGTGGGCAGTGTGTTTATATGTACAGTGTGTTTTATTCAAGTTTGAGTACACAATTTAAAGAGTCTAACATATTTTGTATGGCTTTAAAAGGATCTGTTTTGGTATTCTATCCACTCTTCAACCTCACACCAATGAATAATCAACAACGGATTAAATTAAAATCCAAACAACATCTCCTGCATGTGCTGGAGGAAGTCAATGCCTCGTTCTGCAAGATGTGGATGTGCCCTGTGTATGAACTTGGCACATTGAAAGCTGACGAGTTGAATACTGATTTTTTTCCTGTGGCAGGCTCTATCCAACTCCTGCTAATGTCAATGGGCACCTTTTCACTGACTTCAGTAGTGTTTTCAGCACATTTTTAATCTCTGATTTTAATAGGAACGTGAAGAAACCATAAACCAAATGTTTGACCAGCTCTTTGATATGAAGTGTTTTGTACCCTCAAAGTTAATTTACTATTTACAGAATTTAAATTCAGAGCTCAAATAAATGTTATTTGATGATACATAAACTGCTGATGCAGTTTGACTGCTCAAGGGTACAAAAATGTATTCAGCAAATCTGCTCTAGTCTTTGCAACAGTGTTTTCTGAAAGTAAAAGGCTATTTGTTAACAAGTGAAAAAAGCTTTCACACACAAAAAAAGGACATGTATTTATTAATTTATTCATTATGAGTCCATTTAGAGATCTAGGAACAAATTTAAGATTTTTAAGCTTTTCAATTTTTAGGAAAGTGTTATGCTAACTCAGTCTTAAGACTGCAGAAAATCTGAGCACATATATCCATTTTTACCTATTCACATCTATTAAGTTAAAGCTTTAATTCTTTTTTACGAGGCAAAATTATTTAGGATAAAAAGAATCTGAAAAAAAAATGTTCATCATGTAGTGCCAAATATCAAGAAATGGGTTAAGTCACCTGTTCAGTTGCTGATCTCTGATCCTCTTTCCAGTTGATATCACTGACATGCAGGGCAATAAAAGTTAAACAATTGCATTGTAATGATTTATTCTCAAGTTCATATTCAGAGTTTCAGCCATGTGGCTGCCATTAATGTTAATAGGGGTTACACAGCCAAAGCCAATTTAATCACTTTCCAGACTTAGAAACCTGCCATATGACAGAACACGCATTTTTGTTTTACTAATGAGATTATGGTTTGCAGTAGAAATTCACTGTGTCTTAATGTGAGCAAAAAGAAGTGGGAGGAAGTGTACATAACAGATGCTGGGAAGATTGTTATTGTAAGGAATGAATTTTCACCACTATGCAGGTTTTGGCTGGGTAATTTTCTTCCTAGTAGCTCGTAGAGTATTGCGCTTTGGATTTACGGTGAAAATAATGTTGATAACACAGGATTACAGAATTGCAGATTGGGTAAGTTTGGAAGGGACCTGCACGCTGATGCTTGAGTCGTTGCTGAGCAGCAGCCTTTACATTAAGTCAAGGAATTTTCAGCTTCTCACACCACCCCACCAGTGAGGAGGCTGGGGGTGTACAAGAAGCTGTGTCAAGGACCCAAAACATGACCCAAACAGGCAAAAGGGTTCATGCTCAGTATAGTAATTAGGAGGAGAGTTGGCCAGGGGCAGCTTCTCAGGGACTGGCTGGGCATCGGTCAAAGAATGGTGAGCAATTGCATTGTGCTTGTTTTGATTATTCTAATTCTTTTATCATTACTCTTACTCCTTCTGTCTCTGTCCTACTAAACTGACTTTTTTCCAACCCACAAATTTTGCTTATTTTTCCCCAATTCCCTCCCTCGTCCCGCTGCAGGGGGTGGGGATTGAGTGAGCAACTGTGTAGTGTTCAGCTACCTGCTGGTTAAACCATGACAACCACTAACAGCGTGTTCTCCACACTTCACCCACAAAAATGCACTTGATGGGAAACAGGGCTCTGAAGCTGATGATTCAGACAAAGCTTAACTCAAGTCTTCTAAGTCTTCTGAGACTGATGTGCCCACATTAAAACTGTGCAAGCTCTTCCACCTATTTGAGGTAGGGTGAGAAACTAATTCTTGCAACAGAAGCAATCTTTCTGCATTGTTTTGTTTTGATTTGCTCTTTTGTACTGTAAAAAGCAGCTCCATTGGGTATGTCTAATATGCAGGAAGAGTGGAATCAGCTTTGTGAAGCAGTATGAGATGCAATCTCCTTCTTCCTTTTTTGGAAGTTGCTCCAACTAAGGAGTTGCTTAGACTGAAGTGAGACCCATTTTCAATTACAACCCAACAGCTCAGTATGAACCCAGACTGCAGCAGCTGTGACTGAAAGGGAACTGACGTGGACCAGAGCTAGGTGCATTGAAAGGGATGACTGGGTGCTGAGAACATCCCAAGCTGGTCTTCCTCACCTTCTTAGAGCTGTTGCAGACAGGAAAAATGGATGTGAGACATGATGCCTTTTTAAAACTATCACCTTGCACAGAAACTTGAGGTGAATTCCCAGCAATGGTACTTGTCCTGTGTGGTGCAAGAAGGGAAAGGCAGAGGAGTGGAGAACATGTGGGTATTCATCACTTAGCAAAGGCCACCTGGCAGTACAGAAAAAGAATGGTTGACAGGTCTGCCTCAGGTGGTGAAGTTGGGACTTCAGGAGTTATTGATCTCTGTTGCAAACAACTTAAACTACTTTGGGGGAAAGATGGTACCAAAATATAGTCTTGGTTTTTTCCCTGAATTACATTTTAGAATGAAGTTTCATTTGCAAAAAGTACTTCCGGTCAAAGGAGAAAAAAAATACTGTCTGTACCAAACAATCATTCCTGTATCCTTCTGTCCAAATTTCTAGGAATATTTTTTTATGTTTCACCTTACAATAGCAACCTCCAAATATGTCTTTGTATGGACATGGTTTCTAAATTGTTAATGCTGCAAACTCTAAAATATTCCAAAGCAGAAGTAACATGAAATGAATGATATCATGTTTCTAAGATGATAATTTAACTAATCCAACTTAATCAACCAATTATATTTCCATCACAGTAAACAATTAATACTGTAGTGCCAATACCCCTTTTTCTCAAAGAAAAGAGAAAATGGAATGTAATGTTCCATTAACCTATCTTGGATATATTAAACTATGAAATTAACTGAAAAATGAGTGAATTGTCTTGTAAAGTCAGCAAGAGCTTCTTACAGCGTCAATCGTGCTTTAATTCATAAATCCCTTTACTACATTCTGCAGCTGGTTGAAAACATTCACATGAATTTTGACTAATATGAACATTAGCTTTCTAGGTTCACTGTAGAAGGTTACAGATTATATATAGACTATAGAAGATTAAACACAAGCACATTTGATAGCTCTAATCTTAAAAAAATGCAAAGGCTTAACAGCTTTCCAGACTAATTAGAAAAAAAAAAAATGTCCAACAGGCTGACAGAACTTCCCTGAGTGTTTCCCTGTTTCATTCTTTTCTCCCCAATGCCACACAAAAGTCTTCCAATCATTTTTTCTCCCAGGTCATATCCAGATTCATAAGCAAGCCCTTTTTATATGTACCAGTAACATATGGTTGCTACCTCAAATACTGAAAAAGGGTTGACTGCACTTGTAACATTAACCAGGTGGCAATCACTGAACATTGTACCTGAACAAGGACTCTCCATCAACTTTCTCCCTAGAAAAGCCTTCCAAAAGTTGTGTTTTAAAGATAAAGAGCATTTTAATTGGATCAGACATCTTTTGCTCTTCAAACTGCTGACAGTGGCCAGTAGTGGCAACTATCAGCTGTATAATCCTTACATTGACGAACAAACAGGCTGTGCTCTGACTCTACAGCTTTCACCCCTGTGTTTATACAAAACATCTTTGCAGGCGTGATAAAATGGGAAAAATCTCCCCGCTGTCTGCATCCTCATCCACACTTCACACTGGTCTACGTTTCACCAGTTATAATTGTATAATTTTTTATGGCTGTACCTTATCCTGGCATCACACAGAGCATCTCATCAGCATTCCATTAATGTACACTGTGGCTTGCTTTGCTGTCCTCTGCAAGTGAATGTCTGAGATAAGTCACATCCTTATATGAACATAATAAAAGGAATCAGTGTTCCTCTTTGCTGGCAGTCCAACAATGAGCATTGTCTTATTTTGTGCATCCCCTCAACAGCTCCTGACAGAAATGCTCTGTAAGTCTATACACTTAGTGATATCTAACACACATTTTAGAGGAAGGTTTAAGTCTCATTGTCAACTTGTAAGAAAAAACTGAACTGTACTTTATTAGGTGAAAATTAAATGTTGGCAGCATTATTCTGACAGAGTTTATAGCAGGGACTTCATAAACCAGCCTCTTGGCATATCTGGAAAGGTGAGTGATTTTCTGCCCACTCACTTGCTTTGGCCCACAGCCAGATGACCTGTCCATAAGTCCCCCAGAGGTTGGGGGCACTCAGCTGCCTGTGACAACCCAAAAGGGTTTCTCAAAGCCAGACAGGGAGATTATTGCACTGCTAGGGCTTGATTTCCTTTTTAAGAAATACTGCCAAATTTAGGCCTATGTGGCAATTAAAGCAGTTACCCATAACTACTGATTTTAGGTCTTGCCATTACAACTGTATCATGGCCATGACTGGGGATTTTTTCTTTCACCAAAATAATTTACAGTGCAGAACTTCCTCAGGTTGTGAAGATAGATAATAAGCATGAGAAATAGGAAGGCACTGAATGGAGTATTCCTCACCTCAGTATGGAGAAAGGCAAATATGCAGATATGTTTGGTTTTTTAATTGCCGAGAAGTAAATCTTCAGAAGTATAGCTTGTATCTTAGAACATAATCACTCACTCTCCTCTCCCTGTTTTAATGTCAGCATAAAGAAAATTGTGCAATAACACAGCAGGTGTTAAACATAATAATGTTCTACACTAGAAAAACCTTTGACTAGTAACTAAATTAAGAGGGAATTGATGGAAGAGGTCTAACTGCTCTCCTAAATATTCAGATCTGAATGATGTTAAAGAATGCTAGTTCATTCCTCCCATTTAGTTTAGGTAAATGAGTTTCTGGGATCTGACCCAATTATTCTATTTCATTTCTGGAGATAACTTGGAACACGTCTAGATATGAAGGGATGCCAAAACACTCTAACTGAGACATCCATTTTTATTGCTCAGCTTCTCTGTTGAGTAATTTGGTTTACAGGATACAGAGATCAGTAATTATTAGATCTCAGTGAGAAACTCTCTACTTTACTTTGAAATTCCCTTTGTGCCCCTTGTTGCATTTAGACCACTACGGGTCTTTCTAAGGCTGAAAACTCTTGGATTGTTTTGTGGAATTCATTAACACCCCCAACTGTACTGATTTTCTGGTTCAAATAGGAGCCTTTCCACTGAGTTAAACTCTACAAAATGTCTGAAACTATTTGAGTTGCATATAGGCATCCCATACTTTCTTCATCTGTGTGATGGTAAAATAAGACTGGTAGTATCTTAACATGAAAAAAGAAACACTGTCTGTTTATGATATACCATCTTCCCTTGCCTCAGATTGCCTCAAAGACTGTCCAGGTCCATTCATTTGAAAAATGCAAAAGGAACTATCCAACTTCCTTACTGATACTTTCCTGGAAATCTACATCGCTACAAGATGATAGGAATAAATGCATTTGTATTGCTTATAATTATATTGTGAAAAGCTTCAAGTACCTACAGATTTTTTTTTTCCCTAAGATATGTCACCTCAAAATTCTTTTAAGAAAACCTACTGGCTCCATATTCATGCATCTACTTGTCATTAGATCTACTCCACCATTTTAATGGTGGTAGCTGTATACTCAGTGCTGCAGGAATTTACAAGTGACCTCCCATGCATATCATGTTTACCATTTTACATGCTAACCTTTAGTATACCAGATAAACACTGATTTGAATGCAGGATAAGATTCTAGTACAACAAATCACTTTAGGAAAACAGCAAAATAGACAAATGAGTAGACATGAAGAATATAGGAATCTTGGTGATTGATTCCACCTTCCTGAGCAGTGCAGTATGACTAAACGCTGAATGACTTTCTATCTCCTTTCAGAAGCCTTTGTTTACATTTCTAGACTGTAGAGACCTCTTAGCTGGAGTCCTCCTGGCTGGTGTTTGAGGCTGGCCTGGCTGTCCCAGAGAGCTGTGGACATGAGAGAACACACTGCCTAGGGAATCTAGGGACTTTCTGAGTCAACTGCAGACTTTATTAGCTTTTAATTTCACACAGACTCATAAATGTCCTTTCAAAAGGAAACCCTCATTTTATGGTGGTAAATTGTGTTTTAAAAACACATAGATACACTTGCAATTATGTAGCAAAATTGATTAGGTGGTCACAATTACCAAACAATAAAACATTGGTGTGAGCTTTTATACTATATTTTGTGCTACGGCATGAAATCATGTTCTGTTTTTTAATTTTTGCAGGATCTTACAGATGTCTTTTGAAGTATCTAGTTCACAGTATCTTGATTTACTCACAAAACAAACATCTTGCTATTCCAGGAATTGTTTTCTTGTTCTCTATGTCCATAACTTTATAGCTTTTGTGCATGACAAAAATATCATGATGAGCATTTTTCTTTTTTAATATCTAGTTAGTAAATGCATTAGCCTTCATTTGTCACCTGTAGAACTGGGAAGAGAGTTGCAGTAGTCTCTCAAAGAAATTCTGGAATCCCATTATGAATCAATCTCTGTATTACAGAATGAGGCTCATGTGTATAGTTGAGTGAAGAATTCGTGGAAGCAGAATACCTGTTCTCCCCCAGGGTAATGAGTCTCTGGTGCCTCATTTGCTGTTGCTTATCACTCAAAGAATAGAATGAGGAAAGAGTAAAAAATATTGAATAGCTGCAGAAGAAATAAACATGTCAGAAACTATTTCATTGACACTGTATTGAGATGTTTAGCAGAGAGCTCTTACTTGGTCTTTCTACTCAGAAAAAAGACGTCTGCAAAAAAATAATACCAGAGACAGAAACTACTGTTTATTTTCTGTTAGCAAGTATAAAGAACCCTACAAGCCAAAACAAGTATTTTTACAAAGGAAAGGGAAAAAAACTAATGAAGCTCAAAGTTGTATAGATATATGTATATTTATGCATGTTTCTTTATTTATTTATTCCAAATTGATTCCATACATGTATATATATATGCATATGTAAATATTCTTGTAATTAGGAGAGGTACTGCTCCACCTCCAATAAATCTTATTTTCCTGAGGGAACATGCATTTTTTAACTCTGTTCCAGGAGACTCAGAAGAATGGGCTGACTTCTATGAGATGCATATGCGAATTCTCAGAGGGCACACATAGATATATGCAGAATACTTCCTAAAGACTGGCAGGGCTATCCAAGTGCTGCTTTTGACTCAACTGGTGTCATTATAACTGACTATGATAATCACAACTAAACCAGAGAGTTGTGAACTATAGACAGTCAATGTCCTTTAACGTGACACAGGAGTGCCCATCTCCAGAGTGGGACAATATTAACAGAGCAAATAATGATTTCACAGTGCTAGGTATGGATGGATCACTACCTCGATGACGTTTAACATCTTATCTGAGAATTGCTGAAGTTTTCCCCTAATTCAAGCTTCAGAGAGAAAGTAGGAAGCAAGTAGGTATATTAATTATACCAGAATAAGGTTATATGATGCCTTTTAAGATAAAGATAAGAGATGCCTTTTATCCATGCATTTTCAGGATACCTTTTTCTGTACAGACAGGAATAAGCAAGTTTTATGTGGCAGTTTGCAGAGAGATGTTGACACAGATTAAGATGCAGAGAGGGAATTTGCACAGCCATCAGAGCACTCCAGAAATACTAATAGAGAGCTCAAGGCAGTAACAACCAGGCATGGATATCTTAGCGTTTTGCTTGTTTTATACTTGTTATTTTCTTATTTCTGATGTGATTTTATCGACTATGTTTATGCCTGTGCCTCAAGTGTGTCAATGGCTCATTCTCATTAGTGTTTCTTATGTCAGCCCACTATAATGTCATGCATGATGGCATTGTTGTTTAATAAGCCCCACAGTGTGAATACCTTGCCTGCTGTGGAAGGACGGTAAACAATCTTGCATCAAATTTATCTAACTATGCAAAGCTGAGGCAGTAACCTATGTGGTGTCCTTTTATAGGGCACTACCATTTTCTTTTTTGCAGTTTTGGAGAAACAAGCAGGGCTGATGAATAAACAGATGGAACAGAATATCAGAAATAGATATGCAAAATTAGAACCCCCTCAGAAAACTTAAAAATCAGTAAACTAATTTATCCAACAGCAGAAACTCCCCATTATTTCCAGACTTTATATAGATTCTTTATTTTTAACCTATGAAGAATAGATGGAACAAGAAAAATAGGTTATCTGGGACTAATCAAGCCTATAAAAATGACCAAGGCAACTAGAAATGGAAAAAAAAAAGTGGTATTTTCTAGTGTATAGCTCTGCTATTTATGCCTGTTTCTATACAGTACATTTTCTTATCGCTTTTTAAAAAATTCTATTTGTATGTAAATAGATTTAAAAATCCACCTTGAGAACCACTGCAGCATCCAGTTAGAAAAAACAGACAAATGTTTTCTATCTGATATCCTGTAAACTTGTAATACATTAATATATTCAAACTTCAGAAAAAATACATGCAATGCATATACACACAATTTAAATCTCCTGTCAGAAAAATATGAAACCACAGGTGAAAATGCTGTGTAAATGTTTGATTCACTTTTGTGGGAATGCAATTATTTTATATTGGAATTCTTGTACAAAAGAGAAATTCTACGAACAGCGTAGAAATATGGCCCTTAAAGTAACCATTAGTGTTTAATCCTTAATAGTTAGGTGACTTCATAATTCTTGTAGACTGTCATACAAGGTACGAAGTATGAAGTAGCTGTGTCTAATTATACAATGATGCTATTTCAGTATCAAAAATGGGTGCATTTCTATAAACTTACTTTTATGCTAGCAATGTGATGGAAAAAGTAAACGAGACCTAATAATTAATATACATTTAGTTTGGCCATATGTATTAGAACATAAATACACTTTTACTTTACATACATTTTCAGATATTTGTTTCAACAATGTGTGTCATTTTAACGAGCAGTGCTGTAACACTGGTAAATCTGAGTGGTTTTCCTCAAAATATTTAACTGAAAGGATTAAATTTGTTTTCTGTTCTCTTTCAGTAGGGAATCCAGGTGTTTTACTTAATTCTTTAAGTGTATCTGCCCTATTACAGCCTACCAAAGGATGTTGTGGTTAATGTTTAATCCAAGGGCTGATGAAGCTCAAGATCACTCAGGTGTGATGTTGACTGTGGTTATTTGATAGTCAAATGATTTCACTGAAGAGCCCAGAGCACCTCTTAAGCAACACTGGATGGATTATAGGACCCAGTACTTTATTGTCAGATCCAGCCATTATCATAACAAATTAGCCTACATTTTACAGTGGGGGGCTTGGGCTTTGGGTTTGTTTCATACTTTTCTGATTATTCATTCTGATTATTCAGATAGTTAGAAATGTAGCTTTAAGACTAGATTCACTCACAGACAGTTTATATCCATTTGTTGTTTTGCTTATATGATCCTTTAGTTTTAATAATTATTTACCCCTTCCAGTGTTTAACCTATTATGCGTTTAGTGGCATTGTGTTTCCCCTCAGCTGCTTTTCCCTGCTACAAATAAAAGAAGCTGTCTCCTGATCTGTAGGAGGCTCTGGGCTCCATTGACCAGCCCAATAGCCCAACTCTACTTTTGTCTCTGAATTCATCTTTTTTGACAAGTGACCATAACTGCACTCATGACCATGCCCAAATCATTTATGACACTTATCCCATGTTCTACTTTTATTTAAACCAGCTACTGATTTTATTTCAACACACATGACAGCATTACCCAAATGCCTTTTGATAACAGTATATCTACTAGATCTTTTTTTCTCTCTAGTCACCTCCAGCTGGTAGGGTGCTAGATCTTGGCAGAGTTTTCTGTCTCTTTTCCATAACTGTATGTCTTTGCAAGTAGTGTTACTGATTTTGATTTATCCTAATGTAGGTTTGGACATAGTATCCCTATGTTATCCTAGTTCTTTCCTTGGCAGTACTTCTCAACTTTCTATATTTCTCAACTTTCTGTCACAATCAGCTACAATGCAGCAGTGTAGTATGTTAAAAAAAAAAACAGAACTAAAACAAAAAAAACCTAACAACAGGGAATTTGGCATATAAACAATTCTTTTGATAATTACTTAGTTCATTCTGTAAAGGTACCAAAGATAGCCAAAGATGAATGAGTAATAGCATCTTCAAAAATTCTGTGACAGTCACTGCCCATCATTTGAAGACACATTAGGAACTTGGTTTGCAAACAGTACCAATATCTTGTAATGCATTGGATATGGCTTTCCAAATGCTGGAATTCATCAGCAGGAACATTCGATCAACTCTGCTTACAGTTCTGACAGGGGAGAAACACAAATTTCCCATCCTGCCAAGCAATTATGTGTCACTCCAGGATGTTTCGGCTCATGTTACTGTCTCCTGTGCATCTCATCCCAAGACAATCTTATTCTGAGAATCCCTGGGGAAAGCTTGTCTGGGATAGGGCTCCACTAGATGTAAAACACAGAAGCCCATCTGTTCATTTAGCCCCTGATTTAGTGCCTTCAAGATTTTTCTTTCTCTTTTGAAGTCGTTAAATACATTCAAAGTGTGAATATGAATTTAAAAAGGTGAAAATATCAATGTACAAGTCACAGGATTTTAATTCCTCATACTTGGTCCAGGTTTAGTTCTATGAGTCTGGCCTGAGAAGTGTCCTGAACAAGCATTGCTGTTTCCTGGCTAAGACGTGGTCCTGTAGTACCTGACAGATGCCCATTAGACAAAGCCATTAAGAAACATCTTCAGTGGTTATTGAAATTAACAAACTTGACTCCACTCTTTCCAAGAAGTGTAAAAACATGTTCCTTTCTGTCTGCCAGTAGTTAGATATCATCATTTTCCATGCAGCCTATGTTCAGGGCTGCTAATAAGTCCATGCTCAGCTTTGAAAAGCATTTTATTGAAAGGTGTCAAATTGTAGATAATGGGAGTTTAAGATTCAAGTTCTAAATTAGACTCAAGCTTGGAAACAAGTGTAGGCCTAACCAAAAATGTCGACATATCTGCACCATGCAGGAGACTGTGACAGCAGCCAGAAAGTTAATTGAAGCTAGCAGGAAGTGGAGGGATGTCACTCCATCATGTCTACGTCATACAGCTAGTTGTAATGTTACACTTACCTTACTAAACATGTATGTGATTCAGAAGTGTGACAATTGGACAGCACAGCATCTGTAAGAGGAAAAAGCAATTTAAAGATGAAACATGAAAGCTTAAAATATACATCAAGGCTGTCAATAAGAAATATCTGACAGAATGGGATTAGTTAATCTTTTATCATACAGCATCATAGTATCAAATCAAAAGTGATGAGGGGCAGACAAGCAAGAAGAAAGCATTTCAATTTAGACAAAGGAGAAGTGTTATAGTAAAAATGCATCCCGGCCCTGGATATTCTGCTCATTATTCAGTACCTTAAACTGAGAAGGAAGAAAGCTCCTTATTGTAGAGAATCATCTTAAGAAAATATTTTATCTCTAGGATTTTTGAATGTTTTTTTTTACCTTGTTACAAGTCTGTTTGCAAAGAATTCATAATTTTTCATTCTTATGTAGCCATACAGTTTAGTTTCTCATTTTCTGCTATGCAGCAATCATTAAAACAGCATTAGTGGGACGTTTGTCAAAGTGCCCATTAGGTTAATGGATTTCTCCAGTGTTTCCTTATGTAGCAGGGTACACAGGTATACAGGAATTTAAAACCAGAGCAGCAGCATGAAGGAAATTTCATTGTCATGTAGAAAGAAACAGTTGATACAAATGCCATCACTTCAAGGCATCCCATTGAAACTTCTAAGCCACTTATAGTTCAAACAAGAAATGTGACCCTAAGATTCACTAATACTGGGACCTACACACGTAGGTCATGTAGGCTCATTTTGAAATGTCTGTCCTGTAAGTACCTTATAAGGAATTCTTCTATGACATTTGGCAATCTAATTTTTCTGCTTCTTTCCATAAATTTCTCATTCAGCAGGAGGGCACTAATTGAGTCATAACTGAGGCATGTAGTAATTAAAATTTCTTCAGTTATATCTTTAAGGTAGTTATTACAGTTAGAAACTTGCTTGTTTGAAATCTTACTCATCAGGTGCACTGTTTCTATGCATTCAGTCATGAATTCATTCACATTTGTTTCTTTGAGTGGCAACAATCACAGGCAGTATAAAGTAATGCAACTATGAGACAGTGATCTGCTTCTATTCTGGTTTGCAAATCATTTGCAAAATTGTTAATTGAAATGCTATAACAGTTTATTTGCCAGCCAATAATAAAAGAACTCTTCATTTATTTTCTGGTCAAGTGAAAAAGTTTTCCTTCTCTTTGTTTATGGAGCAAAAAACTGGTTTTGCTTACAGCTCAGGGAAACACAAAATTGCACATGCAAAGTAGGAAGAGTTGCTTTCAAGAATTAGAACGTGTAACTCACTATGTTTGCATATCTGCAAATTATATCTGTAGAATTAATCATTCAGCAGTAGTGCTAATTTTCTTTTATAAAACCATGCTGATCGTGCTAGAGTATGAAATTCTTATTCAAAAAGCTTTACAGTCATGATAAACATCTTTCTAAGCTGTGTTGCAGAACTTGTGTGTTTCATTACATTACATTAAGTCCTCCCATCCTTCAAATGCAAAGAAAATCCATCTCTATGTAAGGAACAAAATAACAGAAACTAATTTGTTTTACATTTTCCTTATTTTTTAAAAAGACTTTTGAATCTGTTTTATCTAACCCACATGGTGATGTTAAGATACTTTAAACAATATTAATTAGTTAAAAAACTCAGGAAACATGCTAGAGTCCAGTGTATTTTTAAAACCAGTACAGATCACTCTGATTTACCAGGCTGTCTCAACACCTTGTGGTAGTCAGAAGATTGAATTCTGCATGCCAGTATAACCCTGATGAGATGGATATACATAAGTCTTACACTACAGAAGTAACTACAGCTTTCCTCACCTTTTCTCTGCCGCAATGTCCAGAGCCAGGAGAAAATGTTCATCTAGTCAGAGTTTTGGAGGGGAGATCAAATGCACCACCTATGCATTTGTGCATAAACATACTGATTCTTTCTCTCTCCCTTGTGTCAGAATTGCTGTGAGTAAATATATTTGACTATGGCAAGGAACAGAAAGCTCTCTAATCTGTTACCAGTCTCCTCAGTTCCTTCACCCCAAAATTCTGCCTTTTGGGCAGGGTGCGGTTCTGTTCTCCATGAGGTTAGCACGCCCAATAAGTTATTCAGAAAGGATTCTGCATTTTGTAAAGCTCTTACATGGCAAAGTCGCTCAGCAGTTGGGTTTTGCACAGCACACAAAGAAGGTCATAAGCCAGCTCTGAAGTGAGTGATATTTCCTGACAGGGAAATAATACATTCATAATAGGGTTCAATTTTAAGTGTTCACTTGGCTCAGGATCACAAGTCATTGAATGCCATTGTGGTGTATTTCTTAAAACAATCACGTGCATCCTACTTGCTTACAGATGCATGCACTTTAATTTAAATGAAACATGCAGTCCTGAGTAAACAGTGTTATGTATAGGGAGACTGATTTCTTAAAGAGCCAAAAGACTGTTATTTTAACCACTAATTGATGTTTTCTTCACTTGATAGATTTTAATGTTGTAAGAAGACTCCTTTCCTGCCAATCTGATGTCAGCTGAATCCATCAAGTACTATATTCTGTTTATATCACGCTTCTACATGGTTCATTTGAACTTAGTTTTTAAATATTTTATTGTTAATATGTGATAACTTGAAAATGTGTCTCCCCTTAAAGAAATCAATTGCCAAAAATAAATCTGTACAGTTTCATACATCTTATAATAAATCAAAAAACAATGGAAGTTTCATTTTCCAATTTATGAATTATCACTTCATTTACATGAATTGTAAAAAGAAATATTTTTTAAGTATGAAGAATGGCAATGAAAACAACGATATTGCCAAATTCAGGGAACTGTTTGATCACTTTTAAATTCTGGAAGTGAGATTGATTTCCCTTGCAAGCAAAATTAAGTCTAGCTTTTAAAGACTCACAATCTATGCCAGAGATAAAGCCCTTAAGAGTAAGGACTGTGTTTCACTTCTGCACAAGATGAGGAGAAGTACAGGAGTGTGGTAACTTCATCTTTTCACTTTGTAGCTCTGTGTAAACTGCCATGTATTTTGCAAAGAACTGAAGAACAAGGGAATGGGCAAAATGAGTGAATTAAGGGTCGGGTGGAAATGGAGGTTTGGGTTCATCGTGTTTGACTTCTCTGAACCTCCTAAATTAGGAGGCAGGTAGAGCTAGGTTGCCTTTATAATCAGAGGCTGGAGGCAGACACCTCTAGAAGGCAGTTCAACCCACTTCAGTAAGCGATTTGGGACTTGCTCCCTTCACTCCGTGTTAATACTGAACTTGCCTGAACATGCCAAGACTCTGGAACAGAACTCAAACTTCATCCAGTACCTTTGTACAGTCATGGTGTTGAAAGGATATTGTGTACCTGCTTAGAAATGAGTTGCAGCCTGGCTTGCAGAAGTGATCCACTAAATACTGACAGGCAGTAGATTCCATACGGTTTGTTGCAACTGCTACTAATATTCAGTAGCCTATAGCACAGAAACAGTAGCTCATGAAGTAATTCATTTTATTAAAAATTGAAGGGAAAAGGGAAAAGCTAGGTTTTCTTTTTATTTACATATTTTTTAGCGTGTTACTTCTCTGCATGGTCTGCTTAAAGAAATGCTTTCATAAACACCGGTCATGCTGCTGACAGAAATTATCTTTTTTTATTCTTTTGCAAATAATTTATGGATTAAGTTTGTCATCTACGTGCTCAGTGCAGAAATGAGATGAAGGAGCATTAATATTTTTTTAGTAGTAATATTAAATATATATGTGTACCACAGACTAGCTGTGCATGATGAGGAGTCGTCTGCACTTTGTAAACATGAATAGATGTAACTACAGAGTTTCTTCTGTCAGTGTGGCCTTAGATAAGTTTAATTGTAATGTTTCTCAGGTAACTTTCTGAATTATGGAATTTTTCTAATTTCCGTGTACTAGAAGCTAATGTATAGCCATTAATCAAATTAACATCATGGTAATTTATTCACAGACTTGCACTGTTTTGCTTAAAGTAGGGAAAAGAAAGGTTTTAATTGCTAATAGAGCCCACAAAACAGACATGCAAAAATAAAATGTGTTTTATGAAAGAAAGTCTAACAGAGAGATATCCCTCTTTTCTCCAATGACTCTTTCAAAGATGTCAGCTTCAGCCATCCTACATACTTGCTGATAATATTGAACCCAGTTGTCTCTGTAGCTCACTTCATTTATTTGTTATTAGTGTATTTTTACAGTGGCAACTGCAGGAGCTCTGTTTAGGCCCAAAGTCCAGTGCTCCCACTGTGTGACTGATTCATACTTGACTGGATTGCTGGGTCACAGAAAATGGATTACTGTTAAAAAAAGAGACCAGACCCATGTCAAATACATTTAAATGTAAAGAACATTTATTCTGTAATATCAATGTTACTTTAGATCCAATTTGAGAAAATAAATCTCTAAGAGTACTGTAAGGCCTTGGAGGGACTTGAAAAATCACTTTTCTGTGAGCTTCAAAAGAATCCTCAAAAGAATTTAAGAAATTAGTCCCAACTACTCTGACATGATTTACAGAAAGCTGTCATTAGGATAACTTATGTTTTGCTGAAATCCACCAATATCTGCCAAAGCAATATGAAAGTCTTTGAGAAAACATTAATGCGTGCTGCAAAATATTGAAGACTTGGCACAAAGGAAAGCAGAGGATACTCATCTGTCAAGCTTCAGCTTTGCTCTGCACTGGGCATAATGAAGCATGCAACCTGCAGGAACAAGCCTAGAGATTGTGCTACAGAACTTTGAAGCTGTTCCCTGTTTCACAAGCTCATCTTCCACACACAGCTTCCCATTACTACCCAGATGATTGTTCTTCTGATTTCTACGGACCACTACCCCAAAATTTTTAATGTCTTATGAAATGTAAAGCTGGGAGAGATCCTCAGATCACCCAATCTATCTGCCTATATCATAAAAGCAGAATGAAGATTACCTACATTCAAATTTTTACTTGAAGGTTTTGCCTGGCTTGTTCTTTGATTTTCCACACATTCCTCTTCTGTAGTATCTTGCCCAAAGCAAGATTAATTTTTTAATTCAAATTTCCTTTAATGTTAGACCTTGCTCACAAAATAGCCTGATATTGAAGTACCAAATTAGCAGTGGGACAGACTTGGAAATGCTATATATATTTAAGAACTACAATTATATAGCCTAAATTGAAAGGTTCTGAAAGATAAAAGTGAAGTTTCTCTGTAGTTATACTTCTTTGCAGATTGACAGTTGGAAAACTTTCTTACGAGTAAATTAGGTTCAAATGTCTTGGTCTGACTAAACTATCAAGCCTGAGATAAGAAAGAAAATACAAGGTGGCTTTACATTGTGCTCATACTGAGTTGTTCTTGAAGCCAGGTGAAAACTAAGCAGTATCTAATGTAAGAGGCACAATAATGTACAACCATAAGAATAGTTATTATCTCTGTCAGCTTTCAATGCCAATTCCTCTAATTCTTTCAGACACCAAACAATAAATTCTTCTTCATTTTATCTTATCTGTTGTGCTAGGACAGGAAACATATACAGGCATAATAGAGTGATTTTGTGCCCTAAGATCATAGCTCTTAGCAAGGTAAAACTCTCAAGAGACAAAGTCATTGTTTTCAGTGAATCACCAGAGCAAAAAAATTGGAGAACAGCTTCACCAACCCTGCAGAATCTGCCACTTTTCGTCCCATTTAGCTAAAAACACTGGGTGCAAGAGGAAAAAAGAAGTGTGACTGCTGAGTATTTCCTGTGAAACAATTGATATGTATGACTGTCCTTGTCTGAGTAACACATTCTCTCTTAGTAAAATTTGGCCAAAAAGTTATAGCATGAAAAGGAATTCTGCATCTTTCCCAGCTCCCATGGAGGGGAATTACCAACACATAAGATTGGCCACTAGTGAGGAGTTTTCCTCCTTTTCCCTAGGGTCAAAGCCCTGTTTCCTCACTGTTTTTTTTATCCCATTTTCTTCACTTCACATCCACAGAATTCCTGTTGCCATTATATAAAAAAATATGGATCTCCCCTGAGGAATTCTATTTTTTATGGCCTTATATTTTTGTGGATAAGCCATGACATAATGTGTCCTGATCTGCCTGGCCTGTAAATCAGTGGCAAGTGTTAAGGAGTGGCAGAATCCATTGGCTTTGAGGTTCCACAGGGCTTCCCCTTCCCTTTGACCAGGGCAACTCTGGATCCATAATATTGCCATGGCACCACAAACCAGGCACACACATACACAAACACACAAACATGAATAGGATGCTTTTCCTTGATCCTGCCTCACCTGTACACACTTATTCCTACCTACATTTGCACTATGCATCTTCACTTTTGCATTCCAAGAATCAGTAAGTTTTCCTATTACAAAGGACAATTTGGGGTGGACTACAGGAAGTGTAAGTTTACAGATGCAGACAGAAAAGTGAGTTACATGTCTGTGCATATCCCAGAGGAAAATCAATCAAATCCTATTTAAAAATGTTTAATTTAGAGAAATACTCTTCAGCAATACGTAACAAAATCTGCAGATGTGATGATAGCATTCCTTTAGCAAAATGATCTGAGCTAGATGATTTGAAGTAATGAATGTGAAACAAAGTATTTCAGGTCCCCAGCAGGAGGGGCCAGCACATTAGAAGGCAGGTAATATTGTCATCTACAATATCTCGTACTTTAGATCCCTAAAACCTTTCACATTACTAACACTGAAATGAACCTGTTAGTTCATGACAAATGGAGAGTATTTAATTAGGAATTCTTAAAACTTGCCTTGGTGAGAATATGTTTTAAAATTATTAATTATACTCTCCTTTAAGTGGAAATGTACTTATGAAAAGTGCTCTGAATACTAGTTTAGAGATTTGTACTTTTACACAATATACTCAAGACAAATAATGTATAGAATAGCTGGTGATGATTATTTTTTTATAGAGGAGAGTGGTACTGGGAACATATAGAGCTAAGAAAGTAATAGAAATGTTTGGCAAGGTTATTAGGTTATTTTAAATGGAAACAAAGCAGGGAAAAAAAGATGAATGTTTTGGGGTTGACATGTTCCCTCCTTCAGTTATAAATTACAGAATGAAAACAGATGGAAGCTCATCCTCTTTCTTTTATATCTTCCTTATCTGTAGCTAATACAATCTTCTTTTTAGCTATTAAGAAAGCATGGCATATTCCTCGACTGTGCATTGCTTCTTTTGAGTTCATCTAGCCCACCACAGGATACCTTGCAAGATTCAGAAATTCCTGCATGGAGACTACGACACAGGAAATACAAAAATCTTGAGCATCTATGTCATTACATTTAATAGCACTCCTTAAAATACTTGCGCTGAAGCTACTTCCATTTCAACACAGTTACAGAAAATAATCTTGTTGGGGTTGTTTGTTTTACTAGCTAGCAGAATTCCTTAGTTATCAGTCCAGCAGCAGGGAAAGAAGCCTCCCCTGCCTGAGGCTTGCTCTGGGGACTGCGTGGCTGGGGAGCAGCTCTGCAGACAAGGATGTGCGAGTCTCAGCAGAGGACAAGCTAAACAGGAGGCAGCAGGGTGCCGTGGCAGGTAAGAAAGCCAGCAGTATCCTAGATTGTATTATGAACAGCACAGCCGAGAGACTGAGGGAAGTGACCTTCCCTCTGTACTCAGTGACTACAGCACTGCAGTAGTTTTGAGTATTGCATCCAGTTTGGGGAAAGACACTGATAAACTCGTGCAAGTTCAGCAAACCAACCACCAAGATGCTCAAAGGACAGGAGCATCTTCCCTGTAAAGAGAAACTTCTGAGTGAAAAGTTTCTTTGGCCTCATGAATAAAAGACTGAATAGCAGTTGCATGATATAACCTCGCATGTGTAGGGAAGTTACCAAAATAGGCAGAACCAAAAGCTTCCCAGTGATGTATGGTGGGAGAATGAGGGACAGCAGACAAGTGGAGTCAAGAGGGGCTTAGGCTGGATATTGATAACAGTGAAGTCCCATGGGGACAGTCCAGCAAGGAAACAGCATCCTGCTCTTACTGCACAGTGGAGTCTGTTTGCAGCAAGCAGAAGGCCTAGAGAGCTGCTGGGGTCTCTTCCAAGCCGAATGGCCCAGAATGGGCTGCACCTGCAGTGGGGGCAGTCCTGCGGTGTTAATTTTACCTGATGTTCTGACTATGACTTTTGACGCTAGACAAAAGACTTACCAAGCATGCATTTGTGATATTTCATAGCAACAAAATTATAAGACCCTAAATGGAACACAATTTCTAATTACTCCATGCAAATTGTTTAACTCTGCTGAGAAATGAAGCTGCTTTAGGAAACATGGTAGCAAAACTCTAAAAGCATAAGGAAATTAATTCAGCAATAGAGACTCTTCATGTTCCATTGCAGTGGAAGAGCAGTGCTCAGCACCATTGACTACTAGATTCCTGTCCATTGAACCAAAGAGCCTAGAAATGAAACATAACCTATCAGGTCAATTTTTTAAACTGGATCAGGTGGGCTGTTTCCTATTTACATTTTCAAACACCAAGAAAGAGACATTTGATAAGTGTGTCTAAAAACTCAGTGCAGCCTCACATCTTTTAAACCAAACATAATGACTTTGAACTAACAAAACTTATGCTGACTGCACTAAAAAGATTGATTTTTCTTTCTGAATAGGTAATCTTCTGACTTCACATAAAAGGATGCCATTTACATCTTTTAAAATATTTATTTGGCAGCCATTGCTGAAACTCCTGAATGTTAATTAAGATGCTGTGTAAGTGCTGGAAACTATTTTCATCACATCACCTTTGTCTTCTATTGATTCCAAAAGAGAAAAGAATGGGAACTAGGCAGAGGTTGCAAAGTAAAATAGTGGGCACTCATCTAAAACCTGTGTAAAGCACAGGTAACATCTCAGTCATTTTCAGCCTTTGCTACCCTCATGCAAGAGACAGCAAAAGAAAAATTCAGTACTGATGGAACATGGTGAAGATGTGCATCTGTAGATATGAACAATATAAAGACAGAATTAGCAATACCCTAAGTTCCCAGAATAAAAATATGAATTTCTTATTGTAATGGTCACAGAAAGGATTCTCAAGTGTCTTCTTATGTTACACTTCGTACTTTTGAAATAATAATTTATTAATTTTTATCACAAATTGTGTTTTTCACGGATTTATGTTCTTGTGCTGAAAAGCTCATCAGTATTTTTAAAATTAGTTGAAGATTTAAATACAAATAATATTAAAATTTTCTGCTTTTGTCTTTCAAAATTTGGTATCCATCTGAACAAGCTTTTTATGTGGATTTCTCTTGCTCTGTGACAAGACTTCTAACTTGTGAAAAAGAAACTATTCATGCTATGTTTCTTTTTCATTCAGTTATAGCAATAAAACAAATAAATAACCTCAGTTTCTAACTGTTGTCCAAGCAAAAAAAAAAACCAAACTATTATGTTATCAATACTGTTAATCAGTACATTTTTAGTATTGATTATTGTAGAATCTCTTGCATAGTCAAACAGAATTGACCTCTGCATTAATCCAGATTTTATTTTAGTTCTTTTTGTGGGTGCAGAAACATAAAGACCATACAATAAAATACCATTCAGAAAAATAATTAGGTGTGATGTGTGAAACTCCCATTATGAGCTTTGTAAATTGACCCCTTAAAATCAGCCCACTGACCAGGTCTGGGGCCTGTTCTGATGTAAAACATTAGCACCTTCTTTTAAACAAAGCCAAGTAACATCATCGTTTAAGAATATAATTCTTAAAGACATAGTTATCTGTTTTTCTTCTGTTTTTGCAAACCTTCAATGCTCACATGAAGGCAGCATTGCGCCATCATATACCAACCTTAAGTAGGGGCAGGAAGTGTCAAGCTGAGAATCCCATTTAAGTTCCTCTTCTTTATTCTTAATTTAAATTCAGTCAGTAGTGACTGACTGCAAAGGAAAGGGACAAGATGTTTTAAATAAACTTCAGCAATCAATGAAAAATAGGGCATTTAAATATCTCATTCAAAAGTGGAAGTAATTACTCAGAATGTCTAAGGGTCTCCTCATTAGGTCTTAATTGTTGAAAAAAGTAAAATACTGTTTCTGTGATCTTACATAGCAATAGCATGTAACTGTAGGTGATAAAGACCTTATCATAGTACACAGCATCAAATGATTTAACGCATCATTTGGACCTGGTGAAATAAGTTACTAAATAAGTTACTAAAGAAACACAAGAAAAACAGCAAAGCAAAGCAGTAGGTATTGATAGGAATGTAATGACCTTTTTAAACATTCCCAGCAAAAATTACTCAATCTGACACACAGTTCCTGTGGAGACCTTCTGACTTTATCCACATTCTCTCATAATTTTAGTACAATATGGTCATGTATCCCAAAAGAAAAAATAGAGTAATAGGTATCACAATCATAAAACTGAGCTGGCTGCCCTTCCTTGGTAAAGGCTAAAGTGGTTGGATGTAGGCACCCTGAAAAACCCAGAATTACAGTTCTTGCTGTTGCATCTTAGCCTTCTTTGCTTCTGCTTTTTCTATTAATTACCAGTTTCCCACAGACAAGTGTCTTCCTTGCCTGCCTTACAATCCAGCTTTCATCTACCTAAACTGGTAGATGCATGATGAAGACTGTAGTCTTTTGATCTACCTACTCTTTGGCATATTTAGGTTAAAGTATCCAAAAAAACCTTATTAATTTTACATGCCTGCACTCTTTCTTTTAGGTAACTGGGTCTTACATTTTGATCATCTCCATCATATCAGTAATCGAAGCTATAAAGTGTTTAGAACCAATAATATTAAGCTTCCTATGATTCAGGTTGTCTCAGGAAATGCTGAAAGAACACTGTCCCATGATTCACTCAGACTCAGATTCACCTGTAAAATGTTTTGCACAGCCCTATCATTCTCCTTTGGAAGAAATAGGGAATGTCCTTGAAACTCTAATTGTGGCACTACTCTAGATCTATCTAGACTTAAAACTTTTAAGTGTACACTTTGACAAATTATTGTAAGGAGTACTGTGCTGTTAAGAACACAGAGGAGAATGCTTAATTAGTCTACAGTTGTTACCTATCTACCTACATGCTCATTCTGACATTCATTTTATCAGTTCTGAGGTTATCCATCATCATTTCAGTGGGCTTCCAAACACCTTCTAATTTAGCAAAACTGCAAAACATAGCAACAACTTTAAATTGATTTTCAGACTCTAGAGTGACAAAAAACCTCTGGCAGGCTCTCTAACTGGAAGCCAAATAAATCTGCTGAAGCTTTAAACACAAAAAACACTACTGTAACATTCTGTTCCACACCACACTCCCACTCCCTCGCATGTGCCTATCAGTAGTATCATTTTTATAGTGATATTTTCTCTGGAGAGAACTAGAAAAGTACCAGCTGTTTCCTCCCTTCTAGCAATGTAAGAATAATTTCATAACAATAAATACATCACTGACTGGCAGAAAGCAAATAAACTTGGCATCTCTGGCCCTAATATTTGGACTGAAAGAGCAAAAATTTTTATATATTTCAAGAAATTTCTAACATTTTCTTTGAAAAGAGTTCCCTCTTCGTCAAAATTATTTTTTATTCCTTTACATTTTCTAGAAAGATGGAGGGGGATGGGTGGGTGGTATTTGGCTGGCTGGAATTTTTTTGTTTTATATCTGATTCCATAGCTTTTTTTGGCAAAGATGACTTTTACACTAAGCCATTCCTTACTGGAATTCACTCTAGTATATATGTACCTACATATTATGTCTTCCAGAGAAAGTCTTCTGATAGGATAATGCCTCTGTTCATTTCCGTGTTATTTTTGTAATAAGGAGATTTGATATTTCAACAATACGACTTTCAGAAGTGTTAGTTAGAATGCAGGAACTGGATTGCTCACTCCATCAAACTATTTCTTTAAGTCTATAAAGTCTTCCATTTATTGCAAGTTATTATAACAGTTTGTCTGTTTTGTTCTTCACTTCTTGGGAAATAGGTTATGACTACTCCACATCAACTTTCCAAGTGGCTATCTCCTTTCTTGCAAAATCAAAAATAGCTCATGCAGTAGAATAGCTATATTAGAAACAAGATCCTGAAAACTTCACAGAATCACAGAACAGTTGAATTTAGAAGGGACTTCTTGACATTATCTAGTTTTGTCTTCCCTGTTCAAAGGGTCAACCAGCTGGAGCAGGTTACTCAGGATATTATCTAATCCAGTATTCAATGTTCACAATGATGGAAACATCACATTTTGACTATGAAGAGGCTGAATTCTGTTCACTTTAAGCTTTGCCTCCTTTGGCAAAAAATGAACAAAACAGTAATTCATTAAACTGATTTAAAAATCTGGAGAATAAACACAAATAGTTATGGAGAAATAAATCTCACAGTCTATACCTTCAGAGTCAATATCTTTTTACTCAACTGCAAAACACCTAACAGTACCATTTCTGCCTTGTGCCCGTATGTGTGTGTATGTGCATGCACTCGTGCATAAGCACGTACATAGATGTTGACTTACCTTTCTATATTAATGCATTTATATACATATGGTTCATTTATAAGAGTTTTCTAAAAACAAACACACTGGAATTATATGAATAAACAAAGTTTTAGACCTGAAGAAGATCATGAGTGAGATAATTCATGGTCATAGGAAAACCTCATTGATTAAGCTGCAGTTGCACATTATGTGGCTGGGAACTAACATTTAATAGTGTTGTTAATCCACTTGCCAATGAAAATGACCCAATGATAAACGCAGTTGACTATCTATGCTCTGTCATTTCCTCCTCAAATGTTTAGGTCAATTATTTTATTGTGTTGTATCAACAGAGAATGCCTAGGTGTGTTATCTAGCAGAGGCACACTGGTCCTATCTGTTGCCCCAAAACATTTTCAAGAGGGTTTTATCTGATTATTACATCTGGACTGTAAATACTCTCCATTACAGACTGGAGAGTTAAGACACAGACAATGGGAAAATTAGGAGATACTTAAAGTGCAGATGGACTTTGCAAGTGAACCTGAACCATCTGAATTGTGCTAATTGTGTAGGTTATCTCTCCAAAACAAACCCAGTGGCCCTGGACAATGTAAAAAAAAAAAAAAAAATCTCTTTTTCTTTAAAAAAATAGATTGATATGCTAATTATTCTTGCCAGAAGCAGTCTTTTAATATAATATCATGTGGCAGAATTTGAAATTAGGTGTGTATGACTCTTAATGATATAAAAGAGCTGCTAATTTAATCTTACGACTAAATCTGTAAATTGTAAAATCTTTTGGCTTGGTGATCACATCCGCCCTAAGGAGCTACCATTTGAAAGAGATTATGTGTATTGCCAACAACTGTTTCTAAAGCTGTTGACAGAAAGATAATGCATGATCTAATATCCAAAGGTTCATCTCAAAATGTGATCAAGGTAATGTTTTCAATCCATTTTCACCTGGGTAGTGTTACAACAAATGTGGTTGATCAGAAAATGTGGTTAATGGAAGCTTAAATAATGATTTTGCAAACTTCATCTACTGAGCCATTCCATATTCAAGGCTACTTAGTGTGCTGATAATGCTTTCTCATCATAGTTAAGAATATTACCTTTGTTTCTAAACAGCAGGACCCATCCAACTTTTAAATAGATAGCAAGAACAATTTGAGTAGGGAGCTCAGTAATGTTTGAAGAAAAATAAACTGGATTCTATTTGATAAAATTATTATCTGGAAGGTAGACTATAAAATCTGATGTAATGGAGACATAAACAGGGAAGATTTTAATATCTACTCATAACCTTTAGAAATATTTATACACAATATTAGAGAAGCATCTTAAAGCATGTTTTTCTCTCTAGAGCCTAACCAGATAAATTGAAGCCAGCTACAATTTTCCAGTAACTTGTGTTTCATAACTAGTTCTCCTCTCACAGTGATAACAGGAAATTCTTCTTGACTTGATCTGCTAGTGAGACTAGACATCTCCACAAAGTCATAATTCTTCAGGTATAAATGCTGTAGGGTATTGGACCAGACTAATGGTGCCTGACACTAAGGGATCTCCACAGGCAATCTAGCACAGCATTTAAGGATTCTCCTTGTCAGAAGTCCCCGTGGACTGCACACCAAAAGCAGAAATGGTGAGAAGGAACAATAGCTAACCTAATGCTTCTGCATGCTGGCATTGCTGAGCTCAGGCATTGCACTCCAGGGCTCTTAGAGTAAAGGCACTTTGGAGACCCTCTAATGTGGCTTTTTTTGGACCAGTCCAAGGCCCAAGACCTTTAATCTAAAGTAGGTCTGCATATTTTTTTAATATTTGGAAAGTGCTGGCTGAATTTCCCATCTCTGCTTTTCCTGAATTGAATGCCATCAAGAACAAATGAAACCTGACTTCGCAGTAAAGTATATGTATATAGTTTGGCAATGGAATTTTTTGTTCAAGTGTTAACCTCCAATTCATATATTTGGTTATTTTTCACAATAAATGGTAACTACCTAATGCCAAAAGTGGCCGAAACAATTTTATTCTTCAAAAAATCTTCTGTTGCATCTTTCTTTGAGACAGACAGACGTAGTATTATTCAGCCTTGCAGAGCTGTGAGTAGAGAAATACAGTAGAGAGAAATTCAATCTACGCATGTTCCCTCTTTCTCCATTACTCATATTCTTGCTACAAATCTACAGATGGACTTAATTTCAACTAGGTAGCAGTAGGTAGAAACTGGCCAACATTTCAGTCAAGAGACTTGTCTCTGTCAACCTGTGACCATATTTTACATTACTAAATCATACTGTACTTTATGTAAGTACTGTGTGCACAGTAGTCTTTTTTTCCTCTTTTGCCTCTGAAGCAATCAATCCATGTGTAAGAAAAACAGAAAATGGAACTCATTCTTATGTCTAACCTGAAACTGTTGTGCGTGTGTCTTTCCACTTTTCAGAAATCGAATTTAAATTACAGATACCTTAAATGTGTTTTCCTAATAACATTCTTTGCTTTTGAAGATTGATTGTGCAGCAGTAGTTCAAATTTTCCCTTTTGGTACTTTCAGTCTACCCTGTGGACTTTAAAAATTCTAGTAGTACAGTGAGTTTTCAATGAAATTTATTATCCTTTTTTAGGCTATGTATAAATATCTTAAATAAAACTTTGACATCAACATCAAAGCACTAAAATATGTCTTCTGTTCTCTCCAGCTTTTCCATATTTTATGTGTTTGATGTTAATGTGAATGTGATATTCAAACTTAATAAAGGTATGCCAAAGGGAAAAGTAAATGTCAATAAGCTTCATTGAACCCCTTTATTAAATGCTTGTTATGTAAAAAGATCTCTTAAAGGTAAGAGGTGCTGTAAATCCTCTGTGTCACCATTATGTAGTTCTGCAAGTTACAAATATATTTATAACCCTCTATAGAATATGTTAAAGAAAGAAGTTATTCCTACATCTTGATAAAAAATCATTAATGTATTAATATTGTCCTTATTTCTGAAAGCTCTTTCAGTTATCTGCTTCTGAGAGCCTTAAATAGTACATGCAGTGTGTGCACAGTTAATAAATCTATCCTAAAAGAAAGGATGTTTTACTTTTTCTGTTTTGTTAAATCAAAGCATGTAATAATTTTAAAGAAAGATTTTCTACTTGTTTTTGATATTTCCAGTTAAATTCTAAGAGCTGCCTTAATGAAAGGACATGGTTTCTCTATATTAAACCTGTGCACAATACACATAAGCTGTATATTGTGAATAAGAAACTTTTTCTCTACCTCATCTGTATGAGGTAAACCCTCATTCAATAACTCTTCCTAGGGCTAGGATTCAGTTTTCTCTTCTAGGAGAGACTGCTGCAGCAGACATGGATTATGCCATTAGACTCTGTGAGATTCAGAACACTAGGAAAATTATTCCTAGGGCTGTAAACTCCATCCTTATGGTTCCTTCCCTTCATGGTTCTAATTCAAGTCATTTGGTAGGGAATTCAAGCATCTGCAGGGAATCAGTTACCCTATTCACAGGATCCAGCTCCTCCAAATGTCAGGTGGCTCTGGCTTAAAGGGCACTGGGCTCACAGCAGCCAGAGAAACGTTTCATTTCCCACTTTGGAAAGTGCTATAAATAGTAACAGTTGAGTAACCCTCACTGCCTGCTGTGAAGTCCTTGGTGACCATAAGGGTCCCCTCAGCAATGACGGTAAGAGATGCACTAAGGACCAACGCTCACACATCCACCTGCTTCTCCCCAGTGCTGCTCACCTCAGTGCCGCATTGGGCCCCGCCAGCTTCAGCGAATCCAGTCCAAGGTTTCAAATCACAGGCAGCTGGAGCTGCTTTGGCAAGCATGCTGGATAACAGATCCCTCGGTGATGCACACCAGATGTACAGATGCCGTAACTTTGAAACAGAGTGTGTACGGTTTCCCTTTCCACACTTCAACTTAGCTGGTGTAGGGCTTTGTTTTGTGATCAGTCAGTAACTTCTGGAAGCACTAGATTGCCCTCTTCCCCATTTCCCTCATCCGCATTTCCCTCTTTCTGCTTTGCATTACTCATTTATTTCCAGTACCTGCCATATTAGTGCAGGTAATCTAGGGCTCACCTTCTCCAAACTGTCTTATTTCTGTCAAACAGTCTTATTTCTATCTATTATATGAACACTTTCTCCTTACAGCTGGAGCATAAATCTTGAATGGAATTATCTGAGGTCCAAATTAGGGAGAAGTATAATTTTTTTTAAATGTCATATATAAATCTGTGTTCTGTCCTTCTGTAGAAAAGGTGTGTAGTCGTTCCCTGTAGCAAAGCCAAAACTATGAAACCCTCAAATGTGGCTCCCTGTCTAATGAACAGCTAAATTGCTTGAGATTTACCAGGGCCACCTCTGCAAACAGTAGTTATCATGGCCAGCTAGCACCCAGCCAATTTACACCTTCTTAGGTTACCCTCCCAGTCCTTTACTTGAAAGTAAAAATTCATGGTGTTTTCCCTGGTCTGTTAAAAATCTTATCCTTCAAATCAAAGGGGAGCATCACCAGAGGCCTCTTACACTTCCTAATGCACCTGACTAGTCCTAAAAACAGTCCTTCTATTCTCCATGAGTTTATGCATGAGTGGATTGGCATGATTAGCTGTTTTTAACTGCCAGAGAGAGCATTTTAAATTCAGAATTACCAACAATGCAATAATTAGACTTTGATCCCCATGAATTTTAGTAGACATGAAATTTCAGGCCACATAAAAAGAAAGAATTAAACACTTAAAGGAGAATTCAGGTGAACTTTAAGTGCACACAGTGGTGATTCTGAAAGCTACCACTGTCTGAGCAGTGCCTGAAAAGCATCCACACTTTGAACCAGCTGCCTGACTCAAGTCCTGCAGAGCTCAGAGCAGAGCTACAGAGCTGCCTCTGCTGCTCCCCACCAGCACCTTGATCCTGACAAGACTGAACAGTTTGGTGTCCTTCTCTCGGCTCTGTTAGCTGAGAAGCCATGTGTCCTCCTGCCTTGTTCCAGGAGGGCTTTCCAGGAATAGGGAAGTCACATCTCATAGAATAGTAGAATCATAAAATCATTAAGGTTGGAAAAGACTTCTGAGATCTGCAAGTTCAACCATTAAGCTAACACTGCCAAGTCCAGCGCTAAACCATGTCTCTAAGCACTACATCCACATTTCTAGGGACAGTGATTCCACCACTTACCTGGGCAGCCTGTTCCAATGGTTGACCACTCCTTTAGTGAAGAAATTTTTCCAATATCAAATCTAAACCTTCCTTGGCAGAAATTGAGGTCATTTCCACTTGTACCACTTCTTACCTGGAAGAAGAGAAGAACAAGCACTGTTTCATAATCACTTTCTTTTAAAACATGGCCAAGTTGTGTTCTTTCATTGCTTAACTCCAGTCATGAATGGTTAACACACTCACATATTTGTAAGCGATGAAGCATTTATTGGTTCTCCCCTTTTGGCTGCAGCAATTCTCTCCCATTTCCTGGGAAAGGATGTGAAAGCAGTGGTGGAACACAACACTGGTAGGCCATTCTTTTCAGTTGGTGTTAGAGATTCATTCATTCATTCATTCATTCATTCATTCACCTGGGGGAGGGGGTGGGCTGTGACACAAAAGCACAAAGCACAAGAACATCTCTTGGGTCCCAAGCAGAAATGCCAGTTCCCAGGTGAAGGCCCAGTTGAATTGCTTCCCTTAGCCTCCTCTGTAAATCTGCATGTTCTGAACAGCTTCCTCAACATCAAGGCTGAATCACATATTTTTATTTCCTTTGTATATGATAGTGCATTTTTACTTTTTGTTCACTGTGAATGATTGTGAAAAAAATATAAAAATGCAAACTACAAAATCTGCACCTCTGTTCAGGACAAGCTTCTGGGCCATCAGTCCTGCCTGGACAGAGCTACTTACCTTCAAGAAACTGAAAATCTTTAAGATTCAGGATTTCCCCCCTTGCCCCCCTCCCCACGCATTTCTCTAAAATCTATCTCTGGCCTTGGTTGGCTGCCTGGTTTGTGCCAAGTTGGGGTGCATCATTCTCCCTATGCACACTCTTAAGTGTTGAACCTTGGGGCATACTGTCTTCTTAGATGCAACACTATCATGCCAAAATTAGGTTGTGGGATCTTACATTTCCTTTCTGATTTTAGTCTGTAATGCTTACAAACTTCCCTGCAGCAAAATCTCAATTTTTCCCCCACGTTATCCTTCTGTATCCTAGCTAAAGTTTTGGTTCCTGTAGCATGTCATAATGTCAGCAAATAAGTATAGCTTTTTCAGTCATTGATTGATGATTCTAGTGGCTGACTTGAAGCACTGCACTGGGGCCTGCCTGTCAGAAGCTGAGTTCTGAGTATTTTCTGAAAATCAGATGTCTCAGTCTCTAACTATATCTCTGTTTTTCCTTTTTTTTTTTTTTTTGAGCTTAGTTTGACTGGCATGGGTGAAATCCCAGACTCCCCAAAGTCAGCAGTAGTTCTGCCATTGATTTTGATTTGTCATATAAATTTTTGTCATGAGCATACAAAGCCAATGGAAAAGTCAGAATATCATGGCTGCCTATCCAACATTCTCAGACTTTCTGTTCCAGTAATGTGTATTGAAGTTTGATTCCATTCTGATATTGAACTTGAAATGAAGGTAACTGTGAAAAATAGTGAAAACTGACAAGTGAGATGGAATCGGGGAGATCAGTTTGCATAGGCAAAAAATATAAGCAGAAAAGTAATTTAACCTATTTTCTCTGAGAAGTTGTCGTTGTTTGCAGTTTGACTGTTTGCCTACTACCTTCTATTAACTTTAAAGAAAATAATTTTTTAATTTAGCAGATTGCCTTGGAGCCTCCTACTGGCTTTCTAGTAAGCTTGATCTATTATTAGCTGCAGTACTTTCTGGTATTCATTATACATTAATTTAAATTTACATTTTTAGATTTCAGAAGTACAGTCATATTAGCATTCTTTTTTACTAGCAAATGGTAGAATAATTAACATAGAACATTTGATCTCATTAATAGAATTCATGTTTGGTCTTTTGAGGCAAAGCTCATAAAAAGAAGCAGTGAAAAAACAGTAAAATAATACTCTGTTGATATGTTCAAGACACTTTGGTTGGTGTATCCTTTTAAGTTGCTTTATGTTCATTTTACCAGAAATGCATCCTTATCTACTGTCTTTCATGTAACTAGAATTTTTTATTCTACTAGAATTGATAGTTTGAATGTAAAAGTGGTAACACTCCATATAGTGTTCTAAAGTTAAAACCCAGGAATTTTTCTTGCTAACATTATACCATGTTTCCTCCTGTAAAATTCTACTAAAGAAGCCAATTTCTTCAGCAAAGACCTAGAGGAATATACTGAGCCAAGTGACTTTTTATAAAAACATAGAGTGTCTCTCTCCCATGCCGGCAGTTGCCTTTCATTTGGGATATGAGCAGAATTTGCTCCTCAGCAGTTCATGTTTGAATCCAGGAGAGAAATGGACAGAATCGTCACAGTTTCTCAGCAGGTGTTGGATATCTGTAATCTCAGGTTAGGTGAAACAGGCAAAGGAATTCCTCAGTATGATTGCTGAATCTGGGTTAAATGCAAATGGTGAAGCGAAGTGGTTTTCCAAGGCAATTCACCTGGTGAAGGTGCTGGTGGACATACCCGGGGTGTGCCCAGGACGGTGGTCGTCTCACACAGGCCATGTGCTTGCCAAAAGGCTCTATGGTGACGTGTGATGTCCCTGTCCCGAGGCACAGCTCAGGGCTTGGCAGTGAAATGACTGCCAGAATGGGCGTCTGCGCTCAGCGAGTTCTGTGCAGGGTCTGGCAGGCTAACTCACGCTGTGCTGGCAGAAGCCTGCCCACGCTGCCAGGGAGTGCACTGAGGAGCACTTATGTGCTCCATCCCAGCCTCGGCTTCGGAGACAGCAACCTCTGGCAGCAGAAAGGGAGCAGGGAGCCACGGGGGAAATAACATCAACTGCCAGAGTTCTTTCGGTAGCCTAGGACTGCCTGTGGCCTGACACACTAATTAGTCTTGCTCCTGTGTTTTCTGAGTGGTAGATTTTCAAAGAAAATTACATGTGAAAAAAACCCCTAAGTTTTTAATATAGGGAAGTTATCTGGTTGACATGATTTCCTATGATTGTCTGCATGAGG
Source organism: Vireo altiloquus (assembly GCA_013396875.1). Taxonomy (NCBI): domain Eukaryota; kingdom Metazoa; phylum Chordata; class Aves; order Passeriformes; family Vireonidae; genus Vireo; species Vireo altiloquus. The sequence goes on from VZRF01009054.1 coordinate 173,222, forward strand.
AACTGCCACAGCAGGTGGGCAGTTGTAAGAGAGACGGTAGGGCAAACTAATGGAGCTTGGAGCTGTTCCCTGGGCTCACTGGCACATAATGCTTCAGCCAGCTACGCTGATGGTCAGTAACTAAGAGAAACCACGGATGGAGGGGCATCAGGGGGGTTTTGAGAAATGACTGCAGAAAGAACAAGAATTAAAACTTCAAGATAGACTTTGGTATGTGCAGCAGGTCCCTCTCTACAGTCTAGGGTGCTTAACTAAGTATGGATGGATGGGGAATAATTTTTCCTTTGTTCCTGACTGAAAAATAAAAGGATTTCAACCTTTCCACTAGGAAGAAAGTCTGAATTTATTAAGCAAAAGATCTTCATAAGGTCCTTCCCTATGGAGGACACAGATTATTCTCTTTTTAAATCAGCCCACGGTGGTCTGAAAGAATCCAATTTTTGAGTTAGAGGAATTATATAGAAGGGAATTCACTCTGGAAATCCAGATTCTTCAACCAAGGTGCTGTGCAAACTGAATGAGACACTTCTATGTTCTATGAGAGCACTCTGCTACAGGTTACAGGCTCATATTGGACTTTCTGTTTTGACAGGCCCTGCTAAAGCTAAAACAGAGCTTCACGACTAAACTCTTTCTGGTAAAATTCATTATTAATCCAGACTTCCAGACATTTTATTATTTGCCATTTGGTCTGAAACATGATGGTCAAAAGCAGAACAGCTGCTGCTAGCAGTTACATTTGACAATTCCCTTTCCCACCTCTGCTAGTAAAAAGAAAAAAAAATATAAAGCTAAAAAAAACACCCACCCTGTTACCTTAGGAAAAATAGTTGACAAAAAATATCCAGCTTCACCTGAAACTGGAAAGAGAGGGTTTGAATCATGTGATTACACACTGGAAGTTTGTATTTTTTTGAAAGACTGAATATTTTGGGCAGTTGTTTGCTTTAACCTATAAGAAACATCACCATTTCTCGGTCTTATAAATCTTCTGGGTTTTAATAATGGCTGAAAGACATCTCAGCTCTGCACTGAGGCTAAAAATCGTTGGCTGGGTAGCTGGGTAGCTAGTTAGTCAGGTATCTGCTCTGCTGCTAGGTTTGTTTTCACACTGGTGTAGAAAAAAGGAGCCTTTAGGGCTTCAGTTATAAACTGTGGAGTGGGTCAGCTTGGTGAAAACCTGTTTCTATTTTCTGGCTCCAGACTCTTCTAATACTGTGCCAAACGGTGTGTTCGATTGTTAAATGTCAAATGGATAGGCATGCCTCTGGATTTTTCATAGTTTTAAGTGCATTTTGAATTAAATTGTTTGTAACCAGGATAATCGGACAATTGGAGCTGGAGTCTTACTTTTGTTTCACACTCCCATTTAATATAATTCTCTTTTGAGCCTCTTTTATTGGTCAAACCAGATGCAAACTGTAGAATGGATTAAAATAAATCGTTTTCCAGCTAAAATTACCAGCCATGATTTAAGTTTTGCAAGATGCAGTTTTTGCAACTGCTTTAAATGAATACTCATTTTCTTCATGAGGAATTACGAACACTTATGAGCAATATTTTTTCTAAATGAAGCTAAATGACTGCTTTTTGATGAATAGCAGATTTGCTCCAAAATAAGAAGAGCCTAGAACTATTCTCTAATTTAATTTAAATCTAGCCAAACATACAGGTCAAAATTGTTGGGTGGAATTTTCCACAATATCAGGAGGTTTTTTTTACCAGTTCTAAAAATAAATGTATTCCAACATGAATATTTTAATTGATCTAATATTTCAAAGAATAAAGATTTTAAAAACATTTTTATAAAATAAACCCAAAATTAATTAAATACTTCTATAGAATTTTTCAAGTTTATTTCAAATTACATATTAATTTCTTTTTCATCATATCCATGTTTTCCAAATATATATCATTTCAATCAAAACTGATCTAGTTTTTATCTACCAGGAAATGAAATCTACCCCTATTTTTAATTGTAACTTTAGCAACTGTCCCTGAATATATATTTTCTTTCATTTTAAGCATGAATGACCATGAATATCTCTATCTGAGACATTTCTATATATTTATGGGGAAAACTATATATATTATATAACTATAAATACATAAAACTATCGTTTTTGTTGTACAGTAAGAATACTTTCTAAATTCATTATACAGGGTTTTTTTTCTGCAGCATGTCATTGAACTGCAACTGCTTTATTCCAAAATGCATTGTCAGATGTTTAAAATAGAAAAATACAAGAGGAATGATTTTTACTTTTGGTGACATGAACAAGACATCATAATCAAAGTGTAAATTTTTGTATAAAGAATTTGTGTAAGCAACTGGATCCATAAGAAACTAGTCACTTGTACACCAACCCTTATTCAGAATTGTTTTCCTACCTCTGCCTTAAAAATAGATAATTATTATGCCAATGCAATTACTTCTTCCTTGAGAATGTGGTAGGAGCAATAATGAAATACAAAGGTATTTCATAAAGAAGCCATGCTTCATGGAGAAATACTTCATATTTTTATATCTCCTGAAAGAAACTGATGCAAGTAACAGGAGAAAGGTTGTAGAGTCACAGTTTTTAAAATTATGATTATTATTAAAATTTTACCACGATATAATGAATTTTAATTTTGTGCAAGAAAACACTGTTGTATCTACAGTGTCATCATTGTACATTGTTCAAAAAGAATAGCAGCATCTATCATAGATTAGTTAAATGTTTATGTGTCCAATACAACAATTCAAACATAATTCAAACTGTTCCAGGTTTTAGTAAATTTCATAACTGCAGTGACCAGAGAAGTCAACAGGAAACCACATTTAATTCAGTTCTTTTATTTTGCTTAGCAGGATGAGTGGGATATGTTGGTTATGAACCTCCAAATGATCATCTGTAGCATTTTCTATGAACTGAACAACATCACACACTGTTCATAAAGGGAAAGAGAGTTCAGAAAAACTGTTTCCTCCCCTTTAAAATAATGGAGGTCAAAATTTTCCTAAACAACTTCTCAAGAGTTTCTTATCTCTACAATCTCCTGCCTGCCTTCAGTCAAAACATTTGTTAGCTTCCACTGGCAGATACCCAGGGGTAGGTGTGTGGTCTGAAAATCTGCTGGAGTGGAGTTTCTAGCAATATAAACTGCCTGTTGTTTCCTTTCCCTGTAAGGGCTTGAAAAAAGATAGCTTGGCTCGAAAAATTGGACTGGAAGTGCCTGAGTGTACCCTGAGTACAAGCAGAGAATGGGAACATGCACAGAAGCGCCTCCCCTGCAGAGCCCTGGCCATGCTGAGAGGTGACCTTTCTCTTAGGTTAAGATTGATGGAAAATGTGTTGCACTATAACCAGAAATCCAAATTGAAGAGGTCATGCTAAGGGAAGAAGGGGAGATATTCATCTGTTATAGTTCAATATATATTAGCTGGATAATATCTGTGCCAGGAGTACTCAGTGTAGCTCACATGTTTGTATTGGGTTCCTGGAAAAAGACTAATGTTAAATGACCTTAGCTGTACTTTAATCCCATAAATGGTTGTGCCTATTACATGCAACTTTCTCAGAAACAGCTTGCATCCCTGAGCCTCGTTTGAGTATGCATTTCTTTTTTTTTTCCTCTTTGTTTTTTGTAGTCTTTTTCTTTCTGTTGCTGTTATACTCAAACCTCTTGTTATAAGCATTTTTCTCTGATATACAGCACATGCTAAATTTTATCTCATATTAGCTGCAATATGAGATACAACTCAAACAAATGTAATTCCTATTTAAATGATGTGACATCTTCAACAGCAACACATTTACCAGTAGGTTTTTTAAACTGCACAGAATTGAAACTTTACTATTCCAGCTCTTATTACAGGAATGCTTTCTAGGTGCTTAAAAAATGTTAATTTCCTACCAGATTCATGACAGACCATAATTCAGATGAGTTCCTCAAACTGACACCAGCATTTCTGGTTCCATGGGTATGTCAATCACAAACACACATTCTCTGATTAACATTATTATAATAAGTGACTACTTTAATACATACTTATTATTATTTATTTCAAGGTATTATAGGAGCACCTGAAGCCAGGCTAGTATTCAATGAGCTGTTGTACAAAATAGGAACAAACAACAAACCTTGCCTTTTAAGATCTAACGCTGTAAATCAAAAATGCATTTAAGTGTCTAGGAACATTTCTTTCTTCAGAAAAGCACTTAGACAAATAATTTCACGATGTAAAAGTACGTTCTCATAAAGGAATTACTTCTGGATTATTTCTGCATTAAATCGCTGAAATTATAAACGTTAGATAAAAATCTTAATTTTTCTTGCACAGTTGGAATAATTCATTTATTATTTTACAGTGCTCCATGACTCTGTAAAAGGTACATGCATTTGAAAAAAATTAATGTAAGGGGTTAGTGATATCATGTCTGCCATATTGCTTATTGCTATGAAAATCCCTGATAATTCACAATGCAGACTGAAGTACAGATCCCTTCATTTACATTAACCTATTCAGCTTCTTGATGAGTAAAATTTTAAAGGTATAATTCTGATCATCTTATTTTATAAGCAACAAAATTTATTTATTGCCAATTTATTGTCAATTGACATATTATTTTTATTTTTTATGTTTTTCCTTTAAGGTTCATCACTTGATAAACTGTATTCCTTTCAATGAAGATTTAATTATTTTGTATTAATTACTTCATGGCATTATTCTGCTGAAGAACTTCACTGCACATTTATATTTTTATGTGACTAAAAATTTGCATTTAATAGCTTTTGAAAGGCAAGTTCACAGCTACTCTAATTAATAACAATGATATAGTGTGGATTTTATAGCAAATTAACTGTCCAGCAACAAGGCTGAACAACAGTAACATAAAAGTTATGGTGTGTGCTTCATTCCAAAACTAACTTAGAGAGAAGAAATAGATTACAAATACAAAACATTAAATTATTCCTCCATAAATTAAGCTTGCTCCTTATTTACAAATTCATATCAGAAGTATCTCTTAGTTAAAACACTCTAAGTATTAGTTACAGAATACAGAAAGAGGAGAGCAGAACAGCATTGTTTGCTTACTTGTTTAAAAATACTAATCTTATAATTTATGTCATTTCTATGCTGTCATGGAACATATGCCTATAAACACTCATTGTTCTCAATTTTCTCAGAAGAGCTTACAACAGTTTGTAATCACTTTGTAGCACTCCTGCAAACTAGAATTCCTATGTTGACCAAAAAATTCAGAATGAGCTTTTCTCAATATTTTCTAGTGTGTTCAGCAAAATTTGACTTCCAAATACCAGCCATTGAAGAGTTACTTTTTTATTTTGTATTCAAAGCTTTTAAAAGTTGAAACTACTGAGTTAAAATGCCCAAACAACCCTAATTCTTACTCACACAGAGGCAGAGACATTCTGAGCATACATATTCCTTCCTCCTACTCCTTTCCATCTTGTGAGAGAAAATGGAAGTGATGACTAAGGTCCTGACTAATAGAAGAAGAAACAGGGCAATCCCAGGATAAATCCCAGTTGCCATGAGTAAAGCAAGGAGAAGAGCTCATTTATCAGGTGATGTCAGGGCATTGCCTCTTGACACCTTCATCAGAGAGAGAGACTGAGCTGGGACATCCCAAGGGTGACAGGACATCACAGCTTGAGAAGGCAGCTGTTAAGCAGTTGGTAGATAGATGCAGACTGTGATGACTTCTCACATCTTTGTGCTTTCAAACAGACTTGATCAAATAGGTTCTTTGAATTTTTTTGCTTTGGTTGCTCTAACAATGCAAAACTCTACTTTACATGATATACCAAGCCATTTATGCTATTCTAAATTGATGAAACTCCTAATTAAGTAATTTTATTATTATACACTATTTTGCTGGCGCAACACTAGGAAAACCACAACAGATTTAAGTCATAAAGCTTTCTTCATAATGTTTTTAACAGCATTTGTTCCTTGAGGGCAGGAGGATAAGGTGTTGCATATGCATGCAGTTTTGTTGCCAATAAAGATGAAATAAAATTAGTTAAAAACCTAGGGAATCCAGAATTTTTATGGCACACTTTTACTATTAAAAAAATACTACAGTAATATAATTTCTGTTCCTATTTATATTAATTGACTAACAGATTGTTTCATACAGGTTCTTTAAAAGATTTATTTTTCCAAAACTCATCCAAAGCAAAGAGGGAGGCAGATGGAATATGCTATAATTGTATGCTGCTCTGTAGTTTAAAAACAGTCTGTTGACAGAAACCTAGTAGGATTAACACACCCCCCAAGTTTGCAGAGACCCCACAAAATTGCTTGAAATGTATGAAGTGGTCATGGTGGACTAAGCAATATTTATGATTTGGTAAGTTGCTCCAGAAAAATCAAGAAGCCCATGAAAACATTCAGATGTTGAGCCTGGCACGGTAGATGTGTTTTTTACAATGTCTGTTCTCCCGAAGGTCCCTCTGCAGAAGATGGAATAAGAATATCCTTCCAAGGATTTAAATCAACTACCCGAGATCCTATCCTGAATCCTCTGGCTTCTGACTCTCACAGAGACAGGGATAATACTCTTTTCCACTGAGAACTATCCTATTAGGAGTTACTTGTGTATTTAATATTTAGATAGGAACTTAGAAAGGGTCATTTGAGCAGAAAAGAACATTCCTGCTCAGAATATGTTACCAGAAAGTGCTTTGGTCTCTCAAAAACTAACTCATATTAATTTTAACTACTGAGCGTCCTTAGTGACTTCAGTTGTACTACATGTGTCATATTAAGTCATGCAGTTGTCTGCACCTTTTCTGCAGGGAATAAGAATCCAAGTTAGCTCTGCACAGATAATGAAGTAAAAGAAATATTAAATATTTTAAAAAATCAAATTAAATATAAATTTTCTTTGTTACAATTTCAAATTATAGGTGAACATTTCCTCCCATTCTTTTCTCTCTTTCTCTCCTAATCATCCTTTGAGGGTGGAGTAGCAGAGACAGTGCTGAGATAGTTCAGTTAGAGCCTGGCTGGGAAGGTTCAGATGTGGTAGAGCACAGAAGAACATGAGAAGGGGTTGTGAGAGTAACTTACCATCAGTGGTGGTACTGCCACTAAAATACAAGAAGCAGTAACCAGGAGTAAGCAAAGGTTAGAGAAATAAACAGATGAGAAAAGAAAAAGAGTGTTCTATCCTGCTGGGGTTTATGACATGGAGAGCACATAGCTCAAAGGTCTTGATTCATTTTAGATCAACTCTGTGAAAATGTCATACTTTTTGTTTTGGTGAAATTCTAAATTTTTAATTTTCAAAATGCTTTTTCCTTGCAAAATGTTTTCATGGGAGTATCTGACAAACATCGTGATTTCCATCTATTTCTTCTGCAAGCATGATTATCTGAAAATGGATGTTTCTTTGAATGAGTTAGTGAGGTTTCGGTTTTATTTTTTGCTGGATAATAGTGGGTCTATTTTTGCTTAAAAGATTTGTGTATCTTAAGTGAATCTTTCATAAGTTATCTCTTTGTGGGTTGTGTAATGACTGTGAGAAATAAGTGCAATTTCAAGTGAAATATCATAGCTGCATAAATTTTACACATACATATTTTAAAATGTCTAAGTATTCATACATGAGTGTTAGTAAAGAAAATAAAATGTTTCCTCAACAAGGTAAAACACATAGTTTAGGAAAGAATTCAGGACTTGTATAATAAAAATGTCCTGAACCCCACCTATGGAAAAATGTATTAACTAAGAATTAATTTTCAACAATAATTTGACCTTTAAAAGTATTTCTTCTTAAGAGAGTATCATTGTGCTGAAAAAGCAAAAACCCAAACAGAATAAAAACCAGTGTAGTACACAGGGACATTCTCAGATGAATACCTGGTGAAGAAGTAGACGTGTTCAGAATTTTTCTGTGCACCAAGGTTATCCATTTAACTGGTGTCTCTTTTACTACCTCAGAGCATGCATTTTTCCACCCTAGAAGATTTCACACATGAATGGCAGTAACATATTCTGTAATTATCCTTCATCCTGTGTCTTTGTCACAATGTGTAATGCTGCAGTTTTTCATTATTTGAAACAGGGCAGGAATTTAAAATACTTCTAATAAATTTTAACCATAACCTGTTTTTTTCCCCAGAATTTTTAGATTGCATAGGAGTGTGTTTTAAGTAAGGGACCCAGAAGACGAGAATTCATTAATAATACTATTATTGATTATTGTTTTGAGAAGAAGCATAAGCAACACAATTAATTAGGTCAGAATTGCTCTGAATTTTTTCAAACTAAAGACTTTAGATTCAGTGGGTTAGTAGACAAAATACAGAACTCGTCCCTTTGAAAATTTAGACAAGAAATTTCAAACAATTACCAAGAAATAATGTTTATAGTAATGCTTAAGCAAAATGCCTCTAATGATTTTGATGCTTTTATTGGCTCATCTAGGTGCATAGACTGTATGCAAATCAATTTCAGTGATAACACACAGACATTTAGTAATATTTAATAAAAGATATTTTCTACATGCCACTTAGAACTGGAATGAATACAGCAAATCAATGAAAATATAGTGCCAGTTTTGTCACCTATAAAATTATGGTCTTTTCAAAAACATATGATGATACGAATACCTCATCATTTAATTTTATCTTCCACATAAAGTCTTTTCTCTGTTATTCCTCTGTAAAGCACAATCACCTTCTTGTAGAAATATTTTGTAGCAGCTCAAGGTTTCACAACAGCTGTTCAATGGAAGATCTTTTACTACCCATTTTTTTCAGATAACATACAGGTGTTCCTGCAAAACTATTCTTGTGAGCAACATAAGGCCATTCAAAAACATAATTGCCAGACGTGAGCAAGACCAGAACTGGTCTTCTGGACCAATTTCATGTGGGATAACTGCAGATGTTTCCTGATCACTGCTTCACTTATTCCCCCATTGCAGAGCTTTGCCAAACATGGAAGTTACATATACATGTAGTTTATGTTTCCTATCAGGAGCACCAGGGACGCTCCAGGATGGCTGGGCAGGGTCCCCCAGCCAGAGCCCATCCCTCCACTGGGACTAAGGTATTTAAAGCCAAGTAAGCGAGCAGGGAAGTGCATTCTCAGATCTGGTGCATTCTCACACTAGGACAGACTCTAACATTGGCATAATTTGAATAATCTGCCAAACTCCTTTCATCCTTTAACTTCCTATTCCTTAGACCTACTAGCAAAGGCTATACAAAAGTGAGCCTACCAAACATGCCAAAGTTTGGTTTCCAGAGCTTCAGCACAACCTTCATCTGAAACGAGTGGCCCCTGGGCAGTGTTCCTCCAGCTTGCCAGTGACAGTTCCTTTTCTGATGAAAAAGACTCTGTAACTCAGAGTCTGAGGATAAAAGACTTAGACAAGTAGGTGTTTTCTCCAGGTAGTTTCAGGCTGCTTTTTCTGGAAACAGAAAGGGAAAGGATAATTTTCACAAGGGAAACACTTTAAGCAGAGGCAGTAGATAAAACTGTCCCAGTAACAGAAGACCTTACCATTTAGCAAGAACCTCAGGATGACACTGTGCTGTGTGCCAACATCATTCTTGTCTCAGCAAATTGAAAGGGGCATAAAGGAATGTAACGATCTTCAGGATACCTTCTCCCTATTGCTATAGCTCACTAAGGTAGCAGCTGCTAGAGGTGAACTTTGCAGTGGCAGCACTTCACCCTGCCTGGCCCTCTTCCCACTCCTGAAAGAAAGGAAGAAAGAAAATAACGATGTGCATAAAATTTGAAACAGGTCCCAAAAATCAAAAGAAGGCAAATAGATCTTAAGTGTGTCTTAAGCCATTCCTTTCACATATTTGATGAGAATGAAGGAAAAAAAAATAAAATTTATCTGCAAACTGAATAGGTTTAAAAAACAAGATACATGGGCTTTGAGAGACTAAATTAAATAATGCTTCAGCATAAGCACCATGTCTCATAGGCTTGGAGAGTTATAGAGAACCTGAGCACAATAAATTACTTAAATTGTCCCAAACATGTAAATATAGTAAAAATTTATCCTAAATATTATTATTTTAATAAATGAATACTACTGCTGTATAGATCTCAATATTGTTAAAAGAGCAATGCAATGTGATTGCTGTTTCCTGGAATACATTCAATTATCCTATACTTTAGGTTCAGTATTGGGTAGCAGTAATGGTCTCCTTGTAATGTCGGCAGCAAGTATTAATAAATACCAATTCTTGCTCAGTTTTACAATGTTAGAGAAGTTACGTAGAAGGTGCATGTGTCTCTGGTTAGTCCCCACTTTATCCCACCCTTGGGTAAGATTCTAGCATAAAACTGCAGCAAAGAAGTGCATGCTTGTACCTGTTCAGTAAATAGCAATAGAAAGCAAGGATGTCATTCAGAGATTCTTTAACAATTTATAAATTTACTTGAAACAGAAATAAACCAAGACATTAACTCAAGCACCATAAGCCCTGCCCATCTTCATTGCCAAAATATTCCAAATACTAATGCATTCTAAGGGAAGTGCCTTGATGCACCTCTTGAGTTCAATAACAAAAATGCTTTTCAGTTTTCGTTTCTTAAGCTGCAAAGCTAAGCGGCATGAAAAACAAGTGCGCTTATGAACTAATGAAATATAGAATAGGGTGGGCAATTAAGAAGGAGAGAGCCTTAAAAAGCACTTACAGAGAAGCCATATTCTGCTCCCATTTTTAACTCTGCGACCCATGTTAGCTTCAGCAAATAAGAAGTGCATGAGTCTGACAAGGGCACAATTTGTCATGCCATCTAAGCAGCAGATTGACTGTTCCTGAGAGCTCTTTTTCCTTTGCATAAGTACTTATTAAGGAGGGAGCAAGGATTATTTCTGAAAAACTGTATTACAGCTATCAAGGAGTGCTTCAGCAGCCCTGTTTTGAACAACACATAGTACAACAAACAATAATGGACTCTTGTCTTCTTCAGGATGTCCCTTTCCTCTGCATTTTTCTTACAATAGGTACTATTTTAATCCATGAAGAAATTTATGTCAATAACTAGATGGGCATCCAGTAGGTCTGTAACACCCTTCTGAAACACTGTTTCAGTGTGAGCTTTCCTTTCCTTTAAGTTTAGACAAAAAAAGATATATTTTCCACAATCTGCCGAATTGTTGGCATTCAGCCATTTTTCAAAACATGATGTGCAGTAAGAAGTGTTCCTGATCTTTATTATGCCACAATCAACTCCATGAAAAGTGTGGAACTTTGCCAGTATAAACCAGATGCATTGGCTTTTAGTTTTATCAAGTAAATAGGAACCAGTTGACCTTTTCTGTGCCATAGTTCTATTAATATCTTATTTATCTAAGCTTTCTCTATAGCTTTTAATTGCAATTGCACTGTGTTTTTACAGGCCAGAGTACTTTCCTTCATAATTTATAATGTTACTGAACAATTAAATGAACTCCACAGATTCTCTATATTTCATTGAGAATACATTCCTTTTTTTAGTGAAGAGATACTGGAATGCACTGTACATATCTCACAAAGTTATTTTTAAGAAATATTTTGCCAGAAAATGTGGTTACTTTATAATGCTTTAAGTGTTTATGAGTGCAATTTATTTTGCTGGAAGTAAGACCTGTTCCAAAACATTATAGATAAGTTAAGAAACAAAAAATAACATGTGCCCTGACCAATGGATTACTTTTTTCCTTGGAAATACTCATGCAAATATATATATATTTGCCATGGAAACCAGACCATTTTAAATTTCACATGCAGGCCTTTCTTCTCTTTGTTTCTGAATGTTTGAAAATATAATGAACCAGTAGGTTCAGAGATGCTGAAGTTTTATAATGAAGGGCTTCTAAAAATGATTCCTGCAGTTTAGAACTGTCACAACCTGAAACTTCTCAAAAAATAAAAATGTCTGGAAGCAATTAGTCTGAAACCATTCATTGGTCCCAGATTCAAATGAGAAATCCTAGATACAGTGGAAAGTCAAGATTCATATGCGTATTTTATCTCTGCTTATAATGGCACCAGTCTTGTGCATGTATAACAGGTGACAAGCAGACAGGGGGCTGGTGTTGTAACACTGTCCATTTAAATAGTGTGTGGTAGTTTTCATTCCATGCAAAGCACATTGTCTGAAATTTAATTTAGATGCCCATGACCAAAACATTGGTGAGTTCTTCCAATTATGTAATTTTTAAAAGACAGTAAAATACAAAATACGCCCAATTGCCTTTAATGTAACCTGTATCTCTTAGGAAAATTTGGAATTTCACCCTGTCATACAGAAATATTGAGAAACTTTATTTTTGGGCACATGAAACAAATCAGTCCATATACTTCAAACAGGATTTTTGTGTGTATCTTGTAATGAGACCACAATCATAAGTTTGCTAGCCTTTTTTTGCTGAACTATATGCACAATAAGTGGCTTTTGTGAACAGAGACCAAGAACCCCCTCAGCTCAGTTTGCAAAAAATAAGACTTGTCTGTTAAGTGTACTCATTTAAATTTCATTACAATTCCTACATTTTGCTTTGGAACTGTTATCATGATCTGACCATACCTGGAACACAGCTAACATTTCCAGTTCTGTTGAAATAAATTCACTCTACTTACACATAGCATGTAGCTATGCTGACTTCATAGGTAGACATAATTGGATTTATTTCTCTAAGAGTTTCTGTAATTAATCCATAAATGAACTGTCTTTTGAAACCATCTAAATGTATTAGAGCTTGAGCAATTTTAGTACCTTTTAAAAAAGAAAAGAAAAGAAATAAAAACCCAGGAAAACAGTGATTTCAGCCATTTGCTGTTGGGGTTTAAAAGTCTACAAATACCTAAAGCTGTGGGTGATTTTTCTGCTGAAGATGACAGGCCTGAGATTATACTCTGGCACATATACATGTGCAACCTCTTTATTTTGTAAAGAGTGTATTCCTCTGCTCTACCCTAAAGGTGACAGAAAATAAAAGCAATGATACTATGTTTCTTCAAATATTTATTCATCACATAGGTTCAGAAAACACTTTGTAAAATGGTGAAATCTTCTACTACCTTTTTATTCCACTTGCACATATCTTCTTCTATTTGATGAAGCTCACCCCATCTCTTACTAGTTTATTGGGATTTTTTTTTCTGCCTATCATTCATTGATTGTATGCTCTATTTTCTGCTACTTTATTTACTTTTTTTTTCCTTCTTTTTTTTTTATTTTTTTTTATTTTGTAAATCTTTGCTACTCAGTTCTTTCAGTTTTTCATTTCCAAATCACAGCTGTCTAGGTCAGCCTGCAATAGACATCAGCATCCTTCAACCTCCTTTAATTATTGAGCTGAAAGCAGGCTGGAAATCTTTGGACCAAATTGAGCAGTGTTTCAAATTATGAAGTGAGACCTGAATCTGTGGATTTAGATCAATGCAATATGCCTGCATCTTAGCTCTTCTATAGTGGTGTGAGAAATTACTGTCTCAAATTTGTGATGAATAAATGTAGCTCACAGCTTTGTTCTTGCTTGGGATTATATAATGCAGCCCAGAGAGAAAGGCAGTTATATTCCTCCCTGCCAGCTCCTTCCCAATTGTACATTACAGAAATAGAATACTTCTTGATTTTTACTACTGTAAACAAGATATGGGTTGAATTTATAATTTCCACATTTTTTCAAACTCCCCTTCAGTATGTCATTTTTTTTCATCCAAATTTAGAAGGAAATTTTGATTCTAGCAGTATTTAAAGTGTTCATATGGGAGTTAGAATGGATAACAAGTTTAGGGAGTACATCTATAAAATTCTTCTTAAGTGATTCCACTGGACCAGAGAGTAACTGCATTGAAAGGCACTTCTAACAGAATCTTAACTATTTCAGCTTCAAAATTTCAGCTCTGCTTTAAATGTCAAGGATTTGTTCTTCCCTTGTAGAACAAGAGTATAAAAATGTGTGATCAAGATTTAGTTTTAATTTCAGTTATGATTTAAAATTCCTACAGCAAGGGAGGATAAATTATTCCTCTGTGTTTGTTGCCTTTAATTTCTGGAAGCTGGGAGCTATTATCTTACATCCTAGGGAAATAAAGCATATTTTGAGCCTGTTTTTATGAAAATCAGTAGGCAATTTACTTTTTAACTCCTCTGCATATAGCAAAACACAAAACAGAAAACTGGCAAAGGATTGGATCTTGAAACAAAAAGAGAAAAAATAAACGGCATTGGGTAAAAGGGACATATATAATGCAAGCGAAAAAGTTTTGAGACAGATTCAGGCTTTGACAGCAATTTTGTACAAACAGTATGGAAGGTTCCACTACACAAAAGCTATTTCCCTAACATTGCCAGATATGAAGGTCTTAAAAAATTATACTTTACAGTGTAACTTACTGAGAAAACGACATTGTAGAACTTCTAAGGAAATGATTAAAAACTTATGCTGCACTTTTTTATTTTATTTTTTTTTATTTTTAATTAACAGAACAATAGTTTTATCTTCAAAATCAACTAGAAGGCTAATTATTATGGTATTTGTCAAGTCTAAAATGTTTTCTGCTAGGGGTTGTTTTCAATAACATTTTGCAAAAGACACTCAATAAGCAGTCTGATGCCTAAAAGTAAGTTTTTAATTAAGCAAGCACCTTAAATTCGTGCAAAACAGTTTTACATCCAAGAGGCAGTTCTCTTCTCACCCCAGCCCTTTTTTTCCACCTCCATGCCCCTGCCTCCATTGGGCTGGCAGTAGTATTTGGTCAAACATGGACCAAATTGCTAAGTAATCTGGAAATTAAATGAATCTGAGTCCATTCTGAGTCAGTTCACTGTATGTCCCCCAAAGTGCGTAGGGAACTACAGCCCAAGGCAGGAGCATCGCTCATTTAAGAAGCTGCAGTGCCAGAAGGGTAGGTGCTTGTCAGGTCTGGAACACACTGGGTGTCAGAGAAACCTGGGCAGTAGTTATAAAGAGGAACATCCCAGTAAGTTGGCAGTCAATGAATACCAAACAGGTGGGTGATTGTCCTCAGTTTGAACTAGTGCTACCTGTACATCCTAAGATGATTATTGTGAAATTATTTGAGTTCCTCTGCATTACGTTCCACAGCTCTGTAAGAGTTCATGAGCTTTTGCCAAAGGGTGGAGCCAAGCTGGCTGTCAAGTTCCCGCAGCATTGCTCAGTGTGGTAAGAGGCCCCTAACCACAGCACCAGGGGGATCTGCTCGAACCATAATTTACCTGGTTGGGCTTACAGGTTGTCCTGCACATGCTGGAGCAGGCTGGAGATGTCCTTTGTCCTTTCTATCCTCCCTGGCTGGGTCAGCGTGCACTCAGTGAGACTAATGTATCAACAACTGCACAGAACTGCACTTCCACGAACAATCCTGCCAGAACTGCGCTGGCCTCCCCCAGCGGCTCGGCATCTGCGGCACAATTAATCTGTCAGCTAAATAAACTGCCCATGGATAACCGAGCACTGGCTGTGCACAGAAAAAATGAACATATTTAGCACACTGTACTGTGATAGTGTAAGGACAATTGGTGATTAAAAGGTAGGTCTTTGTGTCACTGAAATTTATAAATATACTTCATTAACACTGAAAGCAGTCATAGCAGAAAGGGGTGGAGAAACTGTTTCCCTAAGCTTAAGTTGTAGTGGAAGTTAGCTAATCAACTGTGTAACAGGGTAGGAAAATTCAAACTCAAGTAGTGTTTATTTCAGGCTTTGTTTAGTAACAGGTGTAGCTGCAATGTCATCTGCAAGTGACAAAATCATGTCTATATTTCTGAGAGGAAACTTGTGCCATAAACTTTGCAAAACCTGATAGTCAAGTAGCTTAATACACTGGAAACCACAGCCTGTTTCCTCCCCAGGATGTCAGTGAATGGACTGAGGAAACTCTATTTTAGGGGGGACAACAGAGAAAAGCTTGTCAGAAATATGAAATCACCAACCGGTTTGGACTGGACAAGATTGGATTTCTAGAGCAGAATCGTTATTTGCAAAGTGCTGAGTGGGGAGGAGCTAACCAAACAGGTCTGGTCCCAAGAGTGCCTGCAGGTGGCTTTGCAGCTAGAATTAAAAAAATATTCTGATGACAAACACACATGAGGGGCTATTTAGGTATGAACAGAAAATTACCTGCTGTGTTTCAAAGAATAATGAGCTGAGTAAGGCAGGGGGTAAATGGTGTTGTCTGTTATCTGGATGACATGCTAATAACTGGGGAGATTTCAGATGAATATTTACAAAAACTAGAGGAGGCCTGAAAGAAATTGTGAAGATGTGATTGTAAAGCTAACGAAGTATAGTGTGCTAATTTTTGTTGAATTTTTCCTCCTCCCATATACCCAAGCCAGGTAACATAGCATATGGACAGAAAATTAAGGCTACATATCTCTCAAAAATTAAAATCCAGCACACATAGAATATAAATAGGGCCTTTAAGATTTCTCCAGGGTTGAGCTTTAGGGCCTTTAGATGAGCTAGATCTTTCATGCTGTGGGGGGATAGCGGGAAGAGTCTGTTAGATCGACAAAGTATTGTACACTCTAGAATATGTTGTGTGATTTTATTTTTTTTTAATTGTGGTTTGTTAATTTTTGTTTCTTAACAGTGAGGATTGCTTCAGATGTTAGATGTCCAAGGCACACCCTAGAATATTCTGCTCCTTAGATAGGATTGTGGAGTAGGCATTCCAAATGTAATGACTTAGTTTGGTGTGATATCTGTTCTTAAGAAAAAAAAGTGAAATGGCTTTGGATGGAACAAAGTGGTTTTTTGTGGAAGCAAAAAAGAAATTTAATAGTTCAATTTACATTAAAATGACACATTATCCATGACAATAGTCTTCAATTCTTCTCTTTCAGGAACTGAGCCACAGCTTCAGAAACATATTAATCCAGGATTCAAAATATGCTAGATTCCCTTCCACAATATTAGCAAAAGGTAGGGGAAATTGCTAAGAAAAGTATTCAGACTTGGGGTTATTAAACTCCACACAGAAAAGATTCTTTGAGCTCACAACAAAATCACAAAGAGTTGGTAAAAATACTTCAAAGATGCACATTCCCCATCTGGTGACAATGAAGAGCCTGGATCTTACCAGATCATTTTAAAGACTGTCAGAGAGATATGCTAATCTGAAGTTTCTGTCCCAGCTTCCATTTGTTCAAGGAAGGTGTTCATTGACAAAGAAATGCTTCACTTACTAAATGACCTCTTTATTGCAGTTATAAATACTGCCCTATAAATAGGAAAAGCCCCTGTACTAGTTAAGAAAATTACTTTTGCATGCTCTAACTTCATCACATAACAAAAGGGAAACTTTATTCTTTCTAATTCAGGATATTGAATTAACCATGGAAAATGCTGAGGAGTAAATGCAATAATACCAATATATCTACAGAAAGTATGCAAAATAGGTTTAAATGGGAAATAAAAATGAAGGAAGAAGTTAATTTAGAGAGCAGACATAGGAATCAATATATGGAAAAGGCAAGGAGCAGTCTGGCCAGCCATCAGAAGATGGCACAGTATTAACAAAACAGTATCATCTCACCTGTGACAGAAACCAAACGGCTGAACACTGATTCCTCAGGGAAACACCATGCAAAACTGGCCAGGCAATGGAGACATGATTTCTCAGTGCCCAGAACTTGAGGTCTGTGATAACAGCCTTTGTTATTTACATCTGAAAGATGTTTGGAGAAGTGCTTTATTCTTATAAATGTCATGTCAGAGAAATGTCTATGATTTTATCCTGGATGAATTTCAGACATTATCCTAGTAAAATGCAGTTAAAGCCCAGCTTTGAATGAGTTACCGAAGCAATTTGGGCAGACACATAAATAAGGTTAGAGGAAAAGTAGTTGGAGAAACCCACAAGGTGGCAGCCCAAATTTCTTATTAGTACCAAGGTTTGCCTTATCACCTCCAGCTCAAAAGACTTACTCAAAGTTGTTGTTCTTCATTCCATTTCCGAAAAACAATCAGCCAAGACCACTTGAAAATGGTCTTGCACCATGTAAATATATGTTTCACAGCCTTGATTCCACAGCAACACAAAGCAGGGTAGGAGGAATGGAGAAAAGGTTTAGGAAATGTGTGGATAGACTTCAGTTGTATATTAGGGAAATGGAGAAGATGAAGATGAAAAAAGGCCAGCTGTACAAGATAGCATGTTAGTTACACGGCATAAACCTGGAAGCAAATTGAAATGATCAGTTTTCACTGACTGAAGAAAAGGAAAATAATAAGAGAAATAACACAAAAATATGAATAAAAAGGAGCAAAAACAATTCCTCTAGGTGAAATCCTAATAAACTGAGACCCTTAAATTGAATTTGCTTGCCTTGACCATACAGCTCTAATCACAGAAAACTTTCAGACTTTCATGAGACCAGGAATATATTTTGATTGGTTTTGTATTGAAGTTATTTACAAAATTTACAAGGACTACTCTTCAGTAGATTTTCTTTTATAATAATGTGATATGGCTCCTAGTTCCATGGATTTGCCTATTTCCTTTTCTCAGAATAGGGCATTTTAAGTCCATGTGTGATTGAGAAGGTTTCGGTTTCAGCTATGATTTAAGCTTGTGCAGTAACACAGGTTATGTTGTTCTTCGCTGTTGTTTTCCACTTTCTTGGCAGTGTTTTGCAGATGAAAACTAATGTGCTGTTCATTATATGCCCTTAGCAAGAAGTGCTGGATTTTTTGATTTCATATCCCAGCATATGGCAAAAACGTAACACAAAGCTAGAAGGAATACACAGTGCCTCATGCTGCAGCTCTGACGGTAGGATCACAAAACTATTTTATTCCAAAGTTTTTTTAAAAAAAGGTTTTTTTAAATAGTTCTTGACACAGATCTTATTCAAGGTCTTTAAGAATAAAAGTCAGCTGTGGGGAGCTAAAGCCATCAAAAGCAGCTGTAACCTCACTTTCCTTGTTGAACCTATTTTGTCCAGCATAAAAAGAAATACCTTTCAACAGAGATTATGGAAAGATCCAGAATCCTCCATTCACAACTTCATGTCTTCTAACTAAGGGTGTTAGAACAATCCATTCTCTCAGTGTAAAAAATTGCACTCCCTCCATATCAAAAAAAAAAAAAGGGTCAGACTGGAGCAGGTAAAAGTTATATTACACATCCTTGCATTCACCTCAGTGAACCTCAGCTGTTGTCTACAAGAACAACAATTTTCAGAAAGAAGTGCCTGCTTGTAATTCAACAGCAATTGTTCTTTTTCCTTTAGAAATAGTTCCTGGTTCAAGCAGACAAGCTAATACATGCATTCCTTTCCCAGAGAAAACATGCTCTCAGTGGTGCTCAGGTAGGTAGGCAGCCAGGCATGAAACTGAAAACACTCAGACAGAGTGCAGGCAAAGGCAGCCTTGAGTTACTGAGGAAAAAGAAGTTAAAGAGGTTGAGGGCCATAGGTCATGTCTCAGATCAGCTCCTACTATTTTTTTTTTTTAATATTCTCAAAATGTTTCCAGTGAAAGGAGGAAGATAATTGAGTAATCCCAGCACCAACAGCATTCCCCATGTCCAGAGAAAGGAGTCACAGAATCACTGTATAACAGCGTGCAGCCTCTGACCCCTGCCCCTCAAAGGTGTGTGCACACAGGTGGACTGCACAGGCACAGGCTGGAGGAGCACTGAGTATCAACCTGGATCTCTCCTGAATTGAGATGCCTCACAAAGGCTGTTGAATGACCCTTCTTCTTCTGAAGATTCATTAACTAGGAAACGATTCATTTCATTCTTCTGTAGATTCACTGGAAAGGGAATAGGGTATTCTTCTTTTAATAGGGAGAAGGCAGGGGATGATGGGAGCACCTGGATGGAGGGAAGCAGAATGGCCAAGATGAAAGTAAGGGCAGATGCAGGGACCACCAGTGCAGTGCCAGCCTGGGGTCTGCACAGCCTCGAACAGCAAGCAGTTTTATACCTCCCGAGTCTCACAGATCCCTGACCAGTAATGGCTTTTAAGGCAGAGGGAAGAGGGTGAACTATTGATTTTGACACCCTCCATGTCCCAAGGTAGTAGAGAGGCTGAACTTTTTCATAATTCCATTTTCCTCAAGAAACCAAGTCTGTTGAAAGAAATTACGGAAGCACTTGCACAGACAGGCTAGGCAGCCTTTCACATATCTAAGGTTTAGAGAGGAAAAAAAGAAAAAAATAATGTCTGCTCATGGGCAGAAATGCCAAGTATGAGAAAAAAAGAAAAGAGGTCTGCCAAATGAGCTTGTTCATCAGCAAATTACACATTTGACTGAATGCCGTGAGAGCCTAGTTCTCCTCAGAGTGACACTTCAGTGTCCATGTTTTTCTTTCAAATATCTGCTTTCATATCAAGTTAGTTCAGTATATCAGTCAAAAGGAAATATTTATTTCTGGCAGACCTACAAACACATTCTGTGGTTTGAAAATCTAGTTAAAATCTCTTTGATTCATATTACATATGTATTACATTGCCCCTCTCTCTCTCTTCCTTTTGCTTCTCTCTTAATACTGAATAATTCTTATCACAGACTTTGTGTGTCCCTCTGGTTTTCTAAAACAGGAAGAAAATAAATATATCTTTTCTTTTCCTCCCAAGCCCAGAGATGAAACTACTTGTGTCTGTTTATTTGCTTGCTTTTGTACGTATTTATGTGATAAGGGGCAAATGTGTGTCTCATGCATGTGTAAACAAATAATGGAGAGAAAATAAGCTAAGTGTTATCTTTTGTTCTGAAAGCTTTTAGAGTAATGTAGATATTCTTATCTTGTGCAGAAGAGGGCATGATAATGTCCATTATCCTCTGCAAGTTTTGTTGCCTGCACACATCAGCCTGTTGTTCTGTTGTTTCAGAGGACCATGAATGTTATCAAAGACAGCAGTTAGCACAAGGCATGCATTTTCTCAGAAGTTTTGAAATTTAAAAATTTAGTCAAACGTCCTGGTGATAATTAACAGAAAGCCAGAACAGAGAACTGAGAAAGAAGGCAGCACTTCCATGAAACAGAGGGTCAAAAAACCAGCTATAACCCATGCAAACCTGAGGCCAAACTGGAAAGTGTCGGCTCATACTCAGGGTTGGAGACCATTTCTGCTGGTTCATTAGTGATTGTCTGATCAGTAGGTGAGAGTTTATAGCATCTGTTCTATTTAGCAAGAGCTAATTTAGAGCTGAGCCTGTAATGGCCCTTTGTTGTGATGAGTGGTTATCATCAAATGAGGTGTTGAAAACCTTTACTGCCATCCAGTTAAGGCAGGTTTCTGAGCCACCGAAAATGGCCCTGGCTGTTGTCCTGTCTTCCAAGACTAATTTTTATTACTGCATTGAATTGGACAGAGAGAAAGTCTGTTTCAGTTCTTTTAGACTTTGTCTTCTTTCAAAACCCAGAGATCATAAGGCCACCCCATGTGAGGGTGTTGATCTCTGAGCTTTGTTCTCAGGGGCAGGGAAGCAACAAAGAGACAAGCTGTTCAGAAGTATTTGTCAAGCTGTTATTCAGCCAATAGCTTCAGTCATTCTGAATGAATCTGAAAAGAATCGAGACCACTCTTCTATAGCATATTTCTGATCTACTTTTAGTTCATCTTAACCCTTTACATAAATATTCACAGTTATACCAGTTCAGGGCAAAACTGAACAGAGCACAGTGTGAGCGTAGAGTCTATTCACCATCAGCTGCTATAAAGCAAAGCTGTTGTATTCCAGATGCAAATACACCACCTGCTTTAGGGCCTACAGTCACTTCAGAGGCAATGGGCAGCCCCAGTGCTGCAGCAAGGCAAGAGTTCAGGTGGGACAATTCACCTGATGCTGGTAAGCTCAGTCCCTGTTACACTGATTTCAGGGCTCACCACTGTGTTCCCCTCTGCTAGCTTCACATGGCAAGATTTTGACGGGTTAAAGGATAGCTTCAGGGGTGGCTTCTGTGGGAAGACACCAGAAGCTGCCTCCACGCCAGGCCCAGCTAGTTTCACCTAGCTCCAAAACAGACACTCTGTTGCCAAAAGCTAAGCCCATCAGTGATGCTGGTGATGCCTCTGTGATAATTTCAGAAAGAGTAAAAAATTCTGTGCGGTATCTTTGAGAGACAGGAGGCAGCAAAATGTGAGAGAAACAGCCCTCGAGGAACCCAGATCAGTGAAGGGGGGGAGAAGGTGCTTCAGGCCCCAGAGCAGAGATTCCTCTGCAGTCTGTCATGAAGACCATGATGAAGCAGCAGTGCCCCTGCAGCCCACGGAGACCCACAGGGGAGCAGAGATCCACCTGCAGCCTTCGGAGAACCCCAAGCCCGAGCAGATAGAGATGCTCTGAAGGAAGCTGCAGCTCATGTAGAGCCTATCGAGGAGCAGCCTCCTGGTAGCATCTGTGACTTATGGGGGACCCATGCTGGAACTGTCTGTTCCTGAAGGATGTTATCCCCAAGGAAAGAACCCATACTGGGACAGCTCTTGAAGAACTGGAGCCCATGGGAAGGACCCCATGCTGAAGCAGGGAAAGAGTGTGAGGAGGAAGAAGTGGGAGAGACAAAGCATTATGAATTGATCACAACCATTCCCAATCCTCCTGCACCCCTTTGGGTGAGGGAAGTGGAAAAGTCACTAGTCTGTCTGCCCTATCTTGGCCTATCAGCTTATCTATCATCACTTCATCAGCTGAAGAGAGAGAGCAGACTTCTTTTTTGCAAACACTTGCAACATCCAGTAGTGCAGAGATTCTTCTGAGAAAATACAATAAAGCCTCATTATACACAATGTAAATAAATATAGTTATAAAAAATACAATAAGCTAAAGCAAAGCTGAAAAAGGCCTAAAATTAAATGAAAAAGTAAAATCAAAGGAAATTCAGTAATTAATTTTAAAATGCCACTCATGAATTGAGAACTGTTTCACATCATCTGCTTTATTTTATAATCTCACAGGGAAAGTTAGCCTGGAGCAATCAAAAACCAGGGTAAAAATTCACAAACACTATTAGCCCCATCAGTATTTCAGCAGTCTCCAACTACTAAACTGTTCATAATAATGTGGGAGGAGGAAGTTGATAATGACAGTGAGCAAAAAGGGAAAGTAAAATATTGATGCCAAATGAGCACATTACCTGCCTTGGATTCGTTAGGGTTAGATTCTCTGGAAAAAAAGCCACTTTTGTGCACTCCTAAAGAGTTAATGCTACAAATTAATATTTGTACAATGTCTCCAGCAGGCATAACTACTAATCATACCTAGTACTGATTATATTATCTGTACTGATAGATATGTTCAATCTATCATTACAAAACAGTCTTTCTCTGGGGATTTTAGGTACTTCACACCTCACAGAAACTCAAAGTATAAGAGAGGTCAAAGAAAGGGAGGAGAAACGGAAGTGCAAAGGACTATATTCAGAATACATACCTCACGGTGCTTCAGCCCAAGGAGAGTGCTGAGAGTCCACCTGCTGTTAAGAGCTGCTGGCTCATTATGTAATCACCAAATTGTAGAAAAAATGCTGTTGGAGGTCATCTGGTCCGGTCTGCTGAAAACAAGGCTAACTTTGAAGTCAGATCACAATGTTCATACCCTTTCCAGACAAATTCCAAACGTATCCAAAGACAGAGACTCCATGGCCTAGACATCTTGGTGGCCTTATGCCAGTTTCCCCATGTTTTCCTTGCAACAGGAGGTCCAAAATCAAACACAGTACACTAGAGATTTCACAATTGCCCAATATTGTTTCACAGTAATGTTACTCATCCTGATGGCTAAACTCCTGGTGACAAACATATGTGTTTAAGAAGAACATACAGCTGACTCGTGTCCAGTTTGCCCTGCCAGATCTGCAGGCTTTCCTCTGCAAGGGCCCTTTTGCCTGTATAGAACACAACAAAAAAGACACAATATTCTTTTCCTAGTCCTTTGACACTCAGTCACATACTCATCAGCAGTGGGCTCTCATTCCCATAATGCTCCTTCTTCTGCCAAAGTTCTGATAGAGGAATATATAGGGAGTTTGGTACCACATTCCCATTGCCTGTTATAATGACCCATTTGAGTGCGGTTGGGGGGTTTTTTTCAGTACCTTCCCTCCCACAGTGGACAGTGTGAATATGTCCTAAAGAAGTGTGTCACATTTCACATGGTAATCACATGGTAGCCCCCTTCTAGAGGCTTGAACAGCACTCTGTCCTCTCATGCTTCATATGACTTTTTGGTGAAAATGCTGCCTGCATTTCCTGCACTGAAGATCCATTAACAATGTGTCTCTATCCAAGGGATACACGAACCAATCCAACCCAGTCTCACCCTCTGCAGAGTTGTGCTTTGCAGACCCTGCTGGCCCCAGAAGTCATCATGTCATTCCTTACATCAAAATGGGTGGCACATCTGTATTCCCACTGGATATGATAAGAAAGGTTAAGGTGCTCCTGAAGTCTCATTTGGTGTCTTTCAGCTCACATCATAGTTTTTCATATCTCAGGGGCCAGTTCTGGGTGCTTTTCATCAAATGAGTAGCAGTTACAGAGATTAGCATCTCAGATCATGAAAGGAATTCCATTGCATTATATTTTCACACTAGAATAATTGTTCCAAAAGCTTAAGAAGTGGCATTGGTTTTTACTATGGCACTGTTTGCTGGAAGAAATCAATTGAGCTGAGCACTGACGAGCATGCAGGCTCTTCTTCTAAGTGAAGTGGTTCTTTATGCTTTATTCTATTTTAAATGTAATTTAGGTAAGTAGACGAATAAAAAGAAAGTATTTCAATGCTTGGACAACACATTACTGACATACAATTTTCTGTTGCCTTTGCTAACATCAACTTGCAGAAACATTATTATTTTTTCTGCTTCAGTAAACATTCAGCCCTGGATTTAGCTGTTTTGTGTGGATTGTAGTTGTTTGCTCAGGCTAATGGAGATTAGAGACCTGTGAAATGCTCAGTAAGATACCTCACAGTAGAGAGTTTCCAGTCTGGTGTGTTAAATAGCTTTGAGCAGTTTTCTCTATATTATTTAGCACACTCTAACATAAAACATGAGCATGAAGTGATTTGCAGATTATCCTTTAGAGCAGTATCGTAAAAATGTATGGGCATATAAAATGAAAACGAAAGGGAGAAGAGAATGCGTATCCTAATAAACCAAGTGCATGAAATATTGAAGTATATATTCCATTGCTTAAGACAGAGTAATAATAAAAATTGTAATAAAAAAAACGTAGAATATCTTTAGACTAGAAATGACCTGTCAACCTCAACTGTAAACCAAAAACAAAGTCAAAAGTATCATTTCAAAACACCAAAAAATAAATATGTTGTTTATTATACTCCCTAAAAGTCTGGCCAAATGTGATTAATATAGATGCCCTTCCACATGAGCAAGCACACAGGTACTTATAGGTAAGTATAGCCAAATAAAGAGAAAAAAAGAGCAAGTAAATTGTTCTGTGCAACTAAAGGGAAAAGACAGCTTTTATTTCTATGAGTATTTACTTATCTATTGAGAAGAAATGCTTTTGATTTTGACATCTGTAAAGGGAGTATGAGGAACTTCTAATGAACACCATGACTGGTCTCTGAGCCTCTTCATTGCTTCTGAGAACATAAATGCATGGGCCAAAATTCATTTCTTCTGCTTTTTAGCTCTCCATAGTTAAATTACTTAGGTTTACCTAGGCTTTCAAATGATGATGAGAAAGAAGTTACCCTGAAGTCTTTGGAAATAGGTCAACTATGCATTAAGAATTGAGAGGTCTCCGATTCAGATTCCTCAGACAGCTTTCCAGAGGAAGGTGAGATGAATCCAGGAGAAGGACTATGCAACCATATATTATGTGTCCCACCATTCTTACTACAGAAAGTATATTCCTATCACAAAACAACATTTTCAAAACTTGGATAAGCAACAGTAAAGGATATTCCTATCACAAAACAACATTCTCAAAACTCGAAAAAGCAACAGTAAATAATTTAACTTTTATTTCGGTTTCATCTCCTGTCTCTATAAGTTCTGCTAAGGTTTTTGGAGCATAGACACTGCTTTCATCTCTGTCTATAAATACATATTAATAGCATTGTACTAGTAATAAATCCTCATCATCAACAGGGAACTTTTTTGCTGTAGTATTGAAAGACTACCAATGACAGAAGCTGGCTTTCAGACTTGAGTTCACTACTCTTTTCTGTGGTGCTGCCCATTGATTCCAGTGGGGATTGTACATGAGGTCAGAATTTTGTCTATGGTGTTCACAAAGTGATGTTTCACAGCAAAACTTTTTGTTTCACTACCTCAAAATATGTCTTCATCAAAGACCTCAATGGTGGTTGCCTGTCAAAATGATTACAAAACTCTACTTAATAAATGACATGTTTTAATATTAGAAGTCAAAGGAAGCTATGTCTCCAGAGTTTAATGAACAGTCATTACACAAACGTGTAGTTGTTGGTCACTATGGAATTCTTCTTGAACTTCCCAGTAAAGTTCAACTCAAAAGTAGGCTTTTTTATAGTGCTTACAAACCATTTTTTACATTTAAATCCTGAAAACTCACATGCAGATTGTTTTTGAAGAAAACAGGTTGGTATGAGTAGTTTTAACCCTAATCCACCTCCTGTCAATTTGAAAGACTATTATGAGGTCTACTCCTGCTCCTACTTCTTCAATGAATAAGCTCAGACAGTACACACCAGGACAAACACATTGCCTTTATATTGACTTCAGCCGAGAAAAATATCCCTCTCTTTCTTCTTAAGGTCCTCTTGCCCTCCTCAGGTACTGCAGATAAGATCTGGAATGGGAGTTGAGGGCATTATTTATAGAAAATGGACAAAAAAGATTGTGTTAGACTTCCATGACTGCTACCCTAAGACCTTGATAGACTCGGGTACCAAAAATAGCATCCATGACTGTAATAATGGGATTTTTACTCCTACAAAACAAAATTGTTTGTCTGCAGAAGAAAGAGAGAAATATTTTAATGAAGCCTCCTCTTCTAAGTGTTCTTTTTTTATGGTGCCACTCGGCCTTTGGCAAGAGCTACCCTGTAGCCCTAATGCACTTCTTGCATAACAGCTCAGCTTAGTAGAAAGGGCTAGATATAATGCAGTACATGACCTCCACAAATTCATCCCTTTTATGGGAATAGAATAAAATAAGTATCAATGTAATTACATCTGACATGTCCAAAAGATTTTTGGAAGAACAACAGCATTTATTACACTTGTTGGTTTACGTCACATTCTGATTTATTTTTCAAGTAATATGTTATTTAGGTTTATAACCTACTTAAGGTGGAGGGCTTTTTTAAAGGATTAAGTAAATCTGCTCAATCCCTTATCTACAAGCTAAAATGCATCAATTCCTTGGACTGTCACAAAGTTTTGATTGTTTCACAAAGTCTTTAGTGTTTCTCCAGCACTATTTAAGGCTAACTCTTCTTATTGCAGCAAACACTTGTACTAACAGGAATTTGGCACCACTATGTCATAACTACACTTTGATGAACTCTGTATTTCAGGAAACCTATCCCCACTGACTGTTTTTGTTTGATTGCTCATTTTTAATAGTTGCATAATTCTTATGTCAGAAGGATAGAGTGGATGCAGATGAGCTGAGTCACTGTCTTACAGTCACCAGCAACCACACCCTAAAATCTGGTCCATATTGTCCACTGAGGGTCACAGGCTATCCTTTACTCAGAGCAGAAGCAGTCCCCCTCTCCCTGTAGGATACCAGCAGCACGGAGTAGAAATATGCTAGAGGTAGACCCACTGGGTTACGTCTCCTCTGCCCACCCTGCAAGCTGGTGTATGAAATCCAGTCCTGGTCTGGGGTCTGTGCCAGGCAGCATTGAGCTAAAGCTGATAAATCTCTTGAAAATGTGACCAACACATCCACATGGTTCCCTCACCTAACCTTCACAGCACTTAATCACAGAGCAGGAGGACCACATGCTGTCCTGATTAAACATGTGTCTATGCTGTCCTCATAGACACATGTTTAATCCCTGAGGAACAGGAACCTTGTCCCCGGACACCTCTTTCTTCTTTTCCCTCAGGTCCTTTGCTGTTCTATGTGAGGTTATTCTCATGGTACACATATGGTGACACACATATTTATATGAACACAGGATCCCAAAGCCTTTAAGCCATGATCCTACAAACTAAAATTTGAGTTCCACTGACTGGACAGTAGTTCTTATGACTGGGAGGATCAGAGATTAGCAGACAGATGGAACCTTTTTAGGCTGGAGAAGGCGGGGGAGGGAAACAAAAGTGGCGTAATATAAAATCAGAAGGAAAAAATACTGTTCAGCTGTGTTCTGAATTATTGGCACAGATGGGAATTGCTGCATTACTCCCTAAGAACCTTCTATTAATTTGGTCTTTTATTTTATTTCCTGTGAGAGTTGACCTCCTGTAGACTTTTTCTCCACTCCTTCCCACTCTTTCTGAAGAGGAACAGGCCAGTGACATACCTGCATGCCTATTAATTAAAGACATAATGTTGATAATAGAACATAGAGATCTTCTAGCTCCTAAGGCAAATGCATTTGGTGGTTAATGCTGATGAGCACATTAAGGAAGGAAAGGCCTGAAGAGAGAGCTTGAATTGCTCTCTGACTTATGAGCCTGTAATAGCACAGTTTTGAGTAAAAAGAAAGGAAACATCTCCTAATATTTATAGCCAAAATTTGCCCTACTTTGAAAGCAATGAAATGTAGTTTAGTGGTTTTTTAGCTGTCTAACACCCAGAACTGATCTATCCTCTCCAGCACAAGTAACTCTGAGATCTCACATTCTAAAGTTTACCAGCAGGATGAAAGATGATTTAAATGTGCCAGAGAAAAGCCAGAAAATATGACAGGAGTCACACTAAAAGGACCACATGATTAGTCAGTCTCAGATGCTTGAATACTTATACTCTTTCTATGAAAAGTATTATTAGTTCAGTTTTTGTAGTGCTAGAAGGAATCCTAAATATGGAAATTAAAAGAAGGAGAAGAATCTGTCCCATTGCTGTGCATCTTGGCAGTGGTTGTCATAGTGGAGCAGATTCAGGTTCTTCCCATAAGAAGAATGCTTGCAACTAGGGGTGAAAGACAGCATCAAGGAGAACCTCTGGTCTGGTACCAGGTGGAGTTAAGCAGGGTACAAGAGACCAGTAAAGCTGTGAGAGCAGAGCATATTCTGTAAAGGCATGGGAGGTCTCTCACAAAAGATAAAAATTAATATGAAGCATGCTAATTACCTCATTAAGTAATGTGCCTTATTATCACAGGAAACAGAATTACTATCAGCATTGGTGGGATCTCCTCTGCAATTAGATATAGATTGTGAGCCAGATTGCAAGTATCAGACACTTTGAGCTGAAAGGGGATACTCAAAAAAGCCCTCTGGCATAGGTGAAACAGTAGTTGCAAGTAATGAGGTTAGAATACAGCCCTAATCAGTCACTGGAAACTATACTGCACTTGAAAATACTACTTTTGAAGACATTACTCTTGAAAAAAATTGAACATCTATGATTTTTGCTGTGTTGAATCTCTGGGCTGTAAGTTGGTTTAAGAGTCCTTGCAATCATGAGACACCAACTACCATCTCCCACAGGAGAACAGAAGTCACTTCTTGAGATAAATATGTGCAACATGGCACAACATCCTCAGCAGGGACATGAAGTCATACCTGTCACTCTTCTGCCTCTGTACCGTGTAACAGCTCAAGGCTAACAGGTCATTTCTTCACTCATTCCCTAGACACACAAATTCTGTACAGAGGTGAAAATCAGTGGGAACCCACGGGGCAGTTGTCAGGCAGTTCATGGAGAAGTAGTGCTTTGAGGTGTGTAATCTGTTTGCATCAGGAGGGCAGTACTAGCTCTCTTCTCCCAGGATTCCTGCTCAAGCCCCAAAACTGTGCAGTTTTAATGTGGGCCCCAAAAAGTAAGTACCTACAATAAGAAAGTCAAGGAGAAAAGGAAGGAAAACAGTGCTCAACACACTGAAAACAACAAACCTGACATCAGAAAAGGACAGAAGACTTGCTACATAAAGGTCTCTAGAAAGTGATTTATACTGGGTGAGAAGCAAAACTAATTGAAAATGCATAGAAAGGAGAGGGTTTGGCACTCCTCATTAAACCATGTCTGTTGTTGTAGAGATAAAAGAAACACAGTTTGAACCAAAAGGCTGAGTAGAAATTTAAAATCCAAGGACAAAATTTTCAGTGAATGGCACAGGTAAAATTAAGCATGACAACTGCCAGATATTGGTTAGAGTTCGCAATGGATTTTGACATAGAGAAAGATAAATACATCAAATATAGTTATACCTAAAGTGGAGACAGGTAGAGACTGGTAGATTATTTTTTGATGCTGTTGTGGATGTTGAGGTTAAGCTGGAGAGAGTGGTTCAGGAAATAATCTTTCAGCTGTGGTGAGAGTGCTGGTCAGGAGGAGTTTTATT
Organism: Vireo altiloquus; assembly: GCA_013396875.1. Lineage (NCBI taxonomy): Eukaryota > Metazoa > Chordata > Aves > Passeriformes > Vireonidae > Vireo > Vireo altiloquus. Next base: position 203,661 of record VZRF01009054.1, read on the forward strand.
TGCTTGTTATTGTTTACATCAAGGGGTCCAAAAACACAGCCTGCAGGGCCAAGATAAATGATCTGTAGTATATTGCTTTTATAGTGTTCTCAATTAACCATGCAATTCTAGAGGTTCCCAGTACTTCAAAGCAAGGTGGTGCATAGTTCAAAATGTTCAGGAATCACTGATTTGGGGAATTCACTGCAGAGGGTGGATCAGCAGAAGGAGCCCTTATTTGCAGCACAGGAATCTCTACTGAAAAAGCAACTTTTGTAGTACTTTCAGGCCTATGTCTGACACACCACAGCCTTTCTCTGGGCATGACACACAACCTTTGGAAGGGGAAAGAATTACAGCAGAGGCGTAATATTAATGATTCAGAAAGTCTTGTGTCACAACCCTGAGCACTGCAGTATCTAATTACTAGGCATAACGGTTTGCACACAGGCTGTGCCAAATAATGATGAGAGAATTAGACACCTAAAAATGGAGTTTGCCCTCTGGGGAAGGTCACTGTAAGCCAATTGGTGGGAAAAAAGCCAAAGTAGTGCTGTGAGACTGAATTCCTAGTCCCTTACAGAATCTGGATCCATGCTACAAGGAGGGCTACATTTTGCAGAAAAATACACTGAGCCATCATCTTAAGCAAAACAGGTTTGTGTTTCAAAACCTGAAGAAGGGAGAGGATAGAATAAGGCTTTCCTTCCAAAAGTTGGGAAAGAAGCACAGGTGCTCCAAGTTCCAGCCTTGGTGTTCAGCGCAGTCAAACTATCTGTTGGATAGCTGCGATCAAAAGGCTTTTGTACGTGAGGGATCTGACCCTTCATGAAAGCTCCAACCTCTAAAGACCTTACTCACCCTTGATGGATAATGTTTTCTTCATGTTGAAATTCAAAAATGAAAATTAATTAGGAAAAAAAAAATTACAAGTCTTCCTGTAGCTATGGTTTGATTACTCACTTAAACCAGGCTTGTAAGCATTTTATGATATACAGGCTGCACAAAAAGAGATTGAGAAAATCCCTTTCCAGAATTCCCTATTGCATGATTTCTCAGCAACACATGTAGGGAATATATATTTGCATCACTCTGGGAAAAGAAGTCTCATGCGACCTTCCAAAATCCTTCTGTTTACCACTGGCATCTAACAAATTTTCTACAAAGCTTCAGACTTTCTAATGAACACTGAAACTTTACAGAGTTTGCATTTTAAAATGTAGTGAAATTACATTTAGAGGTCCAGAAGCTCCATTTCTGAGCAATCCATGAGAAAATTCAAGGTTAATCAGCAATCTTTAAAAAGTTAAATTTTGAAAACAAAGTTTTTAAATGTATATGAGAGAAGGAAACATTTCTTTAAAGTGGAAAAAAAAAACCATGGAAAATGTACTTCTTTCCTACCTCTGAAAAGAACAGTAGTGGTCAGCATTATGAAGCTTTATGCCTAAATGACTGAGAGGATTGGTAGTGAAATACAGAACCTCTCAGTCATGGGACATGAATTCAAATAGGAATGGGGTTAGTAGTGACAGAAAGTCATTACTGTGTCATTGCAGTGTGTTAATGTTCAGAGATTCATTGGTGGCTTGAGTCCAGTTACTAGCACACAAGAGGTCACATTACAAAATGCACTATCAAAACTGGCAGAGGCAGACACATTTCTACTCTTTGTAACATGCTGCTACATTGCCATATCCAAAGATATCCATTCAAATTTGTGTCAAGACTCAGAGCCAGTGTGGTTAAGCAGGCCAGGCAAGCTCCACACTACACAGACTGATGAAGAGAGGACATCTGAAACCATTGATTCAATAATTCAATTTGTAATTGTAGTAGTTGCAAATTTCCCTATTTAAATTACATAAACCATGCAGCACCAAGCTTTTACAGCCTGCAGAGACAGTGACTGGTGGCTGGGAGGGTGAGGGTTAAGCTTTTCCTTGGCAGAGTAGCTCATACAGCCTCTTGGTTTCTTTGCAAGAAAGAGGATATAACTATGTTCAGCTGAAGCTGATTACTCTGCCAGGCTATAGCATCACCTCCTTCTTTCAAGGTTTGGAGTGATTTAGCACTGATGGAAAGCTGAATTGTGCAGGGCCTTGAGTGAACTCAGAAGAGGCTTTTGTTTTGCTGGACTGGAAGTACATGAGTTGTTTTGATTCTCCTGGACTTACCTGAGCAAGTTCAGAAATCTCTGAAAACTGGAAAAGAGAAAAACGATTATTAGACCAAGAGAAAAATTAGTAAATGGTCCATTGCAGCTGATATGTTTTCTCAAATATATTCTAAGTAGAAAGGCATGACAAATGTCATGAAAAGGAAGGATCTGAATTTCTGATGCAAAGTAACAGTAGCTGTTCTCAGAAAAATTACTCTCCTGACTACTAGCTAGAAAGGGACACTAAGACACTGGACTGTGATAAATGTTTCAGTGCACAAAAGATTTAAAATTAAATTATTATTACAGGGAAAGTTCTTAGTCTTACCTAAGTGTGTACATGTAATATATAATGTCTAGTGTATACTATATAATAATATATAATATATCCTATATTATGTATCGTGTGTGTATAAAAATATATGAGTACTTTTTACACTTGGATTGAACAGATTTCAAGTAGGCATTAGAGAAAAAATAAGTGAAGTATTCAATATTTGGCAGAGATCCCTAGAGACTTAGGCCAGTAGCTGTGTCACACTGACAAAAGCTATTTCATGTTTTTCAGCTTGCCTGAAGGAATATAAAAATAATACAGATCCATTGGTGGTTCTGTTGGCAAGCAAAAAATTAGCTTGGCCTAATTGGCCAGTGGTGAATGTGACACAAAAGCCTATTTTCAAGGGAGGTGAAAATATGTGAAGCAAATCAAGTAATAAATAGAGAGTTGGGAGGATGATTATTTTTAAAATGAGAAGGCAATAATTCTATTTTTTATTTCAAGAGCATTTTTAAAATATTTCTACTATCAGGATTTTAACACACTAAACTTGTGTTGCCTAATGGGACTAAATATATGGAAGAAGAACCAGGATGTTTTTAAGTTGAAAGGTGTGCCAATGAGCAAAAGGAAACCTGTACTGCAGTCTGGGAACTTTTCAGAATCTCAGAATCATCAAGGTTGGAACAAACTTTCAAGTTCATTTAGTCTAACCATCAACCTGGCCCCACTGTAACCACCCCTAAACCCCAAATGCTTCATCCAGACACTCACTTCTTGAACACTGCCAGAGATGGTGACTACCACCTCCCTGTGCAACTTATTCCAATGTCCAAAAACTCTTCAGCATTTTTTTTTTAAATACCTTATCTGAACCTCCTCAGATGCAATGTGTGGCCACTTCCGCTCATCCTTTCACTTGAGACATGCCAGAAGAGGCCAACTCCCATGTGGCTACAATTTCCTTTCAGGTAGTTGTAGAGAGCAATGAGGTCCCCTCTGAGCCTCCTCTCTCTAGACGAAACAACCCCAGCTTCCTCAGCCCTCCTCATGAGACTTGAGCTCCAGCCCCTGCACCAGCTTCTTTGTTCCATCTCTGATTTGCTCCAGCACCTCAGTGTCATTCCTGAATTGAGGGGCTCAGAACTGGACACAAGGCTTGAGGTGTGGCCTCACCAGTGCCAAGCACAGACAGACAATCCTTTCCCTTCTGGCCACGTGTTTCTGATACAAGCCAAGATGCCACTGGCCTTCTTGGCAGCCTGGGCACGAGCTGGCTCATTTTCAGCCAGCTGTAACCACCAGGAGCAAGTCCTTTTCTGTTGGGCGACTTTCCAGCCACTCTTCCCCCAGCCTGTAGCTCCGCATGGGGTTGTGGTGACCCAAGGGCAGGATCCTGCACTTGGCCTTGTTGAACCACACTCCTTGCACACATACTCCTTTGACCAAATGCCCCAGAGCCCTGAAGCATTCTGATTGCTCCAGAACTCATTTCTTCAATCTCATCACTACAGACCTGACAACTAACAGAGGGTAATAGTCAGAGGGTCGTAACTGATCAGGGAGTTTCCTAGTAAAATCTCTTACCTGAGCCCCAAGAAGCAGACAGCAGACTGCCCTGTGGGATGGGTCCTGCTGAAAAGAAGAAGCAGGAGTTGCCAATTTTCTGGGAATCATCCCTAGATCTTGATCTGCTCATTAGAGTGCTGAACAGCATGAAGGCTGTGGATAAAACCTCTTGTCAGTCAGTGTTTTACTTGAACATGGGAGCAGCTGGATTTGATTCCCAAGTGCAATCAGCTTACAGATCTCAGTGCTGTGCCCAGTAGTTGTCACAAAAAGAGGCACGGCTGTCCTTGCAAACTTTCACAGCGCTTTTTAGTATTAATGTGATTTATATTTGGAGCAGTTTTACCTGATGACTAATACATACTCAAGAGATATTTAGGAATAGATTGGCAGATCAATGCTTTGTTTTGAATTTGCTGCTATTTAGCACAAGTATTGCAACTAAAAGGAAAAATGTAGGAGAAATTAATTACATAAAGTTTTCAGCAATATTTCTGGGATGAGCACTGGACACAGAATACATCTAATCACATAACTAACAGGGAAACTCTCTCTCCACTGAAACAAGGTGCGTCATCTAAACATACCCCTGGGCTTCAGAAAGTGCATTTGAATCTGCACCAAAATCTGTGCTTCACAGCTCAATTCTAATTTTAGTCATGATGCTGAAAAGTTTTACCAAATACTGTGTCCCTAGAAGGACACAGAATTGTGTGGGGTTGTCATCTTCCATGTGCTCACAAGGTGTCTGAGGGAGCAGAGAGTTCCTATAAACCAAGGCCAGGTGGGGGAGATTAGATGGGTGATATTTATCAGTTGTCTTTGGAACCGTTTCCCAGGAAGAATGTGTCAAACTCTGGTCCATCCTGCTGGGAATGAATGGAGCCTGCAACTGGGCTCTCCTTACAGCAACCCTTGGTGTGGTCAGTACATCTCACGCTGCTCCTGTTTACCATTCAGTCATTACTGGGCACCATGGCCAGACCCTCACTTGAAGGCATTGTCCATCTTTTACCTCTAACCTTTGATGTGAAGAATGGCTGGAGATGGTGCTACTTTTGAAAGTGAGGCTTCTTATAGCCAGATGTTCATGTTGCTTCCAGTTAGTGTCTCACGCAGGAACTGCTGGAAATTCTTTATACTCTATTTTATTTGTATCAATATATTTAAAGTGCTGAGCTTTTGGGATTGGTGTGTGTTCATCCTGGTTCATATTTGTTCATTTCTCCATGAGATATAAAACATTGTCTCTTAACATTATATTGCTTTTTAATCCTGTTCTCCCAATAAAGGATTTTCTGAAAGAACAAAGGGAGAAGAGGAAAACACCCAAAAAAACCCAAAAGTAAAAATTCATATCCATAGGGCAAACAAAGATCTATTCCTTTTAACCTAAATGTTGATACAAATCTAGGGGTGAATTTTCTTTGGTTAGCACAGGTGCTGGCTGAGCTATGCCTTTTCCCCGATTATTTTGTACAAATTATGTGATGACAGTCATCAAAACACCTGTGCTATGCCAGAAGCCCAACAGCTCCTTTTCCTCTGTCAATGACAGATATCTAGGAAGCAAGGCAAATTTTATCAGCTCCCACCAATAAAGACTCGGACAGAGAAATAACAAGGGTGAGAAATCACACATTAACATTGTGAATAATAAGGGCTCCCTGTCCAAGTTAGGACCAGAAATATAAGCTATCCTGAACTGGTCTGTACCTCTTCGTAGAAAATTGTGTGCAGTTCTGGTTTTGTTTTCCTGCAAATAGTGTAACAAAAGGAGAGGAGATTCAAAAAAGGGCAAAAGGTATGATCAAATATAGGGAGCAGATTCTGTATGAACACAGTAGGGCTTGTCAGCCTCGAAAAAAGGTAAGGTAAGTAGGTATGAAAACACAAGAGGCAGGAAGAGTGTGGCTAGAGAATATCACCAGATGCTTTTTTGAATACAAGAATCTGGTTGGGGGCATCACACGGAAGAAGAACTGCAGCCAGAACAGCCAAAAGGATGCTCACCAAGGAACTGCCAAACAGTGTTGTGAATGCCAGAAATATGCACAGATTTAAAGGGTCAAAATAAACCCCATGGAAGTGCAACCCACTAAGAATCATTAACTAAAAATAAATAAATAAATAAATAAATAAATTTTAAAAAAATTATGGTTCTGGTACTTCTTCAGTTGTTTGTAAGTTGTTGAGGATGGAAGATTATTCAATGATATTATCACGTATATTTAGCTGATTCTTTTTCCCTATATGTTTGTTTGCTTCAGGTTAAATTTTGGAGAGTGAATATTAGGGTAGGTGAAGTTTCAGTCTGAACTATTACTGGCATTTTTTTGTTCATTTATAAGCTATGAAGGAGCTGGTCAGTTCATCCTATATATGTTTGTGTGTGGGTGCATGCTCTTACAAGAGAACCGTCAGAAAATTAGGTCTTAACTAAGTAATAGAAGTCATTGATTTTTAAGAGCAAAGACCTTGGAATATTTTCTCTTTGTGAAGTAAGCCAGAATTACAGGAGCAAAGATCAAACTGTCTTTTTAAAATTTTTTTTAAATCTTATTTACTTTTGGCTTCACATAGAATAGAATGCAAAAAATTGTATGTCTACATCAGGCCCCAGAAAATACAAAGTATTTGAGTGACAGCAGGAAAGTACATTCTTCCTGTAAGCATTTGTACCATCTTATGAAATATCATCTAGCCAAGCACTTATTCTCCATCCATCACCATGGTACCTTAAAGACTTAAAATTTTGAAGTAATACAACAAAATAATAAATTAATTTAATGTTTATCTGATATCATATTCTTAGGAGTAAAGATGATTTTAGGAAATTAAGTCATTTTTACTTACATCTGACTCATTCTCTCAAACGTGGCTCATTTCACATGCACATAGAGTAGTGTTTTAAAAACAGAATTAGCTCCCAAACAGCAACTTAGATACTTTTCAAATTAGAACTGTACAGGCTGAATCCTTAAGGCAACACAGTTGAAATGCTTATTTAGAAATTCCACTTAAAATTATTACCAGTAGCAATTTATATTATCTGTTGTTGAATGTAGTGTTGAAATAAATGGCTAATTAGTGTCAACTTGCCAGCATTTAGTTACCAAGCAGCTTGCAGGCTCTAGGGAACAGCTTTATAACAATCTACAGCACTCTCTTTAGACAAGGACCCCATTTAGCAATTGTCAAATGTAATTTGACATGTCTGTAGTATTGCTTTACGCACAGAACTTCTTTTTGTACTCTTAGAATAGTTAGTTTCTATATTTTTACTGATGGTCTTTTATTAAGTGATCTCAAAGTTAAAGTAGTTAACTGGTATCTGTTCCCTTGCAATGTATCTGCTTACTCCCAGAGTTGGTAGACTAGTTCTGAAGGCAGATTGCTTTATTCACATGCCCGTGAGAGCACAAAGGCAGGGCTTAACCTGTCACTCATCCTTTGCAGAGTGTGTAGCAGTCTAGCTGATTAATTTTATTGCTGACATACAGTACTCCATCCACTAAACTAAGCAAAAAATCCCACCTCTCTCAAAAGGGCATCCCCATCACAAAAACCACTGCTGGAATTCTGAGTTACTCCATAACAGGACATGGCATCTTGACTTTAAACAAAAACAGGGTTTGGAAGCACAAGCTTCCTCTGCCGAGATCTTCTGCAGTGATTGTCACAGAGTCAGTGTCACCTTCAGGCACAAGATGGCTTGGGCACTGGCAGGGCCACGTAGAGTGAGAGCAGCTGCACTTGCCACAGAGTCCTGGTTCTGTGCGACGGGCTGTGCAAAGCTCCCTTTGCCTGTACGCTCTAAAGAAGCTGTGCACACTGTCACCTGTGTGTGTGGGTGATGGCCAGTGTATTGTGGGAACACTTGGAAAGGCAGCTTCCAAGTTTTACATCAAGAACGCTTTTACTGCCACGTTGCTTTTCTTATCCTTATGAAGTGTTAGATAAATTCAGAAACATTATCTTTTTCCTAAAATAAACCATGCTTATTTCTGCTTCTGAAGTCTGGGAAAAAAAACAAAACAGAAATGCCATCTCAGTAGTGTCTGTGACTGTAACACTGCTGTTGGGAGTCAGCTGAGCTGTACCTCTGGTAGCTTAAAAATCCCCCATGCATCATGGACTAGACATCATACTTCCACGATGACTTGCTCAGGAACAGGTAGGATATTAAGTTTTCCTGTTCAGTGAGAGAGAGATGACAACAAAAGATATTGCTTCCCTCTTTGAATTTAATGTTTTATGGTAAATGAAAACAGAAGGAATTTGGTTATCTGAAACTTGGTCTGGATCTTGGTCCCAGCAAGAAGCTGGGAGTGTTTTCTTGGTCAAGCCTTTTAACTTTTCCATGCAAAAGTTCCTGTTTTGACCTCTAAGTGCTAAAGTCTACCTGTGCAAATCTGTTTAAGCGAAAACCCTGGTGCACATACAAACGAAACAAAACAAAATCACAAACCTCCTCCCCCTCAAATCCCCTGACTTTTATTAGAAATTCTGTATTTCAACAACTACTAACCCTGCCAGGTGCAGGGCCAGTAGTTTAATTCTCTTGCACAGCAGGCTGGAAAACCCAGGGAGCACTACCACTTTTGAGAAGCAGATGTGGCTTTCATCATTCATGAATGATGATTCTGGCCAGCACTTGAAGGAACATTTGTGGACCCAGAGGGGACCCTGTCCATCAGGTAGAAGGTCCAATAGGCAGAGGAGAGGGCTATTGCAGCAGAGGGCCCTGCACAACAGTAAAAGCATACAGGAAGATTATTTGCAATTCCATGCAGAATCTTCCTAGGCCGGAATAAAATTTGAAGTAATCTATGTAATATTGTTCTGCACGTCACACAACCAGCAATATTTTGCCTTATTAGAAATTGTTTTTCCAAAATCATTAGGCTATTTTCAGACCTGGCCAAAACCAGGACAGTAAGGCTGCAGATTCGTCGCGATTATTGTTTGTTAGTGTCAGAGGATGGGAATTGCTTTTTCTGCCTACTCTCCTATACTGGGATGTAGGCGGGTGCCCAAGTGGGTGGCTGGCAGCCTAAACTCATGGGCCAATGAGCAGCTGTATAATCTTCTCTGAGAGTCTCACTAGAGCAGCCTCTGGGGCTTCTCCTGGAGAGGAGGAAAGAGCCATTAGCTGAGACAGGAGACAAGAGAGCAGATGCATCATCATCCCACCCAAGTGGGTAAAGCACCAACCCTGCAGAGAGCAAGCGAGCAGCTGGAGGGCAGGAGGATAGCCCTTGCCCTGGGAAGGCAGGGCACTGTTCCTTTCATCAACTCCAGTACAAAAATCTTGATCTCTGCCTGGATGACCTGCTAAATCTACTGGGAAATGTGATTTGTCTCCCATACATGAAAAAATATGAGCTGTGCTGGTTTCTATAAAGATTGTTTAGTTTCCATGGATCTCATACTTTTTCAATTGTTCTTTGTTCATAAATTCCCCTCCTTTTAAAATAATTATTACCAATTTAATTCTAATGTCTTTTCATCTATTTTACAACTCCATTATTTTCTGACACATTTTACATGTTTGAAAACAAAAAATGTTACTAGCTTTCCTTTTCAGCTAATAATATGGGATCAGACAACAGACCTCAATCAATGCAATAATTCTTTAAAGAATGTAAATTAATTCGAAAGAGGTGGAAGAGGGCATATGTGTATGTAACAAACATTTTAAATTGTTTCTGCATTTGCATTTGGTTTTAATGGCGTTTACGCCCTCTAGTGTCAGAAAACCCTATCGTAGCGAGGGTTTTTTTATCCTTTACTGTGTCTGTCAGCCCCAGCCTTGAGCATTTAGGCTTTGCAAAAATGCAAACGCTGGATTTATTCTCCCTGTGTATGTCCTCCAATTTTACAGATTTGGTACAGAGGTCGCTCGGGGTTGTTTTGGCCCAAAGTGAGCTATTTCAAATATTAATTTCTGACGTAACACACACAAAAATATGCAAAATTACAATTTCTGTCATTATTCATTTTGACATCCACAATAAAATTATTTTTCATTTGGGAAAAAAGTTACTCCTGTGTTCAAACAAACAAACAGGATTTAAATAAGCAGCATTGTCCCTCACATTTGTTAAGATTATTAAAGAAAATAGATTCTCTCTCACATCAAGGAAAAATGGCCAAAAAGTATGATTCATTTCAGTTATAATTTGGACCTTTGACTTATAAAATATTTCATCTTAGAGCCTTCAAAAACTGCGTTTCATTAGATTCAGGAATAAGAGCCTGTGTTGTCTGAGATTTCTTGAATTACGGGTATGCAACCTCAGATATATTCCACTCATCACACAGAAAAGCCTTAGTGTGTTGGCAAGTGGATGTCCATGGGTGAGATCTGACATGGCAATGCTGAGATTACTGGCTGGGCATTAGTAAACTCAAATACATTTGTGTTTCCCAAGCTCTTGCAAGAGCTCTGTCTTCTGTGTGTGATTCAAGCCGCATTTCGCTCCCCCCAGTCTGTCATACAAAGTGCTACATCACACCCCTGTTACTCACATCAACACCCTGAAAGATCCAGTATTTGCAAAATGAAGGAATCCACTGGCTTGCTGTCTTGCAGCAAGGAGTCAAACATGCAAAAGTTGTCTGTCGCCTGATGAATACAAACAACTGAGACAAACATACATGCCTTTAAATCCATCCATCCAATCCATTCATCCGTCCATCCATCCGTCCATCGCTGTACAGTGTCACTTAGTGAACAGATATCCATGGACTGCAAGCAACAGCATGTCTGGCCTGTCTGGACTACTTCTAATGAAATCTAAGCATTAGTTTGAACATGTTTCTGACTTGCTATTTGATAAAACTTGATTGGCACACTTAGTTTGTCATAGCTTCTACTCTTCCCTTTTTGGCTACTGAAGTAGAATGCACCTGACTGATATCAGGGATCAGTATGAAGCCTCTTTTTCTTCATTCATCCAGAACATAAAATATTGGGATGACACTTCAGATATTACAAAATTAGATTGTCAGTACAAGTCATAAATGCCCAAAGACTGGCTTGAGCTTTGGCTACAATAATAGACATATGCAGAAGAGATTATATAGGAAGCTATGGAAAAGACTGCAACTAGGAAAAAAAAACAAATTAAGGAGAATATGTTTGTAGTTCCAGCCTGAGGAAAAGTGAGACAAGCAGAGTAGCACTAGTTAAAACCTTAAAATAGTTCCCTTTTGAAAAGGGAGTCTGTGAAAATTTCTTAATAAGATTCTACATTTGCTGTATCTCTATGGCTGAGGAAATCAGATTTTCTGCAGAATTTAGAATTTGTTTTAGAGATCAAGTATAAATTTTCTACTTTGAAATACTAGCACCTTGAAGCTTCCCTGCCATCTGAAAATGGAGTTACACTCTTTTTAAGTTTAGAATTTCCAAAGATTAAAACAATTGCAGCTGGGGTTATAGAAGGAATTTTCCCTTCATTTTATGTCATCCATTTCCATTGGTGGTGTTCAGTGATATATTAGGTACAACTCAAGGTAACGTTTAATCCAGGAGTAAGAATTTCATTAACAATTCTGATCATGACTACACTAGATTAAAATCTGTGTCACTGTCCCAGAGGAGAGCAAGGCTAACCAGGTTAAATGTAGCAAAACCTCTGTTTTGTCATAAAAGTAACCAAATATGTTTCTCACCCTGTGAGAATTAGGAAAACTCATTTCTTTGAAGTAATTTTTTCTGACCATAATTTTATTTAAACATCTCCAACACAGTGGTTAGCAACAGGAGAAAAACTACTTATGTAAGAATTATAAATGATGTGAAAGGTATTACTAGCACTAAATAACAGACAAGCAACATTACCTTTGGAAAATGTCACCATATTGCAACTGATGCAAGCTAAAAAAGAAAAGTAACTGAAAGCAAGTTTTTTTTTTAAAGTAAGCAGTATGTGCATCTGCATGACATTTTGTTCAGAAGGTAAGAAAAACATTGCAAAGTACCTTCTTGTGTCAAACAATCCTAAATTTTTTATTTCACCCTGTAGCACTAAAATATTTTGAAAAGGCATCTGCTCATATCACTGGTTAGGTCTACACATAAACACTGAAATGCTAGAGATGGATGAGCTTGTGGTTCCTGTCACAACTCCTAAAGCTTCAGTCTGCTCTTGATTCATATGATTATAGTGTCACATTATCAACAGGATTAACTATATCCCTGAGCAATTTCAAGCCAAATTAATTAGAGCTAGCAATGCCTTCTGTCCACAGCTGCCATCGGTGACAATGTAAGCTTACAGAGGTTCAGCAGTTTAGCATTTCAAGTGATAAGCATCTAAATATAGGTTTAGGAATCTCATTTAAGAGATCTAATTTAAGAGATCTAGTACAGGGCATGTGTAAATTTTGCATTTCAAAATCTAGTTGTGTCAGGTTTCTGTTGACACAGTTTGATCCAATACATGAAAATACTTGGATTGTATCAGTAACAATGAAGTAAAACTAACAAATACTGTAAAGCACAAATATTTGCCAGTGATTCAATCCTAGGACTTCTCCACCAAGCTCATTACCCTGGCCCTATGCCCACAGCTTTTTCTATTGTTCTGCCTGGAAAAAAAATGGGGTTAGTGAGGTGTTGGAGATCCCATTGACAAAGAGACCTTGAAAGGTCATTCATCCACTTCCTTGCCCAAAGAAAAGAACAGCTGGGCATGCATACAGTTGATAGTCACCTCTGGCTTCAGGAAGAATAAGCACCGAAAATGTATATGTTGTGAGGTGCAAAGGTTGATGTGAGTAAAAGCATGATGCTCTTCCTAGTATTTTTCCAGTTTTTAGATATCTTTAATTAAGACCACTTACATTATTCATTTAAAAGATGGATTCTATTAAATTATGTATTTTTCATGCAATCCTCCATGTCACAAAATGAGAAACTAATAGCATTCAAATTCCGAGTAAGTGTGTGTGAGGGGGGCGGGGATATTGGCAGAAATATTAATTAAATTATTCATGTGAATGTTTTACACTTGGACATGCTTGGCAAAGCAACCCAGTATTTATTTAACATAACATCATCTATGTCAGTAGTCTAAGACTTGGTCATCTATATTATGTATCTACCTGGATGACAACTTATTTGAATATTTATGTTCAACACTTCCCTCATATCTTACAAAATACAAACCATTAATTTTCACCTCCTGTTGACATGAGCTGAGCTCTCATTGCTAGAAGGTCTCCTCTAGCTTCATATAATTTCTCTCTCCATCATCCCCTATCCTCACCCTTTTATCCGCTTTTCATGATTAGATGCACAATTCGGACACTGACTTGAAGACTTCCCTCTTCTTTATTATTTTTCCAGTTCCTGCTAAACAGACAGGTTTTGTTTTCCAGATAGCATTTTCTAAACACTGTCCCCCCTGCAGTTTTATTTCTTTTCTTGTGTTAAGAGTTTATAAATTCTTTTAACAGGGAATGTGCTATCCCTCTGTTCACAAACACATTAAACTCACAAGCTAAAATCAATGTTTGATAGTTGCGGACCGAGGAGTGTCAGTGGTGAGGTGCTGCAACCTTCCGGAAGGTCACTGAGTCACTGGGCAGGTACCTCATGCACGCACACAATCGCACACACGCACACAATCGCGCACACGCACATCGGACAGCTGCTTATCTGCATCGGTGGCAAAGAGCAGGGAAAAGCCTTCGTGGGGGTTTCAACTGTGATGTTTACGGGAGCCAAACCTGTGAAAGGGCCCAGGAACGAAGGGACACAAAAGGGCGGGTCCAGGGCCTTTATAGGGGGAGGACCAATGGGAAGAGGGCAAAGGGGAGGAGAGTAGGCGGGATTAGGGTATATAAACCAATAGGAAAGGTGGTACGAGGGAAAGTGGGCCAATAGGGTAATGGGGAGGGAGAACTTTCTAGGTTAGGGTACAGGTAGGGAGGGCAGGGGGAAGAGAGAGAGTGGGGGACTGACAGGCCAAGCAGACAGGGAGTTGGGTGGATGGATGGATTGATTTAAAGGCATGTATGTTTGTCTCAGTTGTTTGTATTCATCAGGTGACAACTGATGAAACAACTTTTGCATGTTTAACTTCTTACTGCAAGACAAGACAGCAAGCAACTCGCTGCCTCAGGGGAAAGGCCTAATCTTACTCAGACTTTCAAAGGGGTTTTGCTGTAATCTCCAGGGCAGCCCCACTAGTGTCCAACTGGTTCGGGACTCCTGTTCTCCTCGGTCACCCCAGCCTCTGGCTGAGTCATACTGCTTGGGTTTTTGGTTGCTTCCAAGCTTGTCCCCAAGCTGGGCCACAAAGACATTTAATAATAACTTAAAATCCAGTAAAGTTAAAAGCCAAATGGTGCTTGAAAGTAATTCATCTTTTTATTAAACTCTGTAGTATGTAATTACATACTTGTCCCCTGTAGAATATAGCAAAATGCAAAGAGCTAATATCTCTTTAATAAGTTGTCACTGGAGCGCCTTTGTCTACATCAGAAGCACTTTGTTCTTACTTGCTGGACAAAACAATATCCAATATCATAAAGAAAGGTGGTAGCTTTAGTAATTCTGAGCACTTCCAGGACTGCAGTTACAATTTAGTTGCTTGCTTGCTTTGCCTTTTTTTTTTCATATTTGCTTTCCTCTAGACCATAGAAGGGGCATTGGGAGCTCAGCTACTCCAGCTTCTCATGTCAAAAAGAAGAAGTTAGGTCAGCCATGCTTCTGTCTAATCAAGTTGAAAAAATACAGTGATAGGAAGTCCATGATCTCCTGGGAAACCTGTTGCAGAAATGTGTCACCCTGCTTAATGAAAGTACTGTATCAGCTTAAGTGAGACAACAGATTATTCAGTTTAGCATCTGATTTACCAAGCGATCTCTCTCAGATCTTGCCAATGAAATTGATGAGTCCTTTCAACAGGTAAACAGCATAAGGACTGAAATTCAACCCTGATTTTTTTTCTTAGCAAGGTCATTCTCTCTCCATTGAAACAGAGGCAGCCTGGGAAGAGTATAGCACGTAAAACGTGATTTACCTGCCCACGGTTTGACAGACAGGAGACCCAGACTTCGTTTCAAATTAAAATTATTTGTGCACAACAATGGGCATGCTTTGTATGTAAGAATATGTGTATAAAGCATTATCTATGTGCAGCAAGTATTATTTGCAAGAGAAGTAAAATCTATTGTGCAATTAATTCATGGTGAAATTAAATAATTAGAAGATATTTTGTCTTTACTAAGCCTTTTGTTTTCTTTAACCCAGGTATGGTGACATGGTGCCAAAGACAATAGCTGGCAAGATTTTTGGTTCAATATGCTCCCTGAGTGGCGTCTTGGTCATTGCTCTACCAGTTCCTGTAATTGTCTCCAACTTCAGCCGTATATACCACCAGAACCAACGAGCAGACAAGCGCAGGGCACAAAAGGTGAGCTTCTAATTTTCCCCCATTATGTTGTTGAACAATAGATAAATATGATTTTCTATATGCTGTGAGTAGTTACAGTGCATATTTCTTAGCAAGAGGACCACTATATGGATGTGCTACATGCCTAACACGTCCTAGATACAAATACTGTCTTATTTTTAGTGAGGAGAAAAACCCCAACAACAAACCAAAGCTGGTTCATTTATTTTTTTTGTCAAAATGTACAGACCTGTTATTTTGGTAATTCATCCTACTTGTTAGATCCTACTAGATCTAGTATTTTTAGGCAGTAGCTGCAGTCTCACCCACTGAAGATTCTTCTGCATTTTTTCAGGCAGACTTTCTTTCAACCACAATCTTCTGAGGAAAAAACCCAAAACAACCAAACAAATAAGCAAAACCCCCGAACCTAATAATGATTTCTGCCATCTCTACTAACAGATTGCTTCACTAATCCAGGTTTAGTTTAAGTCCCAGATTCAGTCTCTGAGGGAATCTGACTGTTGGGGAATTTGTCTTCTCAGCTCTATTTTATTTAAAAGGCTTCAGATAAACAGCTCAATCAGGTAAAAAATGAAAGTAAAAGTCTGTTTTTCCACCTTCCTTTATTTGCTGAGTCTCTCACTAAAATATCCACTCCATCTACAAGAAGATTGTTTCCTTCCCTGACACATATGGACAAGGTCCGGGGCTGGGAAGAGAAGTATTTATCAGGAGTGATGCAGCCAAGCCTGGACAATCACTTTCATCTCCATATCACTGTCCACGCACTGGTTCTAATCCACTTCTCTGAATTCTGCAGCGCCAAGCAGCTCAGAGAACATCCATTGTCACCTGAAGCCCTGTTCTGGGAACTGAGATCCCTTCCTTCCACTGCTCTGTGGATGGCACTCGTAAGGCTTTGGATGCCACACAGGTTCCATGATTGCTATGGCTGAGGGCTTTTTGTGGGCCCGTGGCCTCTCTTTAGAGGTTCTGAGCCTCCAGTGGTCTCAGGAGAGCAGGATCATTGCTGAGGGAAGTGTGCAGGCACACCATGGCTGGGGACTGCATATATAGATCAGGGAACACAGGCGGTTGCAGGCTGCATCTGCTTCTTATCAACAACAGCACCAGGGTCAAAGACAAAAAACGTTTGTGTGTTTCTTTCTGGCCACCTTTTTGACTGATTTCTTCATTAAAAAAAAAAAAAAAGTTAAATAACTGTATGTATTCTCAGAATATCTTAAAATCAGGAGGAACAGAGGTACATGGTCAAGAAATTCATAGGCCCAGGAGGAAGATACAGCACCCTTCAATGGTCATATCTTGGAAAATGTTGTCAGATGAGGAAAATTGCTATAAAAAGAAACCAGGTGTATCACATGAATGTCACACCTCTCTAGAAACCTGATCTAAAATACAGGCTACTTCAGTGCTCCAAATCACATACTTTATCTATCTACTAAATCCACCCACCCAACAAAGCATTGTTTTGTCCCACAGCCTAGTTCCAGCTGTGTGTTCCCCCTTTCACAGCTGACTTCATGTCACTTCTACACTACCTTGTTTTTGTCTACTTGTGTTTGTGGAATGGCAGCAGAGAAAACACTGTATCTCAGCCAGGACACAGTGCTCCTGACTGTGCCCCAAGCACTGTGGCAGTCACGGGGAATAGACGTGCTTGATCTCAGCAATCACTGTGCCTCTTCTGGGCTTTGATAATAGCTGCAGTCACAACCTTTTCAGATAGAAACTGTCTTCTACTGCATGCCACAAAACAGAGTTTTCTAGGCCTGCTTTACATTTGTGTCATGGTTTAACCCCAGCCAGCATCCAAGCCCCATGCAGCTGCTCACTCACTCCCCCACCTGCAGGATCAGGGAGGGAACTGGAAGGATAAAAGCACAGCCTTACATCAGCCACTGTGAAGAAAATTAACTCTATCCTAGCCAAAACCAGCAGTTTGTCAGTGAAAAAAATATGGACACTAGAAAACATCTCACAAAAGTTAGATTGGTAGACTGGCTGCTATTTCCCATAATCTGTTCCTGAATAGAAACTGCTTTAGTTAATAACTTTTTATCCTTGCAAAACAGTAAGCTCATTGTATGTTTCAAGCAGGGACACGAAGTGATGAATGGCAATCCTGCCAAGCATTTTTTCCTCTGCTCCCCAGAACAATGCCAACAGTAAGGATGAGAGATCTCATCCGACTGTGTTTATGCTCTTCTTGCTTTGGAGAAAATGGCTTTGAGGTCTGATTAACGTAGCGCTGGATGTGTGTTTCATTGATATCTTCTATTGCAAAGCTAATCTCTTTCAATCTAAAATGAGTGAGATGTTGAACTGAATATTGCTCTCATGGACTAAAAAAGAAAAATCAACAAAAAGCACTTCATGGGTACTGTATAGTCCATATTTAGCTATGAAATGTAGCCTTGCATTTCACAGGGGGTTTCTACTGCATTGTAAAAGAGTATTCAGGGAAAAAGGTCACATTATTGAAGTTTGAAATTCCTTCTTCATTCAATACAATAGAGGCTTTACACCATTTTCTAAAATAAATGTTTCCCTAGGCACCGAACTTATTTCTGTTCTCTGAGGCTGAAGAACATAAGCTTAAAAGAAGGTGCTGTTTCATGGAGAGTAGCACAAACCCCTGCAGGCAATGATACTTCCTGCTGGCTACAACAGCTTCAATTGGACTGAGACAGTTGTACCTTTGAATTGTGAAACTTTATCAGTATCTCACACAGAATTTTAGTCAAGATAGACTTCAGAAATGGCAAAACACTTGGGCTGGAAGGAAACTCAAGAGACAGTTCTTTGCTGAAGAGTTGAAATCTAGTTCCAGGAGCACTGGCAATTTACAGTAGAAAAAATTTGTCATTATTGTTCAAGAGCCATGTGACCATTATTTTTTCCCTTTACTGAGTTCTGTGCAGTTATTCAAGATTAGACAATTCCACTTGTTTCTTTTTGGCAAAAAGACACTTGGGAGAAGATGGAAGAGAGAAATTTATTTATATACCATTGCATTTTGAATGCATTTTAAAGGAAGCTCTTGCTTCCAATCATAAAAATACATTGTTATAATTACCATGAAATCCCAGTGTTGGCAGGATAGGCGAGCTTTCTGCTACAGTACAGGAAACCCCTTGCAATCACTATAAACAAAAAGAGAGAAAAAAAAATAAGAAAACTAAAAGGAAAAATCAGCTGTGCTTATCAAAACGTTGTTTTCTATCAGATAGTAAAGTTCAAGGATCTGGCCTATCCTGACAAGAAATGAATGAATGAATAAATAATCCAAACCAGACATTGAAATTCAGAGCATAACTAATTATGCCCTGGAGTCTTACCGTGCCTTCTTCTCAAGCAGTTTTATCAGTACTGTGCCAGGGTGGAAGAATGCTATTTGTGGAGCTTTTCTCAGCTAGAGACAACTTCAAGAGGCTGTTATTTCTGTTGCCCATTAACTTTGGGCAAAGTTAATGACAGTTGTGTTGTAACTGGTCGGAAGGGAAGGGAAGGTTTAGGCAAGGTTGGATATCATTTCCTATTTTGTATGTGATAGGTAGCAAGGGCTTTGACTTGGCAGGACCCTTACTGTGGCATATTCACTGGGATGACTACCAGGCCAGAGAAGAGACAGGAGAAGGCACAGCTTCCCTCTTAGAATGGGTATCTGGCCACTCCAGAGCAGCTTGGACCTGAAGGTCCATCCCAGCATACTGCAGCAGCAGTTCTGATTATAAAGTTCTCCATACTGTGAATAAATTATCCCTTGCTATATGCCTTTTCTGTTTTCCATACATGTCTTTGAAAGGTAAGAGCCTTGTACCTGCACTTAGGCACTTGCTGGCCAAGAGGATACATCTGCCCAGTGCTGTTCATTACCTGAGGAATGAAAGAGCCTTAATATTAATTGCCCAAGCTCTTCCTGCCTAGAGTGACTTTGCATGATGTCTCAACAGAACAACCAAACAACCATCATCAGCTCAAAAACTTGACCTTACACATAAAATTCAACCTGAATCTTTCATGCAAGTATGTTCTTCTACCTTCACATAGCAAAACATATCCTGAAGACTGGTTTGGCTTTATTATTTATTAATTGTACATGATGCATTTTTCTGTCAAGTTATGAATAATCAGTTACCAAATAATTATAAATAGCTCTAGGATAAACTGCAACAACTGCTTAACAGCATCTGGCAGTCTAGAACTGAGTGTTTGCAGTAGGAAACCCTGCTAGCCATTTTGACTTCTTTATACAAGATAGGCTATTAATATCAGGGGCATTGCAGAAACATAACTAACAGTAACTTATACAACAAGATTTTTGTGTTTAGCAAAAAAAACCCACGTAAGAACTCATGTTTACTGAACAATAATTTGATTAGCTTGTGAAAGTAAGGTACCACTCAAGAAATGTATTAACCTTATTTAATTACATATCCATTAATGTGCAAAGTAAACAGTATTTTCTTCTCTGCTACATATTGATGTCATGTAAATTATTGTCAGCTAATATGAAATCATTCTTTTGCAATTACTGAAAATTAGAAAATCAGAGCATGAACTGTGGGCATGATTTTTTACTTAAAGGCACAGGGTGGATTTATGAAAGACCAAACAAAAGAAATTATATAAATAAAAATGTAACTGATTTTTTTGACATTTTTTACCCTTGCTCTAGGAGCCACAGTGTTGTGGTTCAGTGCAGGCAGGCAGCTAAACCCCATCCTGCTGCTCAGTCTCTCCCTCCTCCCCAGAAAAATGGGGTGAAAATCAGAAAGGTAAAACTGCAAAAATTTTTGAGTGGGGATAAAGACAGTCTAATCTTTCTTATAAGGAAGGGAAATAAACCACCAGAAAGGGGGGAAGGGAAACAAATGCAGGGGGAAAAGATGATATAAAAGAAAGCACTTTCTCATCACCAAGCCTGTCTCAGAGGAAGAGCAGCCCCTGCCAGCCCCCACCAGCATCCATTTATTTCTGAGCATGATGCCCTGTGGTGTGCAATAACCCTCTGGTCTGCTGGGGTCAGCTGTCCCATCCATGTCCTCCCTAACTCATGCCCAGCCTCCTCAGTGGGACAGTCGGAGGAGCAGAAAAGGCCTTGGCTCTGTGCAAGCACTGTGCAGCAGTAACTAAAACATCCCTGAGTTATAAACACTGTTTTCAGCACAAATCCAAAACACAGTCCCATAACAGCTACTGTGGAGGAAACCACCTCTGTCCTGATCAAAACCTGTGCACACAGAATGACTATAAAGGAATTTTAATATTTTAAATGTACAAAATTATTATACAATAATTACTATAAGGTAAGTAATTAATAACTTTTTGAATTCTCATAGTAAGATAATTATGTAGCCTGGAGAGCAGCGGGAAACAACAGGAGCTAAGTACTAATTACCTGGGCCACCCTGGCTTCTTGCATAGCAAGTTGAAGAGAATCTTGCCAGATTCCCAGTACTGCAGTAAGCCCTGTCCTAAAGTCTTCCTGATAAAATCATTCTCTTAAAATAGCTGGACAGCTGAGGGCATCTGAGTGTTAAAAGCTGGACATTGTAAATACCCCACAGTGCTACATTTAGCACTACTTAAAACCTTGTGAAAATAAATGTTTATATTTCTAAAACTGACAGAGCTAACTGTTGTTGAATAACAGTGAATTCCCTTTGTGAGGTTTCTATGAATGCAGCCATAGATAAGGATCCAACTCTACATTGTAAAATTTGAAAAAAGAAAGACATGCATTTAAAAGAGAAGTTCAGTTCAAATACAAGGGATGTGGCAAGAATTAGAGCTGGTCATCAACGTGTTTAGGAAGATGGAGATGAGATGATTATGGTGGAATTTCATTAGAATATGTAAAAGAACTATATTTCAGCTACATTTGTTTAGTCCTAGAATGTGTAAAAATTACCAAAATCAAAGTTGCATACTTAGAAAAACTTCATAGCAGAGATATCATCTAGTTCAGGAGAACTTAATATTTTCTTTTTTTTTTTCCTAGATATTCCATGAAAGAGGAGGATTAGGAAGAGCTTTGCAGTGGTTGAAAGGGGCAGTTGTCACTCCCATTCTGTTATACATGACAGAAAATGCAGACTAAAGGAAAATTCAGTACTTCTGTAACCACAGTTTTCCTGATGTCATCACATCATTTTGATGCCTTTCATGGGAATTCTATCCCCAGTGCACAGCCCTTAAAATCCTGTGTATGACATGAGCTTTTAATGATGCCTTGACAGGAAATGTGAGAAGTCACCAGACTGCTTATGCTACAGGCTCATATATAAATCAGGCAGAAGCACTGAAAATAAATCTTATCATTTTAACAGATTTGTAAACACCTCCAGTTTCAGCAGTATTTTCTGTAAGCTGAAGTATAAACATGGAAGGCACAATATCTGGTTCATCTCTTGGTAACAGATTTACTGTCTTCTCTCTGGTAAATGATATAAATTCAGGCCATTTGAATGAGTCTCAGCTAGAAAGATGTAAGCTATTACTTTCTAGCTCACAAAAGCTTTCTAAGATGCAATAAATTCATACTTGCAAAGCAATTTTAAATCTTCACATAGAAAGTACAACCTTCATATTACATGTGTCATAGCACTTTGATATATTAAGATAGTCTGATGGACTGTTATGTTTTCCATATTTCTTTATTAAACAGTGTTGCACCATAATTATTACTTCAAACTTTATTACTTGAAAATTACTTCATTTTCAAGAGAAAATGAATATGCATGCTAAAAGGAAAAGCAGAACTAATGTATATTAAATGTCTGCTCATTAAATCTAATGACTCTCTCTGTATAAAGAGCAGACTGAGAAGTACCACAGCTAAAACATTTGTGACTCAAATCGACTTATTTATGGAACTCCAAGCTGCATCCTCTAAAGGCATTTCCAAAGCATCTCGAGCTCCTAAGACTAAACTTTTGTATATTTATGAACATACCCAAGTGCACTTGTCCCAGCCCGTGACTGTTCTGTGGTGCAGGTAAAATTCTTTCCCCCACCCTTCAATGCAGCAGGCTGGGGTTGCACCGCAGGAGCACCACTTTGAAAACAACAAATCTCCTGCCTGCCCAAGCAGCTTTTTAATTACTGAGCCCTAACCGTGCTGGTAGCCTTGGATGTGCCACCTAAGAATCCAAGTGAGCCAGGAGGGTGGGAGTTCCCCACATTGGTTGCTCCTGGGGACTCCAGGCCAGGTCATCAGGGATCTTTTCTCCTTACCACTAGAATAAGATGCATTAACTGCATTGCTGGAAAAGCTGTTTGCACCAAGGAAGTTGATAAATGAATGTGTTATTTTAAAATGGGCAATATAACACAAAATCAGTCATTAGGCTCTCATGTGAGCTTCTTGGCTCAAGGATGCATGCATGCAGAGCATTACTTTATTTTCATTCAGAACAATTAAATGATAATAAATGCATGACATAGCATAAGCCAGATTTCAGCCATGTTAACTGTCATACATTTCTTGGCTTGCTGTTGAGAAGATCTGTGAGTTTGAGGCTGTAAGTGCAAAGAAACGTCGTGTTGAGCCATTCCTCTAAGTCAGTTAATTATTAATCGTGCCAGGGAGATCTGGTGGCTGCAGTGACCAGGCTGCTTTCCTCCATAAGTGCATGCTGACATTTAATGTCACAGAAATTGTGGAAGGGGGGAAAATACTCCCTCTATTTTCTGAAAATATCAACTGAGTTAATATCAGATATGAAAGTCCCTACTAATATATCAAAGTTAGATTTTCAAGTTCATCGCTGTATCTTCTTCTGTGCTTCAGCAGCCATTTAATTCCAGATGCTGCTAGGCATTTGGCTTTCAGAATCAGAAATCTAACCATGAAGATAAACCCAGATTCCCTCTTACACATTTAACCAGCCACAAAAAATACAGAACCAAGATGCTATCCTAGTAATCCCATAAAAGCTTTTGTTTTCCACATTAATAGTTGAGGTATTCCATTCCTCATGCTTTCCCCTAATTCTGGATTCTAGGTGCTATACAAAATTCAGTGGATGCAAAATGTCCCTCACTCATGAGCCTCCTACTCTGCATAAAAGTCACCTTCACAAGAATGAGGCTCACCTGAGAAGTCATAAATTTCTCTCAGCAGTTTGATACCCACAGTCTCTGAAAAATCAGGTTGTGAACAGTCTGTGACCAAAACTGATAAGTATTAAGTCTGGTTATACCAACAGATGTGAAGAGGTAGGTGGAGGGTGATGAGGAGTGGTGTCTCTCAGGGCTTTGTCTTTGGGACTGGTGCCCTTCAGTATGTTCATCAATGACACCAACAGAGAGATCAGGTGACCCTCAGCAAGTTTGCAGATGACACAAAGGTGAGCAATGCAGTTGACAGAACAGAAGAAAGAGCTGCCCACCAGACCTGGAAAAACTTGAGAAGTAAGCCCATGACAACTTCATGAAGATCAAAAAATTCAAGAGCAAGGTTCTTGCATTTGGGTCAGGCCAATTCTGCATATGAGTATAGGCTGGCAGAGGAAGTCATTGAGAGCAGCTCTGTGGAGAAAAACCTGGGAGTTCCGTGGATGAAAAGCTGAACATGAGCCAGCACTGTGCACTCACAGCCTGGAAAGCCAACTGCATCCTGGGCTGCATCAAAAGCAGTGTGGCCAGGAGGGTGATCCTGAGATCAGTGCTGCATCCAGCTCTGGAGTCCTCAGAGGAGAAGTTCTGCCTGTTAGAGCAGGTCTAGAGGAGGGCCACAGAGATAATCCAAGGGCTGGAGCATCTCTCCTATGAAGACAAGCTGAGAGAGCTGGGGTTGTTCAGTCTGGAGAAGAGATGTCTCCAGAGAGACTTTAGAGCAGCCTTCCAGTACCTAAAAAGGACTTACAAAAAGGAGGGAGATTGTTATACAGGCAAATAAGGACAGGACAAAGTGCAATGATTTTAAACTGAAAGAGGGCAGCTTTATATTAGATGTTGGAAAGAAACTCTTTATTAAGAGGGTGGTGAGGCACAGGAACAGGTTGCCAGAGAAGTTGTGTATGCTCTATCCCTGGAGTGTTCAAGGCCAGGCTGGATGGGGCCCTGAGCAACCTGATGTAGTGCATGGCATCTCTGCCCATGGTGAGAGGTTGGAACTAGACAACCTTTAAGACCCCTTCCAACCCAAACCATTCTATGATTCTAAAATGGCCTGGAAAATATTCAGGAACTTAGTTGGGAGACAGCATAGTAGCACTACCACATTTTGGTACTCCAGAAACCCAGAAGACTCTGAGGAACTCACTCATAGATGTTGCAATATTATGTTTTTTCTGAACCATTTCTTTCCCTTTAAAGAGATTTTCAGTGCAACAGCAACTGAAAGGGATATCCACGTTTCTGCCCCAAAAGATGTAAGGAATGGCAATTGTAGCAATGCAAAAACAAAAAGGTGGCACTTCCATACTGATCTGTCTAATCCCTCCTCCAAAGACATTGTCCTTAGCAGCTGATACAGGTAAACAAATAAAAACTTCTCTCATATGCATTTTAAATGGGAAGACACTTGTGATTTGCTCCACCTGGAGGATGGATGAAATGCAGTCTGTCAGTCTCTGTGAGATTGGTATTCATAAGCAACTGATTCCAATTAGCAGTTTTAAATAAACAAGATAATGGATACGAGTACAAATGACACTCTTCCTTTTGCCTATTTACACAGAAAGCCAGGCTTGCTCGAATCCGCGCAGCCAAGAGTGGGAGCGCTAATGCCTACATGCAGAGCAAACGAAATGGCTTGCTGAGTAACCAGCTGCAGCAGGTAATGTTTGTGTTCCCTCTACCTCTGGAGTAACCACTTAATGACAGCCCAGCAGTAGTTCATTCTGCTTATCACCAGGGCAAGTCGCCGTGGGGTTTTGGGCAATGTTATCTTTAGAGGTAGATTAAGGAAGGATAAACTGGACAATTACTATTGTTAAAGGAAGCTTTTGAGAGTCGATGGTGGGGTATTAAGAGATGAGAGAAATGTCCAGATAGAAATGCTGGATTCAATATAACACACGTTTTTAGAGTTAGATCCTGTAGAAGAACTCATTAAGGAAAGTACGGAGCACTTGTCTCTTAGGAGGTGAGCTGGATTTATCTCACCTGTCCTTAAACAGGTAGAACATAGGTGACAAAACCAGGTTTCATCATCAGTTAAAGAAAAGGCAGCTCCTGAGTACTGTTTGCACAGAGGGGTGCTGCAGGGTGAGGCATTCCCTGGAAGTGCCTGCTTTGGTTTAAGGAAAATCTTGGTGATTACCTCAAATGCATTGTAATCCAGTGTTACCGGAAGCAAATTCCCTGCTTACCCCTGCCAAGGGAGCCAGGACCAGCAGCTGGGACTGGGATCCACAGTGACCTACGCTGCTGGGAGACAGCCCCTTGGCTGCTCAAAGCTGCACCCAGCTGAGAAAGACTGCAGACAGAGTGGGTTTTAATCCCTGCCATTCTCTGGCATTTAGGCTATTCCCTGAGGGATACAGGAAGGCTTTTATTCCTCTATGCCCTTTCTGTTCAATACATGTTAAACAGCCGGATACTTTAACCTATAGCCAGAAGAGGAGGAAGTGGCTGGCTGTCCATCCATCCTGTCTAGCACAAAAGATGAGCAGTTGGAGCCCTTGTTTACTCTTCTGCTTGAAAGAACTCAAATATTTGAACTAAAAAGACACCAAATAGCTTAATTACCGTGCAGATTTCAAATATCCCAAGGTTGAATTGTAATCTTTTTTATTATCCTACTTCCTCCCCTATTTAGTTTTTTGCTTTGTAGTGAATAATTATGAAAGCAATTAATAAACAGTGGATGCTTTCCACTTAATTCTTCATTCTGTATCAGTAACATTTTTATATGCTTTCTAAACCCATTAGATTGGGATCACTGACATGAATTTTTGTGTAAGTAGCAATACCACAAATTCTTTAGTGCTATGAAATGATCCTGGGAGGACAACTATTTTTAGTTTTCTTCAAATGAGGCACATTCCCAGGAAAAACAAACATTTTACTGTCACTTAAATTGATTATAATTTTAAGCATGCATTGATCCAACATTCAAAGCTTATGTGTTGGTTGCACTTGTAAATTGTACTATTTTATCTATGCATAAAAGACCTAAGATGAAAACATTTAAAAGGAGGTGCAAGGGAAGGAAGGAAAACAGTTTGATTTTAAAACAAGCGAAAGAAAATTAAGCTGAAAAATAATTTTTGTTATACTTTGTAGACAAAGCATTGCAGTTATGCTACCGTGTACAATCCAGATTAGTTCTGAACAAATATTTGGATAAGAACCCTCTTGTTCAAAACTGAGAATAATACAGAGTTCTATGTATCAACAGTCCTCCAATGAAGAAGAACAGGCCTTTGTTGGCAAATCTGGCTCTTCCTTTGAAACACAGCACCACCACCTGCTTCACTGCCTGGAAAAAACTACGGTAAGAAAAGAGAACTGTGTTTTCCTGTGAATTGCAACACCAGCCTAGTTTTGAATGTTTTCAGTTATCCCTTCTAATTAATAAGCCTTTATATTAAAGCAGTTAGCTGGGAAGAAAAGCCATTTTATCTTATTTTACAGCGTTATACCCAATGCATATAAATAACAGAGAGACATAGCTTCTGCTATATTTGATGGAGATCACTGTGAAAGTCTTTCTGCTTTTTCTAAAAAAAAAAAAAAAAAAACTCAAACAAACAAACAAGACTAAAAGGTTTTCCCACAACAAACATTGATAAATTTTGATAAATTAAAACCTGATGTAGATATGTGTGGAATTTAATGCTCTCTTTTTGACAGCATTTCTTTAAATAAAAGAAATTTATTTAACAGTTACAACACTTAGCCAGCAATACGTCACCCATATGCTTGTTGTGCTTGTGTCTCCTCCATTCTTACTTTAGAAGTATTAATTTTATAAAATGTGCTGTAGGACAGAATGTCTTACTTCCTGTTCAGAGCATACTGTTGTTTCTTTTGCTAAGATTCTTGCCAGGTCCTTTTGAAACATTTTTGAGACATTTTGTACCAGAACCTGATAATAGCAAATTGCCTTTAAAATTTTTCCACAGTTGAATGTTACAAACATATTTAAAAACCTGAGTAATAACCAGAGGTCTTGTCAAACTGTCATAGAAATAATAGAAAAAAAAAACTATTTATTTGGTATGAGCTGAATTCAGGTCCCAAAGTTTCACTTTTCCTCTAATCATAATGGTGGAAACTGTAAAAATTTTTTATTTTTCTTTAAAAAATGAAGTCTATAAAGCAAGTATTATTTTGTTTCTTGAATCTACATTCTTTTTTCCTTCTATTGGGTCCTGCTACTGGCCCTAAATTCATGTGACTTATTAAAACAAAAATATATGCAGCAGTTCCAATTTGTATTCTGGAGATGATGCATCCCTAAAATTTTAGTGGGAACTTGATATTTTGGGCCATCAGCATTTGGAATCTGTTAAGTTTCTGGTTAATTGTATAACAGGAAGGGTGGTGTGTCTTCTTAGACTATCACCATCCTTTGTGGTATAAGCATCATGATTCTGAGAAAAGGCATATTTTCTCTTTTCTGTCACTGAAAAGTCAATAGGATAAGATCTCATCCACTCTCAGAAATGCAGAGTGGGCAATGTCATGGAAATCTGTGAAGATTACATTAATAATGAAACTAATTGCACTAAAAATTATATTTTATAAATTACTTTTAGCTAATTTAAGAACAGTTAATTAATAAGTATAATTAAATCAATTAACTTGTGCCATTATAGCATTTCAAAATGTTTCCACTCTATATTAAAAGTTCAGTCAATAAAACTCTTTAATCATTGCTCCATAAAAGTTTAAGAAGCACAAAATTACTTTTAATCAGAAAAATAGCAGAGTTCTTGACAAACATACTGCAAGCCCCTGAACATAATCTCACGAGAGCAATTAGGTTATTTTTCTCTCTCTGAATTTTATGTCTACTGTGTGATCATGTTCAAAATCTTGATTGTGACTGACATATACCTTATAAAAGTCATTTGTCAAGCAAGTTCTTTTTTTTCTTTATCACTTGAAATTTGTATTCTTCACCACCTCTTAATTCACACAAACTTATGTCTGAGTGAAGATGAACAGAAGAAATGGAAATAAAAATGTTATGCCTATAAAGATGCTTCCATTTGTCACAAACACTTGGCCAGAGTTGTTAGTCTCCTTTTTTGTTCACATATTTTATATTGTCCCTATATGGCAATTCTGAAAAACATCAGCGCCTTTCCAATTAGAGCACAATTTTTTAGGGGAAAAATAAGTTACCTCATTCTAATCCACAAAAATGCGACAGCCTGGCAAATTTGATGTGAGACTGAGTAGAGTGTAAAACAATCCAGAAAATGCTCCTTAATTCCCCTAAAACATTCTCGGGATACATGGACTAATTCAAGCAGTAAAGAAAGAGTTTTCTTGAAAAAATAGGCTTTCTCAAAGTGCATGTGAACATATCTCAATCTCTGTGTAGTTTGGCCTTATACTTTTAAATTTAAGAGTATAAAAATTTCTCCCACTCCTCTGCATCTTCTCCCCTCCCTTGCCACCATGAGTAACACCACTATTTCACACTCTTTTGCACACAAAGAAAACGTGGAAATTGTGGCTGGGTGTAAAATAGTCCCTAATCATTTGACAAATTAATGTAAACTGACTGTTTGAGTGAATTTGGATTCATCTTTGTGACCACCCTATAAAACTACTGTCTTTGCTGGGATTAAGGAAAGACTGCATGAATAAAGAGGACTTCATGTAACTAAAATGGTCAATCCTCTAAACTGCTTTAGACACGTCCAACTTTTAGGATGCTTTTAAATAACTATCTCATCTCCTCTAATCAAAATTTCTATTTGTTTAAATGTTTTAGATAGATGCATACCTCAAAAAATGTTGTTTTGGATCCTGATTTCTAATATGTAATTCAAAAGGAAGCCTTATAAACTTATCTGGAAAATATTTATGAATTTTATTATATTATACTTCAATATAACAAATCTTATTTATTTTCAACTTACATTTAGAATATTTACATAAGCACCACTTGCATTTTATTAATAAACATAATCCTCTGTTTTGTGGCACTTCAAAGATTACACAAATATTTATAACGCAAACTACATTACAACCACACGCTATTTTGCAAAATAATTTGGATTAACATTTTCTTGTTAATTTTGTTCCAGCGTTTACATTTGTATTGGTATTCAGCCCAGACTAATATGGGCTAAACACTATAATCAAGAATAAGCTGTCTAACTTTCCCAGTTTATTCAGTTGCGTCAACTTAAGCCGTTAAACAATCGTGATTAATATGTTCACTTCAATTATCTTTCTGCGTCCGCTTTGTCCCTTTGTTGGATTCCTCTGGGCTAGAACCACGAGTTTGTGGATGAGCAAGTCTATGAAGAGAGCTGCATGGAGGTTTCTACAGTGAACAGACCACCGAGCCACAGCCCCTCTCTGTCGTCTCAGCAAGGCGTGACCAGCACTTGCTGCTCGCGGAGACATAAAAAGACGTATCGCATCCCAAACACCGCCGCCAGCAGCAGCCGCCCCGGCAGCGTGCAGGAGCTCAGCACCATCCAGATCAGATGTGTGGAGAGGACGCCTCTGTCTAACAGGTACTCCACAGCCTGAGCCGAGGGCCCTGGCTTTGTCAGGGAACGGATGGAAAGCTGCTGTGGCCTCCACAGGCAGGCGGTGAGGCTAAAGATGAGAGTCCAATACTCATCTAAAAATGGGTACTGGTACTGAAATATCCTGTGCTTCGTTTGCTTCAAGCTTAATACAAAATAATTGAATATTTCTGCCCTCTCAGGCCCTCCTCACAAAATACTGCGCACTTTTGCAGCAAGCAGCATCCAAGGACCCCAAACAAAATAGAGCACCAAAGATTATATGCTGTGGAAAAGTGCATAAGAAGAAAAATATCACATTGAAAAATGTCCAATTCAGATGTATGAGATGAGCAAGTGCTCTGTCTGCCCCTTTTTGGTTCAGAGGCATAGGAAATGAGACTTCCATGCATTTCTGCAGAGCAGGCAAATAAAACTGGTTCCCAGAGTCCTAAGTGTAATAGTCACAAGGAAGACTATTCTAAGCAGAAAATATGAAATGGATAAGAAAAATGTATTTCCTAGTTTGAGGAGTTATTACAAAAGTGAGGAAAGTGCAGTTTAAGAGTCTGTAATTTACTGAATGTCCCTGTACTCTCAGAAGTAAAGTATTCAGCTTTCACATATACCCAAATATCACCTCTGAAAATACAGCAGAGGTCTCAGGAGACTCAGAAGTGTTTCCTATTGATCTCATACATGCCACCCTTGAATAAAGAAGCATTTTCAGCACAAGTTTCTAGAGATTGTCTTGTTAAGCTACATTTTGAGAACCTTCTTTTGTATAGTTACTAGCTTTGGATTTCACTTCCATTAACAATCCAACAGCTTGGAACTACTGAAGTTTTTCAGCTGTTATGCAATGAAACCACCAGCAGAAAGCTCCAATCTATCTTAGTTTTTCAGGAAGTATTCTACCTGGATCCATTCCTTTTCTGCTAGAGGACTTGCCTGCACCATACTTCCAGACACCATGTATATAAAACCAAAAAGCACTGGCTTTGTGCTAGAAAACAAAAACACAAGCACAAAATGCCAGGTTCACCTTGATATAGTCTGAGTTTTACAAGTTTTTTACAATGGGAAGGTACTGCAGCATCTCCATGAACCTATTAACACAAACTTAGTTAGTGCATATAATAGAGTGCTATATACTATCGAGGAAACAGAATGTATGCAGAATGTATGCAGAATCATAGAATCACTACAGTTAGAAAAGACCTCTGAGATCACTGAGGCCAATTCTTAACCTGGCACCACCATGTTCACCACTAAATGGCATTCCCAAGTGCCACATCCACATACCTTTTGAACATTTCCAAGGGTGGTGATTCAACCACTTCCCTTGTGTTTGAATGTTCCAATGTTCCAGCCTGTTCCAATGTCTGACAACCATTTCAGTGAAGAAACTGTTCCTAATATTTAAATGTTCTTAAATAAGCACGCTATTGAGGAATATGCAGGAGACTTGGACTGGCCCTTGGTTTCCACTTTCCTGCATAGTAAGCAACTTGGCTATGCCAAGTTTGCAATGCTTCCCCTGTTCAGAAGCACAGGAGGTTGGCTGAGAAGTGCTGAAATGGTGGGAAGGAAGGGAGAAAGGGACATGGACCACAGCCGTGGACCACCTGCTGCTGGGGTACAGGGCAGTGGGGTGGTGCTGCTCTGTACTTAGAGCTCTCCAGTGGGGCAGGATGGAGATGGCTGGCTGAGGGAATGGAATCAGGCAGGAGAGGTTTGTGGTAACCAGACTTTCATTCTTCATGGATTTTTGTTCTTTCCTCCAGCCGTTCCAGCTTAAATGCCAAAGTGGACGAGTGCGTTAAACTAAACTGTGAGCAGCCTTACGTCACCACAGCAATAATCAGCATCCCAACACCTCCAGTCACCACACCTGAAGGAGACGATAGGCCAGACTCTCCCGAGTATTCGGGAGGAAACATTGTCAGAGTATCTGCATTATAAAACAAGGAATTATTTCTAAATTAGCATAAAGACCAATTGCAAGCTGAGCTCGAGCAGTGAAAAACGAGTCGTGAGGAATGAGAGAGCTGACAAAGACAACGCCCCTTGATGAGTGTGCCAGTGGCCACAGAGCAAGAGGTTCAGGAGAAACAAAACACTTTGGGTTTTGGTGTCATAGGGTGTGAACCAAAAGGAGTTTCTTACCCCCTGTCCGAACTGACACGCGGTGGAATCTTCTGTGACCATCCTGACTTACTATATGAGCACAATGAAATGTCCCCATTGATGCTTCTTCTTATCATGAAAGCTCTTTTTAGAAAAAAACACAAATGAAAAAATAGAAACCTATGTTCCTGCTGAATGCAAAACAACAAGAAACATTTTGATAATGTCTTTTTTTTCCCTGTTAATAAACAACAAACTTGTTGAAGAACTGTCAAAAAAATGAATGAAAAAATGCTCATATGAAATATGTTTGTACTGACTGAAAGAACTACAACCATAATGCATGCTGAAATTATTTGGAGCTGTGATCTCAGTTTAATTTTGTTGTTTTTCAGATTAGGCATGATAAAATAATACTGTAGAAAGGGGCATTTCCGTGCACTTACAACAAGCTGATTGTTAATGTTCCATGGTAGTTGTACAAATAACTTCCCTTTGAAAAATGCAGTATTTCTTACTCAAACACTCATTAGTGAACTAAAGGTGTTCAGTTAGTTCAATATTTACTATTGTTTTATCTTGCTTCCTAGGTACTGTTACAACTGCAATAAGTCATTGTACACCTGTTGTATCAGGAATCAGGATTTTTTTTTAAGGTATTTTACACAACTTCATCTACACTATAAACTTCTAATGGCAAACATTTAAATAATCTTACAGCCAAACTGCTATTCAGTCATTGTTCTTTTTGTTCACTGTTCTTTATTTCTCTGACAGTTCGTTGCCCACTCCAGCATAACTGTACCATTTGGGATTTCAAGGATACTGATGAATCAACAATCCTTTCTTCCACAGACAACTTGTCTACTTCTGTATTTTCAGAACAAACCTCTTGTCACAGTTTACTGCTACAGGAGCAATCCTATTTGAATTCAAATTACCACAAAGGTGTTTTTGGGATCAGCTAACACTTATCTCCAAATGTTCATTGCTTACATTCTGCAGCATCCAGAGTATTAGCTACACTGGAAGACACTGAAAGACATTCAGTAAAAATGATGGCTAAATTCTTTTTGTAAACTCGCACCTTAAAATCTGTTTGAAAATTTATATTGTGTGAGAAATATTTAATTACCTAAGAACAATGACAGAATAATGGATCGAATCCCAAAGCTATAAAAATAAAATTGATTACAATTGGAATTTGCCTACATGGGCAGGTCTAAAAGCTAATATGAAGGTTTTACAAGTTAAGGCTTCTTGGCTTCATTTATAAAATACACTGATATTATCAGAAACCTTTCCGATAAAAAAGTGTAATTTTTCTTCATGAGAGTAAATTAGATGTATCATAATGCTTCTTATATTCATGACATACCATACATCATATACATCAAATATACATGGAATATGTGCATATCAATACATACATATATACATCAAAAACACTGGATCAGAAATAATTGCATGTCTAGCAAAATAAAATATGCATATAAATCAAAAGGCTCAGTGCATTAGATGCCATTACAATAAATGATTAACACAGTTATTTAATAGTTTGAGTAGTGTATGTTTCAGTATAGTATTTGCTAGCATTCTACTGACCTGAAAATTTACATTAAAATACCCACTAAAAACTGAAACTTGCTGATGATACACTTTTTCTTGCACACAAATACTGGTCTTTCTCTCTACCTGTCAACAGTGAAGAGTAGATGATAGACTATCATGCTACAGTATATACACCAAAATACAGCATCACATATTAGGATCAAACTGCAAGTAAAAAGAGTAGATAATGCCGTTCATTTCTCTTTTATCTTATCTTATTCTGAAGTTAATGCCTTTTTGGTTAATTTGCAATTAACTTCCCAATTTCTTTTCAAATTATAACGATTTACTCATTGTAAACTGAGCTTCTCCATTTCTTTCAAACATCAGAGAGCAGAAGCACAGGCTGTCCTCTGAGCCAGAGGAGGGGGGCTCCTTCTGAGCAACCCTGCCCCAGTCCATTACCCAGTGCTGCTCTCTCTTCCACCCTGTTAGAAAACTGCAGCAGATCTGCTGAAGCTGGTAGGTTACATAAACTTTAATGGATTTAAAGGAGAGGCAGAACACATCACAGCTTTTATTTGCATCCTACTTCCACGCATGGTTACTCATACGTGGTCCCCACCTTTTGCCAAACAGTTATTAATATAAAAACTGCCTTGATGTCAGCAAACTGCAACAACTTCTTAATGTCACATGGTATTTCATGACTAGTTATATCAGCTAAATAATGGAAAGAGGCAGTTACTAAACCAACAGACTAGTACAGACTACACACAACCCAGGAAACCTACTGACTCCATCAGGTCACGTGTCTTTTAAAAGCTCTTTATTCTCCTGTTCATAGGCACTAGAACGAACGCACTACAGCAATACACGTGCATAACAGTTATACCCCTGAAGCAACTTGTACTTTCATTTTTAAAATGCAGCTTAAGAGATAATTTATTAAGATTTTTCAGAATTCAAGTCCTGTCTCCTATTTCCATATGTCACATGCAATTATTAATTTATTCCAAATTTGGGAAATACACATTTTTTTTGTGTTTTAGGTGATTTAAATGCTGTTTTGGTAGTGAATGACTGTTGATGACTGTGTAAAATGCATCTGTACTGTACATGAAATGTAATTATTTCTGTGTATCATACAAAGAAACCAAGGTTGTTGTTTTGACAATTTTGTTTGACAGTCATATATCGTATTTCAGAAGGCAGCATAATACATGTGTTATGCTGAATAAATAGACATTTGAGGAATATTTAAATAAAACATCTGCATGCTTGAATGGGTCAACCTGGTTTTGCAATAACTTATTCATGAAACTTTTTTTTCCCCTCTAATTCAGAAGGAACACTAAATCTGAAGTCAGCAAATGTCCTGAACAGTAATTCCAGGCAAGCTGTGAGTGTATCTAAACAATACTAGAGCCATCAAGACCAGGATACCACACCTCCACTGTAGAGAGTTGCCCATTTTTTTAGACACCAGCCATCACCTTTCCCTTCCCAGCCTGCAGCAGCAGAGAAAACTGGAGCATTATTTCCAGCAGTATGGACTCCACTTCTTTATCTGTGCTTTAAGAAATGTCCCCTATGTACATTCAAAAACCAAACTGCTCTGCTGAACTTCTCAGCTTACAGAGTCTCCTCATACCTGGTATCAAATTCCCTTGATAAAATATTAGTGCACAGAGAAGATCAAAGCATAAGATCTTGGTAGCATAAGAGTGAGTAACACCACACCATGGACCACTAATAAAGGATGACCAGCTGCAGACGACACTGATCAGCACTGGCACATGTCATGGTCACCTCTGCGAAGAGCTCACTGCTCTAGGGAAAGATAAAAGTAATACCTGTCTGAACCATCCCAGAGCATTTTTGAGAACTGACCTCTCATAAAATACCTACAGGAGACAAACTGAAAATGTACACTTTACATTTTCAAGTTGTGGATATACTCTCGGCTGAAGCACACTGACCACCAAGAAAAGGCTTTCACAGCAGAGAACATGATGCAGCCTCAGCTGCTGCAGAGAGAAGGGGGGCCTTTAGAGAGGAAGCTGATCTGGAGGAGAACAAATTACTAAAGCCACAGGATCACTAAATTTTGGGCAGGAGGGTGCTTAGGAGGTCATAAGCTCTCTTTGCTGCACTTGGGGCTTGCCAGGGCTTTATTTTCCCATTGACCATCGCAATATTTTAGGATTATCACCTGTTCTAGAAGAGCCATCAGCTGATGGGATATGTAAACACGTGGCTAAAAGAGGAGTGTCAGGAGTGAACACTATATATAGGTTGGCAATGTCCAGAAGATATATGAAATCCAGACATCTTAGTTTCTTACCTGCCTATATTATCTAGTTTTTACAGTACTCTTACTACTTTTTACAGTATCTCTGCACAAGGGACAACTGAAGTGGGGGAGTGCTGAATAAAAAGGAAGTAGATGTATAAAAATTCTCAAAAGTTTGGGGCATCACCTTTTTTTTTAAACAGGAAGTAGCCAATCATAAACAAGTTGGAAAGTTTTAGATACAATGTCACTTTGACAATAACATTTTGCATGAATTAAATGCAATCCTTGTGGTGGGTTGACAACACGGGCAGGATGCTAGCTGCCCACCAAAGCCACTCTATCACTTCTCAGCTGGGCAGGAAAGAGAAAATACAAAAAAAAAATATATCTTGTGTTGGGATAAAGTCAGGGAGAGATCCCTCACTAACTGCTTTCTTAGGAAAAACAGACTTCATTTGGGGCAATTTATTTATTACCAGTCAAATCCAAATAGGATAATAAAAAATAAAACACTTTTCCCCCATCCTTCCTTTCTTCCCAAGCTCAACTTTATTCCTGGATTCTCTATCTCCTCCTCATCAGAGGTGCAGGGAGGCAGGAAATGGGATCTCTAGTCAGTTCATTATGTTTTTTCTAATGCTCCTTCCTCCTGCCAGGAAGGGCTCCTCCCACTCTTTACCTGCTGCAGTAGGAGAGGGTACTCCCTGCCTGGGAGATGGTTCTCCACAAACTACTCCAACACGAGTCCTTCCCATGGACTGCAGCTCTTCATGAACTGCTGCAGCATGGCTCTCCCACAGGGTCACACAAATCTGCCACCAAACCTGCTCCAGCATGGACTCCTCTCTCCACAGGTCCTGCCAGGAGTCTGCTCCAGTGAGAGCTATGCACAGGGTCACAGCTTCCTTCAGGCATCCACCTGCTCTGGTGTGGGGCTCTCCAGAGACTGCAGGTGGATCTCTGCTCCACCATGCACCTCCCTGGGCTGCAGGGACACAGCTTGTTGCACCACACACTTCACCACAGGCTGCAGGGGAATCTCTGCTTGGGTGCCTGGAGCACCTCCTGCCCTTTCTTCTTCACTGACCATGGATCGGCAGAGCAGTTCTCTCACTCCTCTCTCCAGCTGCAGTTGCTGCTGCCACCACCACTTTTTCTGCTTCCTAAATAGTTACCCCAGAGGTGTTACCACTGTAACTGAAAGGCTCAGCCTTCGCCAGCAGTGGGGGTCCGTGCTGGAGCTGCTTGGCTCTGGTTCTGTCAGACATGGGGGAAGCTTCTCAGCTTCTCACAGAAATCACCCCTGCAGCCTCCCTGCCACAGTGTCATGCAAACCCTAGGTATTTCAATGCGCTAAGACTTTAATAATCTGTGGTTTTCTGCATAGTTTACAGAATCACAGAATATTCTGAGTTGGAAGGGACACACAAGGATCAAGTCCAACTCTTAAGTGAATGGCCCGTATGGGGATAGACCTTGCAACCTTAGCATGATTAGCACCATGCTCTAACTTAGACCAAATACAATGCTTTTGGAATAAAAACTTTAAAAACTATTTATAAATCCCTTCCTCCATCATATTTAACTGTATAATTGCTGTGACCAACAGCCTCTCTTTTTACTATTGATTCTTTATATATTCCCTTATATTCATATATGGTCTTGCAAAATACAAAGTCATAAAAAAGAAAATATAGCTCTTTCCTTCCAAAAATCTTCTCATACAGCCTGTTGGCAGATGAATCAATACCTTATCTGAGGACCTGAAATAGTGATTTTTGCCTCCTAAAAGCATCCACTTAATCTAATGGCTGCTCAGCCCCACTGGAGCAGGCACAGTCCCATGGACTCAGTATAGTCACTGGGCTGAAAAGGTAACTTGGTGCTGGCAGGGAGTGACCCCTTTTTCTGATACAGTTGCTCCTACAGCACTCTGTGAAAAAAGTTAAGGAGCATCTCTGCAGTTGTTGCAACAAGATTTAGTTTGTTATACTTCATGCTGCACAGAACAAAAACCACACCATCCTTCTCTGAGTACTCCTGTAAAACTGAGGGGAAAATATGAGGAAGTAGTTTTCACTGCCCCAAGTATCTGTAAATGTTCCTGTCTTGCCAAGCAGCCTCTCTCCTACATGTATTCTAAAGCTCTACAGGAAAAGAGCAGGCTCACTGCGGTTGAGTCAATTAATTGTAAGGCTCTTTGAAGAAGCCCTGGAAAAACAGACACCTCACAGCCTGAGCAGTCAAAGAAAATGTTCTTAAAGTGTTCCAATTTACAGCTGAGACCTACTTCAGCAAATGTGGTTAAATACTCAGAAAGATTCATGCCCCAAATGTAGACTGGCTCGGGAGGTGGGCAGCCAAGCCCAAGTGAGGTTTCCCTGACTGCAGATGTCCATTGTTGTGGAGCTCCATAAACACTGCTTTGGGAGGCTGGTTCTGTATCAAAGGAGGCCTCCCCAAAGCAAACCTCCCCAAAATAAGTATTAGCATCTATAGAAGAAGTACAAAAGCAGAAAAGTAATCTTGCTTGCAGTAGTACCCTTGAAATAATTACACCCACATGCAGACTGCTAAAAAGCAAACAACAGCCCACACAACTGAAGAGCTTAATTTTGCAAGCCCTTAAGAAGTTTTCTCAGAAGCAATAAAAAAAAGAAAATTACACTTACCTTGCAGTTTCTCCACAACAGAGTAAGTGGAATGGGTAAAGACATAAAGCTATGTCAAATTAACTCACACTAGCAGGAGGACCCTCCCAATGCCCATCCAAAGCATCCCCACTCTAGGACTTTAAAATAAAAAAGCCATTATGGAATTTAAGAGAAAAGCAATTTTATTGTCTATCAAATCACACCTTGTTTTTTTTTTTTCTTTTACAAATTCCAAAATGAATGAAAGAATTTTTTAAATGTAATATTATGTAAAAAGACTATTTGCCACAAACTACTATACTCAGTGGAACAAATATATATTTCAAGAGCGTGGCCAATTGTAAAAATAATCCTATGACATTAACATTGTTCATAAAAATACAGTAAAATGCACATTCCCCACCTCAATAAATACATTTTAATCTTGTTTCTGGCTGGCATTTTAAGCCACCAGAGAGCTCTTAATGAAGCAGTCACCAAAGTAAAATTTTTCCTCATGTACTTTTACAATTATTGCAATAGCATCCAGAACTGTAAGCATTTTTCTTTCAGTCTTTTGTTTCTAGCTTCAGGGGAATCATGGACAGGAGAAAAGATTTATCTATAAAAATGTGCTACTCCCATATTGATTCCCATTTTGGAAAGAATGTTTAAGAATGTTTTCTTCCTTTTTACTAAGAAACAGTCCACAGAACAAACTGTTTGAAAGCAGAATTCTCCAGAAAACTAAAGGCTATTGTCCAGAGCTATAGTTTTGTTTTCAATCCCTTTTTAAAATACATTTAAAATTAAAAAATCATTATGTTAGATAAAAATAGAAGTTTTAGAACATCTTTAACAACAAAAGCTAAGATAAAGGTTTTGTTAGAAAAAAGAAAGTCTCGTCCTTTTAAAAAATCTTGCAAATTTTTAAATCCAAGTGTTAACTTGAATTGTAGCTCTGACTTCCATGCACACATGAAAACACACAATTATACACACATAGATCCCTGATTAAGACATTTTCCAAATGGCTTATTAAAAGTCAGTTTCAGCTGAAGTCACATTTTGTTTGCTTAAAGCACAGCTGTTTCTTCAGAACATGAGTATTTCTCTTCCCATGATGCTTCCTTACAGGTTCAGTCTACCTGTGAATGAGTCAGTGTTTTACACTTCACACAGCTTGTGACAATGAGTATTACTGTGCCCAACTGAATGAGTGCCTTTTAAAAAACAAACACACAAAATCAACTCTGTTTCATGGCTGAGGCCATGGCTTAGAAGCTGACGGCAGGCTCATTTCTCTTTGCTGGTCTCATTCACTTCCATTCATTAGCTGGTTTCTGATGCATAACAAGACTGATGTATTTGGCATATTTGATGGAACAGAACAAAATGAACAACAGAACAATTAAAATCCTCTGTGACTTCGCAGATTCATTGCATCACTTATAGCTCTTCCATTTCAAAGTGTGTATTAAAGCTGTTTGCCATGGATGTATGTTCAAAGATCCTGGTCAGGCTTGGTTTCAGCAGCTCCATGGAATGACATGACAGCTCCTGCGAGGTATCACTCTTCAGTGCCATGATCTGATCTGCTCTGGGATCTCTTCTGTCATAGTACAGAGCCCACAGCAAAGTAATAGTGAGGATCATAGCCAGGATTT
The DNA here is from genome assembly GCA_013396875.1 of Vireo altiloquus. NCBI lineage: Eukaryota > Metazoa > Chordata > Aves > Passeriformes > Vireonidae > Vireo > Vireo altiloquus. The sequence continues at coordinate 244,025 of VZRF01009054.1, forward strand.
GCGTTACTCCGATAGAGATTCCTAGAAATCTCAGCACTTGCAATTGCTTTGTCCCCCTCAAAAAAGTGTACATTTTTTTCCCGCATCCCTATAAAACAAAAATAGATTAAAAAAATCAGTCAGTAATATTTGGTTTGCAGCTCCCAAGGCTTAGCTCATCCTACCCACTGCTGTCTTTTCTGGCTCCCAAGAATCTCTCTCTCAGCTCCTTCAAAAAATACTTCGAAAATTATTCTGCCTAGTTTTTAAATGCTTCCATAATGCCAACTTTAAGTTTTCTCATACACAGAGACCTTACTGGAAGAGATCTGTGCTACTTTTGAATTCAGAAATCACTAGAAGTTGATCTGAGTTCCTATCAACTCTCACTAATGGTTAAAGAAACTCAACTGGTTTTGTTAAAGTTTAAAAGCCATTGAAATCCTCTTTATCATCTTGTTTCTGTCCTTAAATTGAAGATCTTCAGGGTTGTCAATGATTTTAAACTCTTTTAGACTTTTTCTACAGATAACACCACACTCTGAAGCTAAAACAGTATTGTAGGAAAGATCTGCGTAACCTCATCAGAAAACATCTGATGAAAACTATGTTAAAACGTTGTAAGGTGATGTTCATAAAAATGGAATTTCTTCAATGCAGGCTCTACAGTTTGCTTACATGGCCAACTAATTACCACAACAAGGCTTCAGAAAGGCTTCCAAGCCCTTGTAAGGCAGCAAGGCTTCCAGGCGCACAGAGAGGCAGCAGCTTTGGGAACTACCAGCTAACAGTGCAAAACAAAAGTTACAATGCTCATTGCTCAGTAAGGGCAATGCCCAGTCTTAAGAGATGATAAAACCATGAAGAAAGGGGCCTCTGCTACTCTGCATGATGCTCTGCAATATTCTCTGTCCTAAGCTTTGCAGGGTTTCACAGCACAATTACCAAACCAACATACGTATAAAGGGAAAATTCAGAGTAACAAACCGGATGGGCACTGGTCCCAGAAGCAGACATCAGGAACCCATCAAAATGGGTACTGTCTTAAGAATGTTATTTTTTGCATTTATATCCTCACTTCATATTTCTCATGGCTTTTCTAAGAAAATAAAGCAATCTATCAAAGTGATGGAATTTGAAGACAGGACATGATAAATAACGCTTTTCAATCACACTGAAATTCCCCAAAGCCAATTTCCCCAAAGCCAATTTCAAATGCTACAGTCCCAAATATATGTGATAAAAGGCCCCATTTTTGCCACACACACAAAATTCACACTGTAGTCAACAGATTTGCATTTAGGATCTAAATAAAATTAATGTACTCTATGATAATATGTAAATTAAAGGATCTCAATGTCTTTGCTTGTTTCACTGTTTCATTTTCTAAACAGCAGCAAACACACAGAAAAAGAAGCAAGTATGCATTCTCTGAAATTTCAAAAGAAAAAACCCAACACAACGTAATGTAATTGGACTTGGGTGGGGGGGACACAAAAACTGTCATGTTGGCATCTTCTTTTCTTCATCAGGAAGGCAGTTTAGTTAAACTATTTCCCAAATCTGTTGTTAATTACAGAGAAACTGGCTGCATTTTAATACTTTTGATAACTTAAAGAGATGAAGGTGGATGCTGGTCACAATTTAAAAATGGTCCACCACAGCAATATTCAAACCAAATTCATTTGTTGCCTAGAGAAAACACCCACTAACAGAGAGCAATAACATTAATGCCTACATCTCCTGCAGTAAACAGACACATAACTGAGACAAATTGTGCCCAATCTAGATAGACTGTTTTCCTCCATTTAATGAGGTTCTTATAGTTCTGCTCTAATACACATTCAAAATCAGTTTCAAAACTGAGAAACATCCAGCCAGCCCTGTTAACTTTACATTCATGCATTTTATTTCTGCTTATGTAACACTTTTATAGTTGGTAACTTGTAATTAAACAGTAAATAAATACACTTTCCTCAGCAAAAGTTTGTCCCTAAATGGGGAGCTCTTGTTGACAAGTCAGATATAGTATAAAACTTTTCAGCAATCATTCAGAAGAATCAGCTTCAGATTCCTACAAAGCTACAGATTAGGCCTGATTCATATGTATTAAACAGGCTATTTTATACTTTCAGTCTTGAAATAGAAAAAAGCATATTCTTATTTAGCATTTTTTACTGATTTATGACATCATAGAATAAGAACCTGCACTGAACTAAGGCACTTCTTTGAGCAGAAAAGACAAGCCATCAGCAAACTCAACCAATCTTTTGTACATCCAAATTTTGAGTATACTCAAAAGTATATTAAAGCAAATTTAAAAATTAAAACAAATTGAAATTAAAAAAATAATATTTAATTAAAATGAATTTTGAGTATACTGAAAATTGTGCCAGAAAACAAAAAAAAATATTGAACATGCAAGTTTGGTGTTTTTTTAAGAGATCAACTCCTACCCATCAGGTTATCTAGGCTGCAGTTCCCAATCACGAGATGGGCAGAGCTCCTCTTGTCCTCAGACCACAACAAACCTCCAAAGCCACATCATCATCTTCACACTGCCCTCACAACCATGCTCTTTTTAAGGTCAGTTTGTTCATGAAACTGCACCATAGGTAAAGCTCATCAGAATAAAAGCAATTCAAGAAGCCTAGCACAACTGAAAAACAGCTTTCAATATCCAGCAGGGAGAACGTGATTCCTGCCAAAAATACTTTCAAGCAGAACTGTAAGTCACCTTTCTTTCTGCAAAAATTAAATTGTGAAGGATTCCAACTTAGACTATAGAAAGTTCTGAGTTCCCAGCAAAAAATCACAGCACAGCTACAACAAAAGAAATTTATCAGTCCCAGACAAACCAAACTTCAGTTTTCTGAAGTACTACAAAGAATTTTTCTGAAGTACCAGAACGGACTTGCCAAGTATTTACATAAACCAATTTTAGGCTAGTGAGGCTAATCTTATCAGGCTCCCTCTCAAACCACCAGACTATGCAAGTTTGGTTTGAATCACTTTCTAAAAAAGCTTTTTCCCTTCAGTTCTCCAAAGCAGAAGTTAGGCAGATTAGTCTTGGAAATGTACGTTGGTTTTGCATGATACTGATAAACTTATTAGCAAGCATACTGTAAAGAGTCTGTGAAATACCCCACAGGCAAGCGCCACAGAAAGAAACATTTTGCCAACAAAATATATCTCAAAGAGAAATGAAGTATTTTTGTGGCTGATACAACGAACACAGCCCATCCCTTTTTGGAATGTATTCTGCAGTAGAGAACCAAAAATAAATTTTTGCAAAGTGCTGAATCGATCCAAAATGCTCTGTGGTACAGTAGGGGAAGAACCATAAATGCGCCCTTCAGATTTCATTTAAAAAAAAAGCCAAGCAGCCTTTCTTTTATCAAGTGGCTCCTAACACAGCCCTTATGTCCTACATAATAATGATCTTTAGCTATTAATTTTCTCCAAGTAGAATCAAAAGAACTTGAACATACGAAGTGCTCAGAGAACCACCTTCCGGGAATATGGCATGGGCATGAAATGGTAGCAAAAGAGATGACAGAAGAAAACCTTGCACTTTAGACACTACATTCCAATGACTAACACTTCTCAGAAATTTTTGAGCTTCCTGAGCTCAAAGAGCAGTTTCTCACTGAGTGACTCTGCTTACATACTCCTGCCTTTTCACCTAAGAAGGAAGCAGGGGGCAAATGAATATTCTTACAGCTTCTATACGCTCCTTGAAGGCTCTCTAAGACAGACCTCTATGGTATTAACAGTAGCAACAGTATTAAAAAAAACAACCATTATTGGAGACTAAGCCACAATTTTTAGTTTTTCAAAATGTCTAAGAGACTTGCAGGCCCCAGAAAAAGCCTGAATGGCTTTCTCATTCAGGGACTGACACTTCTAAAATATAACCAGTGCTGTCAGTGCTGTAAGCCTTGCCAGAAGGCAAGAGACGGTCTGGTGGAAAAGCTGGTGGAAAAAAACAACCTCTGCCACTGTCTTTAAGGTCCCTTAGTACAGACTGGCCTTCTGAAGCACCTGCCTTTTAGCAGTTCTATCTTCTCTTTTCCTAGTGGAAGCACACAGCCTTCTAGGATGGATGTATGAAAGTCCAGATTAGATTAAATAATTTCTGTTCACACAGCCAATATAATACAAATTCATTTCCCCAAAACTTGATTGCTTACTGGCAATAGCCAATATTCATTTTGGCTTGTTTATATAGCAAATCTCTGCTGCTCAGAGCTGTTGTTCCATAGCTCCTGAACAAGAGCCATCCAACAGATTCTTGTAAGAATGGTCTTAAACAGCCTTAAAGAGACTGGGAGAAAATAAAATGGTTCTTAGAGTACTCTTCCATAATGCAGAGCTACACCATCCACTGGAGAAATGTTCATGCTGCAGCATCTGAAAGCCTGATTCTCAGGCCCATCCTCCTTCCCACACAGCCTGTATTACTCTAAAAGCAATGCAGCGAAGAATGCACCTCCTCTGAGATCCTTGTAACTATATGACTGAGACATGCTTTCTGTGGCTGTTGGACTACCCGAACTGCTGGTCATTCTGCTGTACATGAATGTACAATTACAGGTCTTCAGAGGTCTGTTAGCATAAAGAAATGGTAGCTAACAAAGTAGTTTCCAGACAAAGGTGACTTTAGACAATATTTGTGAGAACGGAGTTTTAGTAAAGAACATATTAACCTGTTTTTATAATTTTCACCCTAAGAACAGTAATTTCTTGTTACCATGAGGACCTCCCTTACTCACTTTGAGTTTAAAGAGATCTTCGTCTTGTTTTAAGGCTTTTTTTGTAACTCTTTTTAAATAATCATACTGTAACGTAGAGAGAAAGAGCATTTTCACAAGTTTCTATGCTCAGAGTTACTGAATTACCTGCCTCCTGGCATGAGACCTATTAACAAGAGAGCTCTCATCTTCCAAAGGGATTCTCAAAAGCATCCTTCACTGTACATTTCACTAAAGTACTCTTCCACTTACCCTGCAGTAGTTTGATGGTATGGAGCCTAATTTTTAACTAGTTATAAATTACTTCACACCCAATTCATAACTTTTGGATTGGAACAAATCTGAACTCCAACCTAACCCATATAAAACAAACACTTCAAAGTTTAAGCACATCTCAGATTTTAACTGCACCGCCACTGACACATCTCACTTCCAGAAAAAGGTGGGTGGGTGGCTTAATTCTTCCTTCTTTCCTCCCCCTGCTTCAGCATTAACAAATAATAATCATAAACACTTTCCATAAACACAACTACTCCACAAACAAACTACTCTATTGCACTGCAAATGATGAATTTGGAAAATTACTGGGTCAGGAAGAATGTACAAAACCTTCCAATATATCCACAGTTTCCTCCTTACCTCCTGATAAAGGTCACTGAGATCCTCATGATGTGCCTGCTTAGAGCATCCTGGGAACTCTCTGACACAACAGGAGTCAGGTGGCCAGTCCAATTCCGTCATTTCTAGCCAGTCTGTGAAGTACACCACACCACAACATTTAAACTGCAAAGGAAAGATTAGCCAAAATCAGTAATCATGATGCTACTTCTTCAGTAGGTAAAGTAGGTGATCAAAAAACATGAATAAGTTCCTAATATCAACGTCCAAAATATTTCCATAGAACTAAAAACATCTACAAGTGCTTCCATGTTATCATTTTGCTGTACTTTGACATAAAAGCCACATGAAAAATGTAATGTAGTGACCAATGATTACTTCAGAAACAGCCAATGATACTGCTCCGTGCTTTTAATTCCAATTGCTTCCTCAACGGATGTTTCACAGAAATTGTTCTATCTCAGGATTCTCCCATCCTTACTGCAAGGAACTAACACAATTTCATGTCAAAATGGGGACTAATGAACAAGTATACCTGTGGCTGAAAGGAGTACCAGAAAAAGGTCTTACTAGTGGACTATTCTTGCAAGGCTACAACTACAGACAAATATGTCTGTAGAAAACAGAAAAAGCACAGATTTACCTGAATATAGAAAAAAAATTAAAAGAGTAAGCAAAAATGTATAGAAATCACAAATGCTGAAACTGGAAGGAAGGGTTATCACATTAAAATAAATACTGCAACAGAATGAACCATTAAAAAAAAGAAGTTTGGCTGCAAAGCAGATGAGCTGTAATTTGCTATAAAACCCATCAGGACTAACAACCTGTCTTCTCCTCTGCAAAGCACACCCTGAGATTTAAAGCCAAATGACCAGTGTACCGCATTAGAAGCTGCTTTCACATAGAAAAGGCATGAAGCAGCTACATTAAAATTCGTTTGGCATTGGATGTGGACTTGACATGACTGAAAACATGCTTTGCTGCAGAAACGAGATGCTACTTTTCTCTGCCTGTATATCCTCCAGGACCAGCCTGAGTATAAGTCATTCCCTGGTTCCTTTGATCCACAGGCTTGGGAACATATTTGCCCCTCTTAACCCGCTTCAGAGCCAGAGTCTTGTATTCCACACCACTCATTGTTCACAATCAAGCAGACCAGTGCCCAGACATGTTGGCACACACTGTGCCTTTAATTCATCAGTCCTCTTAAAAATCTCACTTCTTCCTTCTTTACCACGGCTCTCATATCTCAGTTTTTATTGGTATTTTACTCAGTCAAAATCCTCCCAGCACTGGACTTTGGAAAGCTCAAGCTTTGGCTCCTCATTGCAATCGCAAAGACCATCTCATCCTTTTCTTACTCTTTCATCTTTTCTTCCCCTGCCCAGTTCTTGTTTCCTGACTTCAGCTGACCCTTTCCATCCTCCTTAGCATGGTCACAACTCTGATATTAAACCAGCAAGAGGACTGGGGAACACACTTCCCATCTCTCTCAGATGTTAAAAGATACAGAAGAAAGAATACAAAGCTGATCAGAGATTAACCTTTGGTAACAGAATTGTAATTACAATTTTGCTGACTGAAAAAGAGCCACAAGTAAAGTGCTTACAGACATAAAGCACATACCAGGCTCATACGTCCAGCATCTGAACTGTGAGAAGATGGAATATGAATAAGAGCCCAGCAATTAAGCAGAAACTGTAAAAGAGCTTTCTCAGTTCCCCAAATCAGTCATCTGGTCACAGATGCCATATGGAAAATCTAACTTCTAAAACTTCTTCTAACTTCTAAAAGGAAGTTCTTCTCCCCTAGGAAAATTAAGGCTTAGTTGAAGTTTTATTATTAATATTCATATTATAACCAGTCATTATGATGAAACTACAACAATTAGGAGGGTAAGAGGCAGTATTTAATTTAATCAACCTATACATTTAAACCAGGATACAGTACCAGTTCTATTCAATGAAAACTGATTGAGACCATTTGATTATATTATCTCAGGTACAGAATAGACATAAACACTCTACCTGCATATAAGAATTACTCAGTTTCACAGAACACTCACATGGCCAGAGCAGGGAACTCGGGGGGGTGTGCTGGTGTGTAACCTCTTTCTTTCAGCTTTTAATATAAATACAGACTAACCAAGTGCTGCCAGGAAATGTTTAAATAAACAGGAAATCTGTGCAACAATGATAGATTTCAACATTTCAACAAGGGCAGCACAATGACAGGCATTTAAAGAGTTCTCTTCCTGTACGTGAGTTATATTTGGAATTAATGGGTTTTACCTCGGGCAATTTCATGTTTCTGTAACATAATAATTCATTCTATAAAAACAGTTCTGAATTTTAGTAGGCTAGAGGGCAAAGCTGTGAATACAAGGAAGCTTTTTGGTTTGTTTCCCACCCCCCAGTCAAAGGAAATAAAACCCCTCATCACTTTCACAAACCTCGGCCAAAGAGACAGTGTTGGCATCTTTTTGGAAACTTCCTTTCCCATTCCTTTCCAGCTAAACATATCTTAACCATGACAGCTCCATGAAAGGAAACTAACAGAGCCTATGGGAAGGGGAGCACAGTTTAATATTAAAACAACATATACACACATTCATTTTACTTTACCTGTAGATTTTTAATTTTATATACATCATATCCTTCAACACTATAGTAATCCTAAAAGGCAATGGTGTCCTAACCATACTGAAAAAGGATATGAGAATGTTAGCAATTTAAATGAATTTATTAATATTCTAGTTTTGGTGTTTAAGTACCTTTAGGGCCTACAAACTCAAGAATTGGATATCAAGTGATGTTAAAAGATAGCATCACTACACAGTGCTTCATATCAAATAAACTTGCATTTATTTGCTGATTCACTTAAAACCAAACCTTTTCCCTTAGTAGATAAGTAACACTCACTGAGCAGGTATTAATTTAGTTCATGAATTAACTGTCATCTTACCTCCCTTTGGAAGAAATTCCAAGCATGGGTCAGCCACTGGTACCTAGGTAGGCCATAATTGGTCATCCTGGCTTTCAGAGTGATCATATCAGACCACTGCACTGGAACCTGGAGCAAGGACAGACATGTGACTCACAAAATGGATCAGAAGGTTTGTAGCTCCAAACCCACAGGTTCCATTTATACTGAGATCTTTCCAGTGCACTGACTAAAATAACTTTGTATACAAATCAAAGAGGAAACCAAGTATTGCAATTTTTATAATACTAATACTTTACGAGCCTTTCTTAAAATATCAAGGAAAAGTTATTTGTTTCCTTTGCTTACAAATTAAAGTCAACTGAAAAGTAGTTATATTTTTGAGAGATTAAGGAATGATTCGGTACAATCTATTTATATCATTACTAGATTGTTTACCTGGCATAGAACTTGAACTGAGTCCCATCCAAGTCATCAGGGATGGTATCTCTTTGCCCCAGTTTAGGTACTCCCCTGGTGTTGTCTTAGATAATAGAAATAAACAGGCAGCCAAATGGGGAAATTAATCTCAAGTTAAATAATTTAAACTGAACAGATGAATCATTCTCTGAAGTCTGAAAACCGCTTCACTGTGTAAGGTGAAAAACTTTGAAATGTCTAACTTCTAGATATATAAAATTAATTGAGACTCAATCTACCCTAGGAGTTTTTTCAGCCATTTTCTGGCTTTGTCTGGAGTCCTTCGTGCAGGCATCTGAAATGTGCTCCATTTTAGTAACTTGCTCAAAAACAGCCACAAAGAAGTGTAGACAAGGCCCTATGACCTTTTTTTCCCAAACACACTCACAGCCTTGTGAAAATCTTTTCTTCTGAAAGGATTCCTGAAGTGTTTTTCTTTCAAATGTGACAACTCAGAAGTGATGGTGCACTCCATTGTCTGAATATGACACCTCAGTTAGCAATTTGTTGCAAACAGAGGCAAGTGCTGTGGCACCTGGCACACAGCAAAGTTATGACTCAAGATCAAAACCTCACTTCAATTCAGCAGCACAAATTTCAGTGTGCCAAAACAAAACAAGGATCTGAAGACTGCAGTCACCATTCTAGGAACACATACCATCCATGCTGAGTTTTGCCTTGTTTTCATCAGCCTTAACAGTCACGGTGAAAGAAACCACAATTGCAGTATCAGCTCTCACTTGAACGGGAGGGGAGCCCACCTCCTCTAGCAGCCGTGACTTTGCTCTCCTGTTCAGTTTGAAGCTAACAGTAAGGGGATTCTGTAAGTAGCAACAAATGTTATCTAAGGAAAGAAAATTTGCACAGTACTTCCCGAGGAACCTGGTCTTCATTGTGCTAGATGCTCTACAAAAATAGAGGGACAATCACTGCCTGCCTGAACCCATAATACAAATAGGAACATTTGATAACATTTCATTACCACTGCTAAGTTATACTACATTTTTGATGCCCTAGTAAAGCTTCATATCATCAATATACTAATAAGGTCCCAGAAATTTAACATGCCTTTCACTTAGTAGATTTTTGCACTGAGCTCATGATTGTTCACATGAAAAATCCATTAGCAGTAGAGCACTAAAGATACGTAAAAGCATTATCAGAGAATATTTCTATCACAAACATTTACACTGGTCATATAGTGAATTAATTTAGTTTTGTACTCAATGCATTTCTCTTTCCTCTGCATCGTAAGCTAGCACTCTGCTTTATTTGGATAATATTTGATAGTGCTGCAATTAAGCTTCTACCTGATAGACTATTTTTTATTAACTTATTTGAGTTAAACACAGTCCAAGGTCATGCCTGCAACACAATACGTCCAACTTCTTTAGGAAAACAATGGAAAGCATGGAGAAAAAAACACTCAAGAAGTGAGAGAAGGAAATTAAAAGCAAAGCAAAACAATCTAAACCCCACTGTAGGAAAGTAATTTGAACGCTGGAGCTAAGGAGAGATTTGAGAATCTGTGTTTGACTGCTGCAAGAATGCCAACAGGTAAAACTGTACAGGTAATAGGCATATAGATGTACCTATTAAATATCTTTCTGTCAGCTCATCTACACGGTAGTGCACAATAATACATGGTTAAGACACATTTATTTCACTATACACTAATACTCGTGTAGACAAACAAAAACTAGAGTTGCTGGTTTGATTTTAATTTAAGTTCTATAAAGCTCACACTGCCACTGAGATCTAATTACTCATAATTATTTCTCTAATGACTATCAAAGCTTGATCAATGCCTAAATAAGCCAAGAACCCACACTGGCTTTTCAATCTTGTGGGTGGAATAAATTAGTCATGAGGCACACTACACGCTGAGAGCTATCATGAGCTGGAAGGAAAGCTGTTTTTGCCAGGACTCTTAGAGCAAGTTGTCCACACACATAGGAAAGCCCATACTGGATCAGCAGAGGCGGTTATGCCTCAGTGACATTTCTGACAGTATCACCCACTCTACACTACACAACCACCTACACTAATGCCAACTGATCTCTGAAACCCACCAGGGGCTCATGTGATTTCATGCTACACTGAAACCAATATGACATCAAGACACCCCTACGGTTATAAGAGGGAATTGTCTTATCTTTATCAAGTAGGAGGAAGCATGTTCTAGGGAATGACCTGCACAGGAACAGAAGAACCACTGAAAAATAACTGTTCTCTTCCAGACTGCCACATTCCCTATGGTTCCCAGCAGCAAGAAACCCACCCCATCACACAAAGAACAGCAGTGTTAGGACAAAGAGAATAATAGTAAGAAATTAAGAAAGAGAAAACAACAGGAAATCAAACAAAAAGACTCAACCCAAAACAGTATTTTAGGAAATAAGGAATAAAAAAAATTACATATATATAGGGAGAGAAGAAAATAGACAAAGAAAAGCAAGAAAAGAGCATCTGGGTTTGCTGTGACCCACTGCAGAAGATGCAGGCATGGAATCCAGTGCTGCTTATTTTAGCAAAGGGCTAAAGGGTCAGCAGTATTTTCTTCTGGAGGGAAACAGCATGAGCAGTGACATAACATATAGTAGGGCTTTGCCAGCCTTTATCAAACTGTCCCAGGTTTGGGTTTCAGTAGAATAGCAGATAACCAAAAGCTTGGGGGTCAGACTAAAACACACCATAACTTCAGGTTTTCTAACTGAATAGTGAAGGCTATGTAACTTCAGGCAGTTTCCACTGACAAGATTTCTGTGGAAAAATGGATGTTAGTTCTAAGTCATCCTTGGCAAAACCCCTGCAGAGGGCAGCTGTGCCTGTAACATGAAGAATGCCTCTTGTCTGTATTCCCAATTTTAAAATCAATCAACACAAGCTGACATTTAAAGGAAAGAAATAGCCTTAATCATTACTATATTAGAGCACATCTCTGGAATCTGTACTGCAAGGGGAGGAATTCTGAAGCAAAGTCCTGCCATGTAACAGACTTCAAATCTGCCAGAAATTCCTTTGGTCCAGGTATGGCGTAAGTATCAAGAAAGCTCCCTCACATCTTACTGCAATATAATTGTCATTGACTGTTGGAAAGACCATTATGTTTGGCATATCTTGGCAGTTGAGAGAAAAATATTTGTCCCTCTATTCATAAAAATGTACCAGACTGAGTACAAGATGTAAGGATGTAGCGGCCAGCAGTTACATTTCAGTTTAATTTACTCAACACTTATCTATTTTTTTACATGATGGTTATAAGTCCTCAGTTTGAAAATTAAAGGTTGGTACAGTTATAAAAACTACACAGAGATAAAACCTCTTCACAAGTCTACAGAAGAGTGTTTTATAGTCAAGACATGTTTTGCTTAAAACTGGCATTTATAGCTTGTGGAGGCAGTGTACAGATTTTAGCAGACAGCAAGTCCTCTATGGAAAGAACATGCTGTCTGTTTACAATGTAGTACACTCTTTAAAACACAAAGAATTTTTGGGGCAAAATCCCTTCAAATCCTCCCATCTACTCTCCTAAAATCCTTATTTAAGCCTGAAGTTCATAATTTATCCTCAAAAATAGCAGACTGCAATGAGAACCTGCCTAAGCAAGAATTAACAAAAAATTAAGTTCTTAAAAGGGGGAAACAACTGATTTGGCTCTCAAATATAGAGTGGCTAAGGAGAAACCCAGACAGGGCCTTCCAGACAGACAAGCTCTCCCAGGACAATTCTCTGTTTAAAATGAAGGCAGTCACTTGAAATTAAACTGTCAGAATAATGAACAGAGATAAACACTATGGCAATTAGAAAACAGCCAGCTAATGGAAAACGTAGTTTTCTTCTGCTGAAAAAATGCAGCCTCTTTTTCTGACTCACCGTTATTTCCTGCTCGTAGGTCCAAACACCACAGGCCAGTTCAACGCAGAATATTACAAGCAGGCTTCCAAAATACTGCAGAAAACAGAATGGTCTTAGCTATTTTTTATACTCTTCGAAAAAAGAAGTTTTCGAAGTTTAATATTGTTAAGTCTTTTTTTCAAAGTTAGAGAACATCAAAAATATTATTAAAATTTCACACAACTGAAGTAATGGAAACATATTTTGTAACCAAAGTATGAAAGATTCAGGCAGCAAACTTTATGAAAGCTAAGATCATGGGACATATCTTTCTTGAAAAGTACATTCTTATCCAAGTGATTTTGGTATTTGAGGTCAGCTCTAACTGTACTAACTGTAATATTTGGAGATTAATTGAAATACCTTTTTCTATTGCAAAGTGTAACCCTTGAACTATTTAAAAATAGGAAATACAAGTATAAATGAAGAAGAAGTACAGACCTTGGTAATAATGTGTAAGAAAAACTGGTTGCTCCAACTAAAAGGAGTGGGAGTTTCTTCTACATAGCATCAAGAAACCCTTTCTGAACTGCAGGATAAAGCAACATGGACTTGAAGGCTATTTTAACTGATGTTCTCTATTAAAGCTAACCCATTTATCCTTTATTTAAAGCATAAATATAGTCTCATGTATTCTTGACTCCAAATTTTCTTCCATGTCAATGGACTGAGCTTCCCTCTGCTCTCGGTATGAAAGATTTTAAAGGCACAATCTTCATGGATTTTAATTTAATTTGAAAATCAAAGAAACATCATCACAATATAAAATAGAATAGAATAAATATACAATTCCATCAGTAGTATAGGTGCCAAATGGCTTCTAATGTAGTTATTTCATTCTGGAATCTATTTAGGACACAAAACATGTACTAATGATAAGTATTTTTTTAAGGGTTAATAAGATTTATTATTTAAGGCAGAGTATAAATCCACAAATGTTAGGCTTTAACAGTCATCTACATAACACCTTTTTCATTCATCTCGTCTGGAACTGAGCAATTCAGTTACCTTGACAGCTACTGGTCTTGCCTTAATCTCTACTTGCTCAACAAATCTAACTCCCTGAATTAAATATGTAGATGCATGCAGAGACATTTAAGAAGTGCATGTAAAAATACTCATGTTAATTTTCAGGAGAAACCTGTGCCCATACCCTCCCACTGCAAAGGTCTATCCAATAAAGATGGTACTGAAAGAAGGATTCCTGTTTTACTACTCTTCATCATGTTACATTGCATCTTTACAGTCATTACAGCTGAACAACACATGGTGTTTCCTTACATATCAACACCGTAAGCACACACAACTCCAGTACAAGTCTTCAATAACCAGTATGTTCATCTTCCAAAGGTCCAAAAGAGGAAAAATGTAAGTCACACCTTCCAAGAACAATAGTGCTTTCTCTAAAATATAAATTCATGACCTTCTATGCAATGTATCTACTATTACTGCAGTGCCTAGTAGCGATGCAAAGGGTTCTTTAAAAAAAACCCAAACATGGAAATCTACTTTTCTAAGTATTCACTTTGAAAGCAGTAAAGAATGCCACATGCTTTAGTGTCACATGCTCTCTTAATAACTATAATAAAAAATGTTTAAGGGCATTATGACTAATACCCTTAAACATTATGACTAATTCCCTTAAATCGACATTTTTGAGAGGGAGAGTAGCAAAATGTTTCAATGAAAAGCGCATTTCACTTCTCAGCTGTCAAAAGAAATTTCAATGGGTTTATATTCTAACTGAATAACAAGACTGGGACTGTCTGCTATCCCTGAATCTTATACAAAAATCACTGATTGTGGTGAAAGCAATACATCTGAGAGTGTACAAAACTCTTAATTTGCAGTTCTTTGCAACATTTAATTCATTCATCAAGCTCAACATTTGAAACTTTCTCATCGTTCTCAGCATGTAAGTTAAGAGTGTTTGTGGAGGTAGCAGGACACAGAAAAGCCAAACCCAAGATTTTCTCCCATTACTGAATACAGCCCAGGATAGAAAACCGTTTAGTCAGATTTACTCATAAACCACTTCTGGGTCTGCCAGGGACTGAGCACTCCTGATTAGCTACACCTAAACACATCAGGGCATGGCAGAACCAAGCTCTCTGTCCTGAGAAAGCCCATCTCTGTCCACAACACAAAACAGAAAACACACAATGAGTTTACACACAGGAAAGGCCATGCCTGGAACTGAGCAACTGCAGGCACACCAAACTCACACATAAGAGGTTGTTTCCTTTCTGCTACTGAAGGGGAGTATTATACCTCTCTCTGCAAAACAAATACTTATTATGTAAGTTTTGTGGGGAAAAAACAGTCCTCTAACCATTATTTAAATTTATTACCTCTAATTTCCATCTTCCAAATCTGGAAATTATTTCTGGATTCAATGCTTATTCCTTGTCCCCAGTTAAATTCCCACAAGAGTCTGAATGCTAAATGTATCTTCCTGCCTTTCCATGCTTCTGGTTCTTGCCAGAAATAGGGACTTGGTTTTAGAGCAGGCTTAACATTTCTTCCTGTGGGCTAAGTGGGCTACGCGTCGTAAAGATGAGTAACTCACTGAGGAGCACAGTTGTATATGACACTCAAAACTGCACCACGACATCACTGATATTACCTTCTATAGAATGTCTCCCTCAGAGTACTCTTGGCCATTGCTGAGATATTTCTTACTGTTTCTTTTTTTCTTTTTTTGGAAGAGAGAGGGTAAGAAGGGGAGGGCACACAAGGGAGTGAACAGTTTTGCAAAGACGTCTACAAGCTATCATGAAATAAAGCCACAGTTTTGATCACTTTAAGAACTGGAGACCTTCTACATGGCAAATCCTACAAACTTTTAACACTTCTCTTTTGTAGGCAATTGCTAATCACGATCATTCTCTCCTTACCCTGACTATGCAAAATAATCAGAAAATTGGAGCGGTGCCTTAATCCTGTTACGAACCCATCAGTTTCACTGAAGGATTTCCTCCAGCAAAACTGTGAAAAACCTAAAATGTTGCTTCCTTAAGAGAAGCTGAATGACTGAAATGCTGGCAGAAAACACTCTTTAGAGAGTAATAAATCAAAGTAAAAATATTTGCCAACTTAAAAATAAATAAAGCATTAGACATTTACTGCTCCATACATCGTGCTTGTGGCCAAGATACTAAACTTCAGCATCCTTTTGCTGTAAAATGGATGTTGTCAGTTAGCAGGAGCTGGTTCTCCTGCAACCTCCTTGTTAAGCCTGCTCTACCACAGGTCACATAGTGGAAGGGAAGGAGGGAGAAGAGAAGGAGGCAGTAGTTCTGTAAAACGGTTGTTTCCCAGCAGGAACATTTCATCTAATACCCAAAACATTGCACAAGCACTTGGATTCGCAGCACCAACAGACTGCAGAGGCTTAAGGAACTCTTTTCATCACATCAGTCCTGAAAGAGAGGTGAAGCACCTGGGGGCTCAGGAGAACCCTGTTCTTCTTCCTTTCTTGTGGAAGAGACTAAGCATTTGAGAAGTGACAAGAGAAACAAAGTCATTACTGTGAAAACCAGTTTCAGAGATACAAAGAGGCATGAAGGGCCAAGGAAAGAGAGTAAAGATATCCCCTACATAACCACCAGACCTTGTTCTGCTGCAATACTCTTCATGTGGTACAGGTGCAGAAGTGACCACAGCCAATACTCAAATCCTGAAACCTCCAATGCCCACACGCAACAACAGCACAGAATCCCACCACTGAAACACCACCTACTAGTGCAGAGATGCTACCAGCTTGTCTCACCTACTGAAACTTGTAACAGAGTCCACAGAGCTCTTGCTCCTGTGCAAGTCAAACAACCCCAAATCCAGATCTACAGGGAATTCATATATAAGACAGAAAGGACAGGGGGATAGTGAATGCAAATCCCACTATTATAAATTTCAGCCACAGAAGGGAGATCACCATCAAGTAAATAAAGACAAAAACCAAACCAAACCCAACACCTATCAAACAAAGAAACAGGGACTAGTATTGAATAGGTTTTGTCCTAATTCAAATAGTTATCTGCATAAAGGCTATCAGAACCCTATAAAGCACAAAAAACCATACATGGTATTTTCAGATACACATTAAAAACCAAAGTAATTAAAACCAATTTTTATAAAGATCTATATAGGTTGTGTAAATATAATCAAAAATTTCAGTCTGAAAAAAATTTCTGCACACTACAGTGGCACCCCGTAAGAGGGTACAAGCTTCATATATGCCAGTGATCCATACATGGAGCATATATTCTCTGGCATATGCCCAAAATGTCTTCTTATCTCTCCATCTAAGGCTAAAAACTAAGCTACAAAATTAGTTTATCCTAAATAAATTACAAGAGGCTTTTTTGCTATTACATTTGTTCTACCAAACTTGAGCTGATGCCCACCACCATCACATATATTTCAGAATCGTATTTCTTTCTTGATCATCTCAACCACTTAAATAAAAACACAAATAGTAATAGCAAATGCAAGCACAAAATCACTTACTGAATCTAAGGCATTTTACATTTGTTTAAAAGGCGTTTGTTCCAACAACTCCAATTCTGCTCAGAGAGTAATAGCAAAGAGCCCACACGTGAAGTGTCTCCCAAAATGAAATCTCTCCCTCATGGCTTTCCATCCTGCAGAGTGCAGAATTTTTTTGTGGCAATTGTGGGCAACTTAGAGAAGGATGTAAAGCATGAAGCACAATGTCTTATGTCTTTTGCAGAGATGTAATATAAAACTCTGACTATAGTTCTAGAGATTTTGTGTTGAATACATCACATGATTCCTGCAATCAATAATTTAATGTAATTTCTCTATGCTTTTCAGGCAACAGGCGAAAAGAACTGGTGAAAAAGAATCGATTTCTGTTACTAAGACAGCGATAGGACGATGGAGAAAACTGGGACTTCAGAAAACACAGTACATGGAGAGAGATTTTAAATTCTTCTCAGAGATGTTTTCACAGCAGAAATACTGAATTCTAACTACATTTAGCATAGGAAAACTTGAGTTAAAACACTAGTGCCTTACAATAGTTTCCTTCAGCGCAACAGCCAGGGCAATGTCAACAGCCAGTGCCCTACTTCAGGCACCATGATGATCCCACTGGCGCTGATACACAACCGGCATCACTGTCCTCTGAGGATGCCCTTCTGAACCCTGTGTAAAATTATGTCAGAAACAAAGCTAAGACCAGGAACTCTCATAGAAATTTGGTGACTTCACTTATTTAGTGACCAAGTCACTAGGCACTCTGCTGCCAAGCAGCCCAAGCAGATAAGGGCTGCCATCCTACAAAGTTGAATGCACCCAAGTATATTCTTGAAGGGTTTTTTCCACATGTGTTTTTTAACTTGGCCACTGATGGCTTCAATAATTTGTTGCCCATGGCCTGTGAAATGCTTCATCAGGAAGTAGCTACTATAACCAGCAAAACTAGGCTCTTAGCCTACACACAAGGAGAATCAAAGACCTGAAGGCATCCACAGTCATGCTCCCTTGAGCCTGCTCACACCAGTGATCGTTTTGTTGGCAGTTTCCAAGTGTGATTTGGAGGCAAGAGCTACGAACATGAACAGAGACAGGGTTCTGTGTTAACCCAAAGTGCATCAGAACCAGAAAGGCACAAGAATGGTTTAATTTATCTTTTTCCTCACTCAGACTTTTTTGGTTTTATGTTGCATCATGCTCTTCTGTTCTGACAGCTTCCTAGTTAACTACTGTCAACCTGAGGAGACTCAAAATCTGTTTAATTAATCCCTAGAGAACAAATATATCCCATCGCACAACACAGTCAAAATACTGACTTCTTAAGCCCACTTCCAGACAGTGAGAAATCAAGAGTGCATTCTGTGTATGAAAGCAAATAGCAATAGCTGGCAGGGGCTAGCTACTGGAGTCAGAAGTTGCAATATAGTGAAGAAAAGTGAGAGAATGGGGAGCTTTCAGAGAACTTCTTCCGTAAGACCATAGAAATCCTTCATTTTCTGAGCAAATGCGCCTTTCTTTGAAGGATCAGTGTATTATTAACAAATCATCATTCACATCACCTGCTATTTTATTCCATAAACATCTTTTCTTCAAGCTTTACTACTCTGCTCCTGAACATTTTTGTTCCAGAAGATACAAAACCTATTTTTTCCCCTGTCAGACTCAAGAAAAAACCCAGCCCTTATGCCAGAGCAAACAAAGAGTAGCTGATGAACAACTCCAGCCTCCTCAGACTTGCTGTCTCACACTGCTCTCTTGAGCAACATGTTCCATATGGCACTAGAGGTGAAGA
This sequence comes from Vireo altiloquus, assembly GCA_013396875.1. Taxonomy (NCBI): domain Eukaryota; kingdom Metazoa; phylum Chordata; class Aves; order Passeriformes; family Vireonidae; genus Vireo; species Vireo altiloquus. The sequence goes on from VZRF01009054.1 coordinate 262,970, forward strand.
AAGCTCTGGAAAGGGCAGGGGCTGAAAGAACTTCCAAGAGGGCAGCTGCAGAATGAAACCTTACCATAACCTCTAAAAGACCAGAGTATATGGTATGTAAAGCAAATGCCAGCAGATTTAAGAGTTATGCATAGCATTTCCCAATGCGTAACAGCCTGAGACCATCAGCCTTGATCTTCTGAGATGCAAGCCATCCAAACATCTCTTTGCCCCCAGGGAAACCTCAGATGACCACCACTGAATCACCAACAGGAACCAGAATCTTTCCGTGTAAAATCTACCAAGTCCTTCCTCCTTTTTATCTTTGTCAGTTTACAAGCTAACAAGATTATTTTTTAGCTATGTTTTTTTAAAATGGAGCAAACATTCATTAAACCAAGTCAGACAAGCTGCATGGAAAACTGACATCCTGTTTATCCACTTCAGCAGCATTAATTTTCCCCTGCTTCCCTCCCCTGCACCCTCAGCCCTGCCCTGAAGGAATTAACAGTCCATTAGTCATTCTGATTTTAAATTTGGTTTATTTGCTTGACAACACAGAAATTTGTGAGAATGCAGCCAAAAGTCAAGAGGGAAATGAGCTGAAACCATCAAATTGCAACACAAGCTACTGAATGTCATCCAGTTCTTCAAAATAAATACAATTCACACAAAAATAATCAAATATCTCCATTATCCTAGATTTGGTTTCCCAGATCACGGAATTTTATCAAAATGTCTTAAAGTCTATGATCTTTGCAAAGTCCACCAAGTTTTTTGTAAAACTTTGTAATTTTTAATTTTTTTATGGCAATGCACATTCTAGCTTTTGAAGCTATGTATCCAATTTCTTTTTATTAAGCCATTTGTTTTTTAAAAAAATTATTCATAAATAAAATCATTTATGAATAGCTAGATTTTTGTTCACAGCCTTGATTCTTCTGTGGGATATTCTTCACCTGTTGTAAATGTTTACTTTAATGGTTATCTTTGCTTATATAAGTAAACTGGTAATACTTTGGAAATAAGCAAATGCACATCTCAAACAATTAGGATTTACTTGCTAAGGGTTCAATTACCTCAAGTCAGTGAACTTCCAGAAATAAGGGTTATTGCAAGGTCATGGTAAAGTACTGAACAGGATAAAGGTAAAGACAGACATTAGACCATAATTTTCTTATGGCTTGTCATATATTCTTTCCCCTTTTTCTTCCCCCATTTCATAGGATTTATATCAAAACCCAAAGTTTCCTTTCCTGCACAGATTTTTCAAAACACAGCTTCCTTCGTCTACCTGCTTTTTGTTTTCTACCAAGGAAATTACACACCATAAAAATGTTTCCTCAGCCAAGAAAACACGTTTTGCTTGTAAAATAGACCCATTTGGTGCTGATACACAATGACTCTGCTACAGCATGCCCCAAGATACTTCAAACAATCACCATTTGGAGTGAAGAAATGCCCTTAGAATATAAAACCCACACTGCAGCCCCCACGCACACAGCAAAGTGCCTTTTTGGTTAAACAGTCAAAAGGGTATGCTTCAACAAGAAAAAGATTAATCCACCTGACAGGACATCCACTCCATACACAGCTTGTGGCAACGAGAATGCAGCTGAACCACAGTATCAAGGCACACCCCATAAGTGTGCTGGGCTGCATCTCAGACAAGACACAGAGACTTGGCTGGGCTTTGTGGATTTATGTACTCCTTCCTTGCTCTTAGCAACTTCTCTCATTCCCTATTAATTTCAGCAAATTAAAAAAACCCGGGCAAACGAGCAATGAGAAAAGAAGAGCTGGAAAGGACAAAGGGGAAAAAAACCACACTACAGCAGAAAGACCATGTATCATCTCAGCACCTCCCCACCTTTTCTCAGTAAGGATGCAGCAGCCCTCATTCCCATCCTGGTATCACTCACAACTCTCTACCCTCAACAACCCCAGTGCCTTGAACCTACTGTCATATCAGTCCCTGTCTTTTCAACAGTTTTGTCGTACCCACATCCATCACTTCGCCAATCTTTTTATTACTATGTTCCCTCCTCTTCAGACCTGGACTTTTCCAGAGTCCTTTTCAGTTCTGCTGCTGTTTCATTCTCTTCTACTGCTCTGGGTATCTGTGACTTTTAAGAACTTGCAGGGAAGAAGGAGTATTAACAGTGTAACAAGTGGGAATGAGGGAAAACAGAAACAAGGAAGGTCAGAGCAACAAGGCTTGCTCCAAAAGGATCATGAGGCCAAACAGTGACACCCAGTCATGCAAACATTCAGCATATAAGTCTCCAAGAACATAGTAACCTCCCAGCACATTAGCCTAAAAGTAATGCATGCAGTAAAAATCATGGCACAGGAGTCCAAGCAGCATGTGTCATGTAGAAAACATACCAGAATCATGAAATGATTATTGTCAATAGATATCTACCTTTTATCTCAGCACTGAGAATCTTTCCTAATGCATAAGCAAATGTCTCTTCACTATTGAAGATATATACACAAAAGAATTAAAATTTATGGCCTCCTAATGGCACTATCCAACCTCGCTGTCCTAAGTCAAAGGCACTGCCGTCAAGAGGCCAGGCAGTTCTTGTTACTTGGAGCTGATGGATAACTGCACCGAACAGTGCTGTGTTGCTTCTGCAACACTGCCAAGCATTCAAGGCAGCCGCTCAGTGCCTGGATGAAAGCAGCAGATCATCACCATGATCACAGCAAACATTTGGATTAAAGTCCATTACTTGGAAGAAGACCTGGACACTCCCAGCAGTTCAATTCTTGTCATGCTCCCCCATGCTGCTAAAATACACAGCTGCTCTTGCTTGCTGTGTGTTCCACAGGCAGCACCTTCATCGTTACACAACTCCCAATATTCCACTTGGCCAAGCAACTCATGCCTCCTCTGTAAGCTCCCTCTCCTACTTAAGGAAATTCGGCACTGTTTCAAAGGCCTTGCCTTTAAAAAAGTCTTTCAAGGACATACACAGCAAGGATTTATTTATGCTGGGGAAGGCACGGTCAACAAAATGCACCATACTTATACAGGCAGACAGAGAGGTTGGCACTCCGAACCCCAGGAACAACGTACTCCACAGAGCTGGGAGCCCTGCAGAGTGCACACGTTCCTGTAAAGCCTGGCTTAGCTCTGTGGTGACATCGTGGCATCACCAAAATCCATCTCAAAATCTAACAACTTGTCTGAACCTTAAAAATCCTGATCTAAACAGGAAAGAAGCTTGCTCCACATTTCAAGGCAAAAAGATGTATAATAGTTAGTACAGGCATAATCTCCAGCAGTTTACCTTTGAATTCAAAGTTAGAAATATAGAAAGAACAAAAATACTCAATTTTTTTGAGAAAGTTGCTCATATTTGAAACTGCTGAGGTGTAATAAAAATTGGTGAACTTTAAGTGTATTTTCTCTACCAGTGGAACATCAAACAGGCAGCACTTCAAAATGCAAGCTAAATGTCCACCCCTTAGTTACCACTGACTATCTGAAACTGAGGTTTAGCAGAATACTAGCTTCTCATCAAACCCAAATGACAGTATTATAAACACATTTAAACCAGTCTTTCAAAGAAGGCAGGTGAGCCTGCCACACAAGGGTCCCCAAGAACCCCCTGGGAGGGAAGGACCCTGAGAGGCACTCCCCAAGTTAAGAGAGACACAAGAGGCTTCTCTCAAGGACACCCTGTTCTGTTCTGCTAATGTACCCCTGCTCTGCACCCTCAGTCACCCGCTGGTCTAAAGCCCCTTGTTCCTCAGTCACCCCCCTCTATTTCCCCATCTGTTCCCATACCTTGGCCCCACCTTTGTACTGCCCCAATCCACCCCTACCACACCGTACTTAAACCTGGACCTTCCCTTAAGTATTGGTCTCTGTCACTGAACCCCCATGTGCACGGCTAGATCTCTGAGGGCTCAAACAAAGACTCTTCCTGCCCCTTTGCCATCAACTCATGCTAGCAGCTATCCCGCCATGCTACAGGCAGGCTAACCTGTCTTGTGAATCTCTTTTTCCCAATCATACCACATTTGTACATGGGCTGTTGATAAAAGTCACAAAATACAAACTCAGTCTGTCCAGCTTAATACTAAACTGCACAGGTTACACCAAGTATGTTTGTTAGTTATTTTTTCCCTTCAATGCTTGGTATCTAAATAATGAAGAAATACTTCTGGTTGGTAAATAACAATTTCAGTGCCAAATGTTAGTACAAGGTATTGCAGCAGCTGTAACTGTGCTAAGAGTCCACATGGATAGGAACAAATATCCTTTATTATTACAGAGCAAATAACCCATACTACGTATTACTGCAGAAACACATGCTGCCACAAAAAGGAAAAGAAAACAGAAGACAACAGAATTTATTATCACTGAAGTCTCATTAATTCCTGCCACAGAATAGTTGATGCTGTGGTACTGTAGAGCAGCTAACATTTCCAACAGAGTAAGAATGCTTTCTAGGAAGAAGCCATTAGCAGTTATTGGTATCCTGCAACATAGCAGATGTCCAAATTTAATCACCCCTATCACCTCTGCATTCACATGGACTGAAATGGGTGTACGTGTATAGAAGAATTTGCCACAAGTGCTGATACAGTCAATAGTATCTCATCATTCTTTAGACAGACTTCACAGAAACCACTAGTTTAATGATGGTTTGTCTGCCTGTGTTTCAACTCAATACACAGCTTAGTCTTCCAGGGTCCAATATATAATCAGGTTCCACCATAACTGCATTAGTAAGCTGTTTGACCACCCAACAGGGTCTAACGATGTCTAGCTCTGAGGAATATTTATTACTCTGTCAACTTGATGATAAAAATCGTAACAGGATTTGTCCTACTGACCATCAAATATTTCTAACCATTTTTCCCTTTGTGAAAACACATGCAGACAAATTTGAATGCCGCAGTTACAGAGAAGTCATGGTTATAAATACAAGAACTTGCAATGAAAACTCCAGCCAGGAAGTATTTTCCAGTGGGATTTTCATTAAGCTCTTCTTTTCAAGCAACAGAGCTTACTCTCGTTATTTATTAAAACGAGAACTTAAAAAACAAACAAACAAACAAAAACATAGTTAAGGTTGCTATTCTTAAAGAATATACTGGGTTTTTTTTAGTTAGGCAATGTGAACAGCAGACTTTGAAAACAACCCAAAATATACGGAACCTCAAAAGAAGAGAGGCAAAGTATTTTTTTTCAAATCCGGAACCAATTTTGTTGAAAGAACTGTACCAACCACCATAAAACCTGGACTCTACTTTCCCACCCTTGGACTTTTCATGCATCCAAGTCAGTGACTTGGAAGAGCCCAGATCTTCCACTTTAGGCTGGCATCACAACTACTTCTACATGAGGATGCTGGTTAATCACACCAAAAAATATATTATAGAAACTCAAGGAACACATGGACTCTTCAGATCAACTACCCTTCAGGACATATCTCTGAAGTAATCTCCAAGACAAAAGTCACTCTAAGNAATGGACTCTTCAGATCAACCTACCCTTCGGGACATATTTCTGAAGTAATTAAATGATCACAGCTTTAAAATGTTGGTTCTACAAAAAGTCCACGGTATACACGTCAGAAGACTGAGGTTTTACATTTTCCTTCTACTAAGCTGAGCAAACATGAGTTTGATTTATACTTATGCCCCCATGTGAAGACAAAAAGGTTTTAAGCATTTAATTGCAAGACAAAATTTCAAAAACTAATTTAAATTATTATGTATTCAAATGTATTAAAATATAACACTGCATCTATTCTATTGTCCTTACACTTTATTACATTTTCCAAGAATCCATTTCAATTAACATCAGCACTAGCAATGAGCATGCTGCCAGGACGTCAAGACTTGTATCCAAGTATCTGTGCATGCCATCATTATGGCTTTCATGTACTTCAAAAAGAAGATTAAAAGCATGATTGAAGAGGTTGTTAATGTTCTACACGAAGGTTCTTTTCTTTTAGTTCATCTGGTTGAACAAAAGCTCATTTTGTTGATCCATCAGTTTTCTGATTAGTCTGATGAATGAAGCATTGACTTATGTTTGCATACTTCTGTATGGTATAACATAACTGCATTCATTTAACAATCAATCAAAGACAATGACATGCTTAGGAAGATACCATTTAGTTTTGCTTATCAGTTTTTTTAGCAAGAGCAAATCTCAAGCTCCTGAAAATGAAATATTGCAAGACAAAATGATAGAAATGTCTTGTTTTGATTTAGTGTAACTTGACTTTGAAGTGCCTAAACACACTTCAATTGATTTATTTCCAGATGGCACTAAAGGCTATAAATGATTTTTTCTTTTCACTTGCAGTGTAAATAAACTCAAGGCCAAAACTAGTTTTAACTTCATCTTCTCTTTAAATAGTTAGGTGGTTTTTTTCAAACCTTATACCAAAAAGAACTTTTTCTTTCCCCAGATACTATGTGACATTGATCTACATCATAGAGTTGTTTTTACCTTTTAATTAATTTAATTAGTATTAAAAACTATCACCACTATAAAATAAAGAACACGTTATGAAAGTAATCTTATTACCTTTTGAAAACCTCCTAGTAACTTTATAATATTTTAATACTTTCACTATTTAGATGAAACAAAAATATGTACAAAGCCCTTTTAAGGTATGTAAGAAAGATTAGTAGAAAAATAATATATGGTAGGAAATTACATTAATCCATTACTCTTAAGCATGTGCCCATGACTAAGTAATTGTCTTAGAACTTGTTCCCATTGACTTTAACATCGCAAGGTTAAGATCTAGAAATTAAAAATGCATTACTGCTTTGTTACTCTAACATGCTCAGATTTAAATGAGAGTTCTCCCCAACAATATAGTTTTGAAAGAATAATCTTCACATTGAACACAGGCTTAACAAAATACCCAAAAGGAGAAACAGCACTGCCCTCTTGCAACTGAGGAACACTTCTGCTGCAGATGTTCAGCTAGAGATATCAAATAAAGCTTTCTCCAATCCTCCCAAATTAAAAAAAAAAAAAAAAAAAACAAAAAAAAAAACAAAAAAAAAAAATTTAAAAAAAAAACCCNNNAAAAAAATACATTTTAATACAAAACCCCAGTACAGTTTTGCAACTGTTTATTCTGCAGTTAGTTTTTCTACTACAGAAAAGCAAAGGTTGCATAAATCTCAGCCAACTTCTCATGGTGTTTTATGGTCATTTTGTGCAAAATCCATGAGGTGTAGGTGTCACATACCTAAGCCGGCACAGATCCAAAAGAAAAATTCAACTGAATGCACTTTGTGAGAACCCAACACACACTGCAGTGAAAAAACAGCAGGAGCCCAACTCTCCTTGTATAAGACCCTGGATAGTCTCAAGAGCTGAAGGGCTTTATCTGTCCACTTTCTCATACCACAATTACAGTAGTCAAGTCTGATACACCTCTTCAGCATCCATTGCTCCCACTCCCTTGGACTTACAGACTGCTTGGAACACTGCTTATCCTCATGTTCAAAAATGGAGTCTAATTCTGCAAAGAGCTACAGCTACTCTTTTAAGAAGCATACAGGTACGTGGCACTCTTGGATTTCAGTACTGCCAACAGTCTAAACCCTTTAACTCTAAACCTTCAAAATGAACTTGATGGGCTATACAGCCAGTGGCATTTTTTCGTTTGTCTGTTTTCGGTTGGCTGTTTCTTTTATTGTCCTCCAATTCACTGACTTCCAGATGAAGAAAATGGTGTTTGACTCCCTTAACAGTCAAAGCCACATCACAGTTAAACTGTACACAGAGCCTTGTGCAAGAGAGACTACTATATTTCAGCTGTTGTTATACACTCTCCAAATGAAGGAAAAATATGTTGGAATTTATTTTTAAACTTGCTTGCAACCAAATGCAACTGCAAAATTCCACATCCATGTAAGAGAAGACAAAGCTTCTGAACACACTCAGAATTAACTTTTGTCAACTACAAGTGCTGTTACTTTACATACGCAGTCAACTGTGGAATAAAGCAAAGCCTAGGTTAGGTAGCTATTGCACAGCTAAGAGCCAAAACAGTAGCATACAGGTTTATTTCAGAGTACTCAGACTCACATCTCTATAATTATTAGTACTTAAGAGTTTGAGTTATTTTTCCCTTCAGCAACTCCTCTACTAAATGAAGTGAATTTTTGCAGTTGAGACACTGCTTGTCTTTCAGTCACAGCATACTGCAGTCTAGGCAATAAATTATTTCCTACCGTGTGTTTTGCAATTACAATTCCTCACCGATACCGTAACTCAACATGGTAATAAAAAATAATCAGTATTTATCAAGTGCCTGTGGATTAAAACCTTTCTAACTCCTGAAACAAAAAAGAAGGTATGAAACATACCCAGACAAGGAGCAACAGATTTCTTTTTACCGTTCCACAGTACCCCAACATTCCAACTATGATGAGGAAACAGCAGACTGCAATCATAACCGGGTGGACCACAGGAAAGTAAGTCAAAATGACAGCCTCCTCCACCCTAAAACCAATCAGAACAATAATCAAAAAAAACCACAATCACACAAAAATGATACACAGGAAAAAAAATACAGCCATTAAAAAGAAAATGGTTGATTAGCAGATGTGTTTTTTCCAGCACCTTACACATTTCAAAGAAATCTCTTCAATGTGGTTTTAAAGTCAAATGGTGCACTTGAGTGCCAAAACATAATGCATTGTCCAAAACCTCTCTGGAGCAAAGGCAATCTTCCTGTCCTGCACTTGCACAGTACGCAGCACAATGAGACCCTGTTTTATCACTAACATAAACACTGCTGTAATAAAATTAACAAAATTCCTAAGTCTCTGGACTGAATAAAGTACTCAAAACTAAACAGTAATATAATATGATTACAAGTTATCAAAGGGCCAAAAATTGATCCCTGACAGAAGAGAAAGGCACAGTATTGAAACCCTATTTTTCCCCCTTTTATAATTTCAACTGATGGCCAAAATTGTGGCAAAAAATGCACCTTTAAATAAAACAATGATTAGTTTAACTGAAGGATTTTTAATTCTACAAATCCTAATTAGGAAGCTTGCTATTCAGAATGAACAACATCTACCCTAGTCAGTCACTCACACAGATTAGAAGTTTAACTAAAGCTTTACCTTGTTTCTGCAGTTAAAGTGAGAACATTATTCAGGTAGTCTCTCAGCCAAGCAGAAACACCTAATATGCTGATGGACATCAACTGAAAAAAAAAATTAAGTTATTTATCATGTCTTTGAAGCAAATTGCAAGATCATTCATAATTTAAGCAGAGGATCAATCATCACTAACATTTTTCATGCATTGATTTATTTGAACAACATAGTGTCCCCAAAACTGTACTTCTATATGCTTAGAATTACCTTGTTGCCCAAGTTATTATGGAGCCAGTGACAATAATCTTCTTTTCCACCTTATGATACTACTGCTGACTCCTATCCCACCACCGCACAATATACCATAGAAACAACAGGAAGGGCTTACACTGCTAAAATCAGTGACTCTTTCAGGGCTCACAGGTGATACACATCAGTCTGCATGAAACCATGGAGCCATGCTCATGCTCAGGTACACAGCTAGATAAGAAATATCTGATACAACAGTAATGATACGCTGACACACAGAAGAGGAGATTTACCTTCGGGTTAAATCTAGATGAATCTGATTCTCTTGCTTGTTCAGACAGAGTCACACCATGAACACTATGTCTCAGTTTCCTGAACCATAAAATGAAAATAAAACTAACTGCATTTCAATTATAAATCATATAAAGCATTTGAGTACCTAATGTGTCAGGCACTTCAGAGGCATAAAGTCACTGTACTTTCACCAGGACTGCTCCCACAGCAAGTAAATCCCCAAGACTGAACCCACCTAGAATTGCCACCACCTCAGCAGACATGGATTTCTGTCACCTGATGCCATCATAGACTTCAGTACACCTGGAATTTACCAGAAGCTCTGCCCTCTGATTTTCTTGAGAAGTCAAACCTGAAGAACATGTTCAGAACCTGCCATGCTGTGACAGCACCAGCTCTGCTGCTGCTGTAGCAGAGGTACTGCTCAAGGACAAGGCAATCCTCACTCAAGTTTCACAGGGGCACCTAGACCTGAACCACAGAAGACACAGGACCTCAGAAGCACCACTGTCTAGCTGAGGGAGGGACACCTAAGCATGACAACTGTCCTGAATACTACTGCATTCATGCACTGTATAGGGGTATGACAGGACACATAAGCATTATACTTACAGTTTTTTAAATCAGTAAGAAGTGCTAACCTCCCCTTTGTCCTCAACATCTAGCTTTTCGTATGCCCTCATATTTTCCCTTAACTTGTTTTGAAGAACAAGTTAAGTGGTTCAAACCTAACAGGTAAAGTCACTCTGTGTCCTTACTGGCTCCTTTGCCTCCAGCATGCCCATAGCAGACTACTTCTGCCTTTAAAATTTCACAGGAGTCCCAGTAGCTATCCCAGAGCTTCTTCCTGCTTTTCAGATCTGATGCACAAAGTACAGGCACTGCCCTGGTTCTGGGTGCTGCCAGCAAGAGGTTGGTGCTTGGCATGCTGCAAGCATATTCCTGAAAGTTAGTGCATGCTACAGGTCTGCTGTGTTCACTCATGTTCTTTACACTCCGTGGGATCTGTTTTGGCTGGTGAAACAATAACACTTTCTATTGTCTTATTTGCAGGAAGCTGCAGGAACAAGGAAAACAACATGACTGGAATCTCCTAAATAAATTTCTATCTCCTTGAAAGAAAGCATCAGGCAAACATACCACACAAGTAGCCAAAACACTAGAGAGGTAAAGCAGACTACAAACAGCCAGCCTACTTTCTTGTAGTCAAAAAGCAATACAAAACATTTTTAACCCTCCACATCTCCCTGAAAGGCCTGCTGATACACACAGAAAAGCATTAGCTCACACAAAATCTGTTTATGACAAAATATTTAAGATAAAGTGGATTACTTCATTTTACAACAGTGGTGTTCAGAAGTGAGAAGTCCATCAAAACACTCCTCAGTAATTTTTAGTAAGAGACCAACAGTCCTGCTACAAGAACAGTACCAGCAAAATGATCACTTTCTAAATAATATCCTTCCTCACGTACCAGACTGGTGGTCTGCCTACTCCTTGCTGTCCATTAGGAACTCTCAGGCTGCACAAATTTTCTTTCAGTCTTCAGCATGTGAAACGCGGATTAAACTCCACAACTAGTTAAAGTTGTAAGGTAGGTATGATTTATTCAGCGCACGACGCAGGGGGAGAGCATCTTCCTAAATCCTGCATATCTTTCATAACTTCCAATCCTCTATTAATCCACAAAAATCATGCATATTCTATATCGCCTATACATATTGATTACCTGTCCCCGCCTGCTCTCCGCTTCGTATGCAAATCAACTGCAGCTGCATAGTTCGTCCCTTTCATTGGGTCAGTGGTCCCAAAATGGGTTTGGGGGCTTGGAGAGATGAAGTAAAAGAAGTCTGCATTTGTATGAATTTTTGACTCCAGGGATTTGCGCATGTGTATTCTCTCTTTGCTGCAATATTCCCCTCAGTTTTACAAAGGGGCCCCTCTCAGTTTTGCGAATTCAGCAGCCGTTTGGTAAGTACCAGTGTACCAGCTGTCCTTCGAAGGGCACCTTACCTCTTTTGCACTCCTTCAGCCCTTGGAGAGCAGGATAATGAATCCCATACATTCATATGATTTATCCCAACTATTCTAAATTCCCTTTAACTCTTAAATCCCCTGTTTCACATGCAGCAACACATTGTACATAGTGATGAGAGGAAGTGGATTTTGAGGAAGGCAGGATTGCTCCTTCAGCAGAGGTAAGATGTGGCAGCATATTGAAGCATGCAGGTTACTCACAGACAACAGGGATATTCACAGAGCAACCAGGTAAAAGACAGAGGGGACAGAAAGGACTTCCTGGAGACCAAAAGTACTGAGCAGAGTCCTGTCACTAAGAGAATCATTCAGTTTGCTAGAAGAAAGGACTTGCATGCAAAGGAAAATCAGGAAGAACAAGAACTTTTACTTCTATTCTGTCTGCCATTGATGAGTCTTCTTTACCTAGATATGTATTTGCCCACATAAAATCTGTGGAAAATCTAGGCAGATACACTACCAAGCTGAGGCCAACATATAGCTGTGTGACTACTACAGAAAGGCTTAATGATCACATCAGAGAACGTGACTCCCTCTTCACTTATGAACAACAACTAGAAGAAAAGGACTACTTCCTTTAACCTAGGAAACATAACCTTCACAAATAATGTAATTACGTGAACACCATTTCAGTTCATAAGAACAACATCTCTATGAAAGGCCTCTTGCAGCATTCAGAAAGACTTTAGACATTTAGTTTCCCCTGGCTGCTCTCATTTAGTGTGAACAGCTAACAGACAATTACTACTATTTCTTGCTGATGTAAATTATATGCAAAAACATTCCACCTATAAAGCCTGTGAGAGCCACCCACCCATCCTGTGCCTGGCATAATCTCACCACCATTAACTGCTTCAAGTGTTACTGACTTCTGCTACTCTTAAAATGCCCAAGAGCTCAGTCAGCATTACTCTGAGAAGGTAGAAGCACAATGCCTTACCTTGCTGCTACACAGATGTTACACAAAGATCACCTGTGCAACACCTTCCTGGCAATCAAACTCCTAGTGAGGCACCTTTGGGCACCATATTTTCAAGGAAGTCCAAAAGTAAATTATTACTCTGAATGACCTGAAATCCAGGAGTGCTGTGATACACTTGATTCACAGGCATGAAAGTTAATAAGTGTCCAGCTGGCGCGGCAGAAAGGCATGGGTCAGAAAGTGAAGGCAAATATCCAAGAGGTTCCCCTTAAAAAAACCCGAGGCCTGTGAAAGAGCAAACTGATAAAAAAGCAATTCAGCAATAAGTTTATTACAAAAGGTGTACTTCACAGCACATAAGCCAGAAAGTGCTTGGTAGCTCTTCACTAACAGAAGGAAGTGATGGGGAAAAAGTCGCATCCCCTCTGATCAGCAGAATTGAGCCAGAGGGCAGGAACACCCTGAGGGATGAAAGATGCCTTCGCAACACTGACTGCCCTGCATAATGACTGATGTTTATTTTAGTGACAAAAGAGTATCAAGCACTAGCTCCCATCCATGAATCCACTTGCTGACCTTCTCCATAGCCACAAGGGAATCACAACAAGAACACAACACACATGCCTGACCTCTGCAGCCTCACATGCAGATGTGCTGCCCTGTAAAAGCACTCAACATCCTCAAGTGCCAGATGATATCGAAAAAGCTCCAGGCACCCACCACTTCACACTACCTACAGCACATGCAGATCTGCAGCCAGAAGCACAGGAAGTCCATCAACATCAACAGTACAATCCAGTCCAAGCACTCAGTAGGCAGGAACAGTAATAGCCTCCCCCAAAACCTTGATGTGCATCCAAACCCACGAGCAAATATCAGCAGGCACATCACTGCAATTCACTGCCAAGTGATTTTCAAGAACTCATGGGCAAGGGCAAGGTCCTGATTACAGCTATTGTTGGTTCATTTGAAGGATGGTAAAAACGTGGCCTTGAAAACCTGGCAGTCCCTACTGCAGCCATTGTTTTGTAACTAATTTAATGTAAAATACAGTTAAAATCTGTATCAAGCAATCAGATGAAAGAAGACAAGTTTATGACAAATAAAACTGCTAAGATAATTCTCACATTAACAGTAACATCATTTCACCAAAAGTTTTCATTCAAGCTTCTCTGATGACAGCCAGTCTGCTGTGCTGTAAATATAAAATGATAGTATGCAGTAAAGCATGTTTATTGGCTGCAGCTGGCTGCACAAGTCACTATGAGTTTAATTCTGAACTGTCACAGTATGTTGTATAGCCATGAACATGACACTGAGGAGTTCACAGTGATGCTGGTGTCATACTCTATTTTAAATGTATGTTTGCACTGATTAAACAAAGGCAATAATTTCAATTTTTATATATGAGCAATATGCACACAGTAATATATTAAATTTGCAAATGAATTTCTAACAAAGTTTCTAAAGTTACTAAGGTTTTCCAGACAACTGAATTACAATATCCAACAACAGACTTCAGCTATTAGAAATAATTTCCAAGCATAGTTTAAATTTTATTTGGAACTCTTACATACATTAGACATCAAAATGAAAAAGTAAAATCATCGGCAATTCATTGAGTATATATTTTAAGCTGGTATTTTGAAAATTCTACTCCCAGTGCCTCTGAGGCCATACCTAAACTGGAAAATAAATCTCCATTTTCAATTAATAAATGAACATGGATTTCTGTCTTCAAAGGAGCAATTGATATTGCTATTTGCACACCTGTGTTCACCCTCTCATCATTTTTTTTTCATTCAAACATTCTAACACCTTCATTTTACTGTGCTCAAATTTGAGAAAGGGTTTTTCTTAACATTAAACTGGAGAAAGATTAAAAATATCTTCCATACCAAAAATCACACATGATTGGGTTTTTTTTTCTAACAGATGGGGTAAACAGCTTCAGGCCACGCTCTGATACCCATAATGAAATGCTGACTAGCAGCAATACAGAGCAACCTGCTTTGCATGAAAACATTTCTGGCTCCAAGGAAATTACTTCCAAGATATGACAACACTTGTCAGAATATGTCCTCTAATTTTAGTTTAAAAAAAACCCAAACCAAAACCAAAAACCCACAAACAAAAAAAACCACAAAACAAACTTTGTGAAAATCTTCCTGTTAAAATTGATTTAGGTAATCTGAGCTATGATTTACCCTTACCAAGGGGGCAGGGGGATACAAGGTTGTGAACAGAGTATGCTGCAATGCTTTTATAGGATTTTCACTATTAGGATCAATATTCAGATCACTGAACAAACACAAATAACTCAGATCCATGGACAAATAGATAACTACATTTTTTAGGACAGAGGGACATAAGGGTGGAGGAAGGGGGACAAGAGGCCTTGTTCTTCTGTATTACCTGGCAAAACCATTTAAATGTTTTGAGAAAGAATTGCCTACAAAAAAGGCAAATCCCCAATTTCTTAAAAAAGGACCTTTTAGTCTGTAGATATTCCAAGATTTCATTTTAGCTAAGTTTTCTACAAGGTTATGCCTTGGTCCACTCCCACCTCAGTAAACAGCTGAAGCATGTTCATATTTGCACTTTGAATCTGGGTTTGCTTGCACAGCTGCAACTGTGAGTTAGCAACCTGCTCCACATTTGGCACGGGTTGGAACTCACACACTTTGCAATAAGGCAACTGCTGGAGCACTGACAGGCTGCCAAGAGGTCACCCTCCCAGGGAACATGAGCAAGTTTTCCAGGAGTTGGCTGTTCAATAAGCCCAGAGGAAGCACAACAGAAAGAACAAGCAAGAGCCCAAGCATGCAAACAAGGCTGAGGTACAGTTGTACTGCTTGAGACCCACATCAGCCTCTGCGCTGTGTAACACAAGGGTACATTAAAAGCAAAGAGGGATAAGGAAGCATATTTCTTCAACCACTCTCTCTATGACTACTCAAGCACTGCACTTCTTGTTAGGACATGACTTGTGCCACTTTTCCCTCAAAAGTAACCATCTCACTGTCAAGACGTCTTTTGCTTTGGGGAGGTACAGGCATGTGCCACTCATCACAGGCAATCCAGAGCAATGCTCACAGCTCAAGCATCCCAATCCACACACAATATACTCTTAATTTTGTTTCTCTAAGAGTTTGCTTTTATTCATGGATGGTAGCCAATTTCACAGATGTAGGCAAATTATTTTTAAACTCGTCATATATATATATATATGTATATTTAACTGGAAGAGGGATGTAAAGAAAAGAGCATGTATTTCCTATAATCCACAGGACTACATGTTAGCTGTTTGAGGGTTTATCACCTAACTTTCCTGTTTTACAAATGAATTCCCATGAGCACACAAAGTCAATTAAAATGAACCTGCATTTTTATTTAAATCATATATTCCTACAAAAATGCACAAAATTAAACTGTCCCCTATACCTTGTGAAACAGCTAAAAGATATTTCAGAAAATGTTATTCCTATGAGCCCTGTCTAGAGCCTACCACAGATTCAAGATGATAGAGAATCTTCAGGGTACAGAAGCGTACTGGGTACAGGGTACTGGAGATTCATTAATAATTGGACAGCTATCTTCTACAAAAGGAGACGTGAATTTAAAGAAGAAAACGTGTATAAGTACCTACAAGTCAGATGGACCTTTAAGTTTGCTGCAGATTGTCATTTACCAGTACAAACACATAGCTTGAAATTCTTCCTTCCCTGTGAGCTACGGGCTCAAATCTTGTCAGCACAGGTTTGTGATTCATCTTCGAGGTTGATGCAATGAGTTCCACTGAGTTAATTGTGAGTAGTACCCAAAAAATATCTGTGGTTCACTTATTCCTGAATGCCAATCAAAAAGCATTGGGGTAGGGTCTTGGGTTTGGTGTTTTCCTTTCCACTAGCACACCAAGCCACTGTTTTTCAGGAGTTTTCCAGAAACTCATCCAGCAATTCACAGCTGATATGTCACTCAGGGTGAGCCATATCACCTACAAAGATACTTGGGATAAAAGGTTATATATAGAGGTAGACACAAAGTTGATTTAGGGCTGAGCTCTAGTTTGTTAGGACATAGTCTGGTAATGTAATGATGTTGTATGAATAATACAGCCTAAAGACACTAAAAAGTAAAACATTTCTCAAATACCAGAATTAAATAAATACTTCTGGTCCTTTAAAACTCCTCCTATATCTCTGCTGAATGCATTCCTTTAAAAACACAGCATATTCCCACAGAAGCCACAATTATTTTCTTTATACAAAGAATGCTAAGAAAATTGCAAGTGTAGTTTCTAAAATCAGACTATATTAGCCTAGAATACAGTTTACAGTGCTACAGGTACCGGCACTGTTCATTTCATGGATATTATTTGCCATTTAAACTTAAAACATTGACCCAAACTTTTCATTCCAAGTATCTATAAATCCCACCAACAAGAGTGGAAGTCAAAATGCAGTGGAAACCTCTGTGCAGAACCTGGTTTCACAGAAGGCATGATAGACTGATTTCTTTCTCATGTCACAACAGACTTGAAAAATAAAGCAAAATAAATTACAAGATTCAACACATGCATTTGAAGTTGAACAAAACAGGAAATAAAATATCACTGCTTCCAACCACCCGGAGTTACTTCCTAGCACAACACTCATATTCACTTGCTCTGAGTTCTCAAGTAGTATACATATGCAAAACAAGACTTAAGTGTGCAAAGCACTTGAATTTAAAACTTACTAGAAACTTGCTCCATTTTCATTTTATGTGATTTTTTTCTAACTTTGCTCACAATACATGCTTGAGATAGACACAAACAATTTCCACTACCTGCCAGAAGTGTTTATGTGCTGCAATCACACAAGTGAAATTAGATGGTACTGGTGAAGGAAATCCTAAGCATTGTTCAACAGAAACAGCATATCCCTAGGCAAAAAAAGCTCACAAGGTGAAAGAAAAGTGGCAACATCGCTGTCTTGGCTCGAACATCCACTGACACTATTAATCATCAGTTAAGAGATCCTTACCACCTGTGACACAGTCAACTACAACTTACAACCTTGATTTGTCCACAGCACCACAGTACAGTCATCCTCAATTACAAGCAACACAAGAGCAGCTGCTCCTGCCTCACATGCTCACCAGAAGAAAAAAAAAATGCTGGCAGTTTTCTCCAAACAGAAAGTCTACACAGACTTTTTCCTGCACTCTTCCTGCCAAGTTATACTTTGCTTTTCTTTAAAAAAATTGATAAAATTATTCTGTTGCTTTAGTTGCATTTACTATCATTATCTAGTTCATCTATTTCGACTATTAATAACTTTTTTTAAAGAACATACATTGCTAAGCTGCAAAGGAAAGTAGAACAGACCTGTACGTCTCAAAACTACTGCTTTGCTTAATCCCCTACAATTGTAAGCAGCCAGGAGGCTGAATTTTCCCTGTATTCAGCACCATTTACTGGTTCCTGTTCTAGCAAAACCCGCAGGGGATACTTGGACTTCGGTGTCTCCTATGTTATGCCTGTGCCATTATTACAGGCTGACAGCATTCTGTGACTGAAGGTCTGCCTAGTATAAATGCTTGCAAAGGTGGTTTAACCAGGAAAATGACCACAGCAAAATACAGAATTGCAAAATGGCAGCATTGCAAAGTGTGCCAAAGAGGGATTCTGTGAGGACAAGTTATACAGTGCTCAAAATGAATGAAAATACTCATGTTACACCCAGGACTGCTACTGAGCCGGGACAATGTCAGGAGCTTGCCAATCCAGTAAAGCCCCACCAGAAGGAAAAACCCTGCTGTCCCATAAACTGCATAAAATATATTTGCAAAGCTATCAAAACTAAATTTCTCCAAGTCCTGACACACACACTATATAGATATAACAAAGACCAGTATTGTCACTAAGAACAGAAAAATAGGAAGCAGTAGGAACACGTCATCCCTCAAGAACCACTAAGATAGGCTGCTTAGCTAAGCACTAAGTCTTGACCACAAAACACCAAATCATGCATTTTTGGAGGCCTTCTCTTTTATTAGGCTGTCCAGAATTCAATATAGTGGAAATAGCAGTGTTACAGAACATAGAATCAAGTTGGATCCCTCAGTCTTGCAAATTACACTACAAAGTGATACCCATATGGTCATATATGTACGAGGATTACAGAAGAAGGAAACCAAATGTTAACTGCAGAGTTTAGTCTGAAGGATATCCTTGTCCAGGACACCATCAAAAAAAAACACTGTCAAAAAAAGTTAGAAGATTGAGGAAGTCGTGAATTTGCAACTTCCCCTGCTATGAATGAGACGTTGCAGTCAGACCTATGATTCAACTGATCATGGGAAAAGCTTCCAGAAGGGTATCATCAGGTCTATCACCAGCATAAGTCATTTAATCAACAGCAGTTAGAGCACTGACGACAAATTTATTGCCATCTTGTAAGAAGACTTTCTGCAAGTTGCAGCTCCTGAAGCACCAATCCACTCACTTCCACAAAACCAGTGTTTTTCTGGAGCAGAAAAGGCAGTACTTTTCCTGGTCCATTATACAAAAGGATGAACCACTACAACAGAGTCTTTGGTTTTCAGTTTACTGCTTATGGATTATTTACAGCTAAGCAGACTTTAGGTCAAAAGTGAGAGAAAGCATTATGAACAACACTTCCTGCTTGCCTCCCTCTCATGCACACACAAGTACATCACAGCTCATTAGCTGAGCCCAGTAAAAAAAGTTTCTTTTCAAACAGGGCACATAGCTGTACACTTAAAAGCAATACTCTGGAGAAGCAACAAGGATAGCAACAAAGTTACTGATAAAGTTCTCTCACTTCTCTGCTTCCATAGGCACTGAAAACAAGCAAATAATGCAGACAGCAGTGTTTTGCAGCCACCATCTGCACCTTCAGTTCTTCAGCACCAGCCTAACCAGTTCTGTTATCTTAAGGAGCTCCATATGCACTCATCTATCCTCACCAAGCTGGCAATGACAAATGCTGAAGTCACACACACTGGGACAGCTGCACAAAGGACACACTTTGAAGCTTACTTCAGATGTTCTCTTCTATGAGCTGACAGTCAGACCTATCAGACAGTGACATCTGACTACTGCAGAGTTTTATTCAGGACTTCAAAAGCTTCATGCTCCCAGCTGGAATAAAGCAATCCTTTCTGCACAATGTTTGGTTATACCTACTGCTGAACACCATCACAGTGAAACAAGGAGAGAATATCACTTTATTCTAGCCAGGACCTGTAATCAAACCATGATTTTAAAAAGCCAACACATGCTGTTTGCACATCTTCACAGTTTTCAGCTGAACACTGATAATTAACACAGCCACTGGGCACATTATCAACAGGCTGGAAGTTGTTTGGAGACAATGGCCCTTGGAAAGGAACAAAGCAAAAGAAAGCATAAATCCATTCAAGATAAGGCTTGGAGAGAACTACATGTATATGTTCCAAATCAGGAGGTCCATACAGACCTTGGAATCACAGTATCACTCTTGTCTTTACCCGTTGGGACAGAATCCACTATTCTCAGGAGGAACACTGCTGCATCTAATCTAAACTTCCTGGCATCCAGCCTATAACTTAGGCTGGTATCTATCCAAGTAAGAAGTAACATAAGCAACCAGCAAGCTAAAGCTTTGCAAATGAAAGGAGGGGCAACGGCAAGGGAAAACTACAGACACCATGCCCATACCAGTGGATAAGCACCTGATGCTAGGGGAACTTTCCACAGGAAAACTGTACACCGTGGGTCATGCTGTGACATTCAGAAAAGGCAGCAGCGAAACTTCCACTAAAATGAACAGAAGAAAAGTCAACCTCTGACAGAAGAAAAGATACGGGAGATTTCGCTACAACAAGCAGCTGATAGCAGATTTATATTTAGCTGTTAAATACAGATCTGAACAGAACCAGATAGGGAGTGGAAAGAGGTTATACATGTTCATCCATTCAAAGAAGTCTGATGTAACTGCAATACATTTAACTACCCACCCACCACACATACTCTTTCTTATAAGACACGCAGTTCTGGCAGACTCAGGGGTTTTCTTGCTTATTTGTTCATTTGGTTTCAACCAAACCAATGCATTCATTTGCTCTGCAAAATCCCAAGGACTCTAAATGGACTGGCCAATTTTTCTTTTGGGTTCCAACACCTTTAATTTTATACACATTATGGAAAACAGTTTTAATTCTTAGCAATACTCCTGGTGCAAGTCATCTGCTATGCTGGCATGTATTATTTAATGACATCTTCAAATGCTTCAGCACCAGATTTCACTTAACTGTTTGGGTGTGCTTTCCAGTGTCCAGGCCTCAGCTAGAAAGATAAATTAAAGACAGTTTGGAGACAAGATCAAGAAGTTGCCATTTCCTTTCCTATAACAAGTGTTATACACTTGTAGTATAACAGATTCAAAAGATGTTTTATCCTATTATGACTAGGGGAAAAAAAAACACACTTGCTAGGTAAGGGTGACATTGTTATTAAAAGGGCAACAAAATCTAAAGAATGGGAAATCGTTCCTAAGAATGAATGCTTTAAACCAAATCTAGGCATGACTTAAGAAGGGACGAAGCCAACAACAGGACCACATGACAGATGTAGTTAGTGCTTTTCCACTGACAAGCTCAAAGATGCTGGGCAGCTCCATGCCTGATGTCCACAACAGAAACATATGGACAAAACTATTAAAAGAAAGAAGGAGCAATCTCACATGGAAAGGAACTTAAAATATGAGCAAAGTGAGCAGACACACTTAAATATCCTAGTTGAGACCTTGATCTCCCTAGAGAGGCAACACCAAAAAATAGGGTCCTCCAAAGAGAAGGGCAAGTTTTCCTACACAAAGAAAGCATTTCAGGACTGACAAACGAAGCACTCAACTCCAGCAACAAGCCTCCCATCGCCACATGACACATAACTGACACGGCATGAAGGTATAGCTTCGTGTGCAATGTGGGTACCACCTAAATGTCCACTACAAAGAGCTGTTCCTGAATAATAAATCTGATTGTGACATAGCAGGCAACAAGAACAGAGAGGAAGGGAAAATAGCAGAGGAAGGCTAAGGGGACAAAGCAGTGAGTTAAGGTGCAAGTAGGAACTGTTGAAGACAGCTCAAAGGAGAAATCATGGAAACCAGAGGAAAGCAGCCAACAGGCCAACAGCAGGACATAACATTTTTGACTATGTCAATGTCCATGTGAATTCACTCAAGTCCCATAGCACGTGTATAAAAATTCAAAGCTGAACTCAGGGCAGCTGAGCCAGGCAACCTTCATCTTAAAAGAAAACGTAGGTGTTTCACTGGATTTTGTACAGAATCCAGTGAAAATCATGGTGATACTATAAACAATTACATATTCTTTTTTTTTTTTTTTNTCTGAAAGGAAAGAGGCCTCCCCCAGATCTTCGTACGCGAACGCTGGCCAGCAAAAAATTCTTTTTTTTTCTAAAGAAATTTTTCCTCATCTCCTATTAAATGACTTTATTCCTACACAGACTAAGGAAATAATTTATTTTTCATGTCTACTAAATATAATATACAAAGCTACTCAGTTTCAACAGATTTTCAGATCACCTCCATTATACAGAAAGTACCATTCTGTTCCAAATGCTGTTTAATAGTTTTCTCTCTCACCCATATTCTGGATTTTCACTTAGTTTTCAGTAATCATGGGACTTCATCTCAATTCCAAACCCCTTGCCATGGGCAAGGATACCTTTCACTAGAACAAGTGGGTTATCAAAAGCTTTAACACTTTCAGGAATGGCAGACAAAATTTGTCTGGGCAACCTGTCCCAGTGACTCACTACTACCATAGTAAAAAATTTCATCGTTTTTAATATGTAATGTAAACCTACTCTCTTTCAGTTTGAAGCCATTCTCCCTTGTCCTGTCACTACATGCTCTAGTAAATAGTCCCTCTTCATCTTCCTTGTAGACTCCCTTCAGGTACTGGAAGGTCACAATTAGATCACCCCAAAGCCTTCTCTCTTCCAGGCTGAAAAATCCCAATCCTCTCTGCCTTTCATCACAGAAGAGGTGCTTCATCCCTCTAATCATCTTGGTGGCCCTCCTCTGGACCCTCTCCAACAGGTCAATGTCCTTCCTGTCCATCCAGAGCTGCACACGGGTGGAAAAAAAAATCAGATATAAACTAGGTTTGGCCCCAGCTCATCTATTATCCCTGCATCAGTCAAGTCTACAGCACCTCATGAGCCAGCCCATATGAACAGGTGTGGGATATCATCCCTTGTGCTGTCTTACCCTTATCATGCACAAATGTCATCTATTCAAGTGAAAGAGATTTCATTTGTTGCAAGTGAGAAAGCACTCTGAAAATATCCATCCTGCTGTTTCTTCAGAGCTTCAAAAGTTTAAGCAACAAGAGTTCATCACACCGACCTGTGCTGAGAGTGGGAAATCCTGCTGCTATAAACACAGCTTTTACTGAAATTCTCTAAACTAAAGAAGGGGCCTTGCCTGTCAGTTAGGATCTGGCCGCTGAATGCATAAAAAAGACTCTGGTCACACTACTCAAGCACCTGCGAGAAACTGGAGTTCATCTTGGGTCATATCAGGGTGCTCCGAAACTCACCCAGTCAAGAAGGACTTACTTCCCAGTCAAGGGAAATATTCCCCTCTTTGCGTATTACAGGTACGCAAATCCCCACGTGTAACCCTAATTCAATTTTACTTCCCTGTAGTTTCCAAAGACACGTTTTCCCCCCAATAACAGCACTCCCTTGCGGGAGCTGCCTGGCACGGGGCCAAGGGCACCGGGGCGGCACCTCCTGCGCCCGGCCCAGCGCGGGCAGCCCGCGGCCGTGCCCGCCCTGCGCCCCCGGGACGGCACCTGCCCGCGCCCGGCCCGCGCCGCTGCACTCACCCAGAAGAGCAGGTTGAGGGCGTAGAGCAGGCAGCGCAGGCACTTCACCGAGTCCTCCCTGGCCATGGCGAGCCCTCGCGGGACACAGCCCCATCCTCTCACCACATCCTCCCTCCCGAGGCCGGGCCGCCGGCGCCCTGCAGGAGAAGAGGGGGAGAGGGGCGGGCGAGTCCGCCTTACAGAAGGGGACCAGCGGGCAGGTGGAGGCGGCGGAGCCCGGACCAGCCTCGCCCCGCGGAGACCCCCGGCAGC